>JANBXA010000394.1:0-21521 GCA_030556225.1 Cricetiscus sungorus | reverse complement strand
GAACCTTGGTTCAGTACCCACCGAGAGAGAGAGAGAGAAAAGCAGAGATGGAGACAGAGAGAGATCCCACTGGTATGCACTGGAGAAGAGAAGGGTAGACAACAGTACAATAACACAGTCAACAACAGAAAGACCAATATGACTTCCCCAGAGTCTAGGAATACCACACCAGAAAGACCTGAACATCCCAACCAGAAGAATCTGAAGAGAATGACCCTAAAAACAACTTCACGAAGACAAAAGAGACCCTAAAAGAGGAAATGAGGAAATCATTTAAAGAAACGGAAAAAAAGAGATCCCCAAAACAGCAAGGAACTATTCAATCAGGTTGAAATAGAGACAAAACACAAACAAAAACAGAACAGAACAAAACAAAACATAACAACAGTGTGAGGAAATGCTGGAAATAGAAAAGCTGAGTAAATTATCAGGAACTACATATGCAAGCATAACCAACAACATACAAGAGATGGACAAGAGATTCTCAGGCATTGAAGATTCACTAGAAGAAATAGATTCATCACTCAAGAAAATCTTAAGTCCAACAATTCCCTAACACAAAATATTCAGGAAATATGCAACACTGTAAAAAGACCAAACCTAAGAAAAATAGGTATAGAAGATCATGAAAAAACCCAACTTAGAGGTACAGAAAATATATTTAACAAAATCATAGAAGAAATTTTTTCCAACCTAAGGAAAACCATGGAAATGATAGTACAAGTAGTTTACAGATACCAGATAGTGTGGACCAAAAAAATGTTCCCTCACCACATAATAATCTAAACACCAAACATTTGGAATAAAGAAAGCATATTAAGAGCAGCAAAGGAAAACAAAACAGGTAACATATAAAGGCAAACCTATCAGAATTATACCTGACTTCGCCATGGAAACTCTGAAAACCAGGAGGTCCTGGATAGATATTCTACGAACACGAAAAGACTATGGGCACCAGTCCAGACTACTACACTCAGCAAAGCTTTCAATCACTATTGATGGAGAAACCAATATAGAAAAACTGGGGAAAGGATCTGGAATTACAGATGCAAGTATAACCAACAGAATTCAAGAGATGGAAGAGAGACTCTCAGGCATGGAAAATACACTAGAGGTAATAGATCCATCGACCAAACAAATTTGAAAGTCCAACAAATCCTTAACATAAAACATCCAGGAAATATGGGACACAGTGAAAAGGCCAAACATAAGAATAATAGTCAAAGAGGAAGGTGAGGAAGCCCAGCTCAAAGGTGCTGAAAACTTATTCAACAATATCATTGAGGATAACTTTCCCAATCTGGAGAACAAGCCCATGAAAATACAAGAAGCATACCGAACACCAAATAGACTAGACCAAAGAAGAAAGATACCTTGACATATAATAACCCAAACACCTACATACAGAATAAAGAAAGAATATTAAGAGCAGCGAAGGAAAAACGACAGGTAATATATAAAGGAAGACCTATAAAAATTATGCCTGCCTTCCCCATGGAAACCTTCAAGGCCAGAAGATCCTGGATAGATGTTCTACAAGTACTAAGAGTCCACGGATGCCAGCCCAGGCTACTATACCAGCAAAACTCTCAATCACTATAGATGGAGAAAACAAGATATTTAATCGCAATGCCAGGTTTTCACAATACATATCTACAAATCTAGCCCTACAGAAAGTTTTGGAAGGAAATCTCCAACACAAGGAAGTTAACGACACTCAAAAAGACATAGGCAATAGATAATCCCACTTCACCAGAAAGCAAGGGTAAAGCAGGACAAATATATTCACAATACCACTGCCAACAACAAATCTACAACAAACAAGCATTAACAATCAATGGTCCTTACTCTCCCTCAACATTAATAATCTTAACTCTCCTATAAAAAGACACAGGCTAACAGAATGGATACAAAGACAGAAAATATCATTCTGCTGCATAGAAGAAACACACCTAAGCTACAAAGATGGATATTACCTCAGGGTAAGGTGCTGGGAAAATATCTTCTAATGAAATGGACCCAAGAAGCATGCAGGTGTGGTTATCCTCATAACTAACAAGTGAGACTTCAAACCAAAATTAATCAAAAGAGATGAAGACTATCATTTCACATTCATCACAGGAGAAATTCATCAATACAAAGTCTCGATTCTGAACATCTATGCCCCAAAAACAAAGGCATCCACATTCATAAAAGAAATGTGACTAAAACTCAAACCTCACATAAAACCTCACACACTTATAGTGGGAGACTTCCACACACCACTCTCACCACTAGACAGGACCACCAATCCGAAACTCAACAAAGAAACAAAAAACTAACAGAAGTTATTTCTCAACTGGGTTTAACAGACATCAATAGAACATTCTATCCAAACACAAAAGAATATAGCTTCTTCTCTGCTCCACATGGATCCTTCTCTAAAACTGACCACATCCTAGGTGGCATAAGAAACCTCAACAGATACAAAATAATTGGAATAGTCCCCTGTATCTTATCTGACCACCATGCTTTAAAATTGGAATTCAAAAACAACCCAAATCACAGAAACCCTTTAAACTAATGGATACTGAACAGTGTGCAATTGCACCACACCTGGGTCAAAGAAGAAATAAAGAAAGAAATTAAGGACTTCCCAAAATTTAACGAGAATGAGGACACAACATACCTGAACTTATGGGACACATTGAAAGCAGTGTTACAAGGGAAGTTCATTGCACTAAGTGCCCATATGAAGAGAACAGAGGATAGTCACATTAGAGAATTAACAGCACATCTGAAAGCCTTAGAACAAAAAGAAACAAACTCATCCAGGAGGAGTAGATGCCAGGAAATGATCAATTTGTGGGCTAAATCAATAAAATTGTAACCAGAAAAACAATACAAAAAAAATCAATGCAACAAAGAGTTGGTTTTTCGAGAAAATCAACAATATAAAGAAACCCTTATCCAAACTAACAAAAATCAGAGAGAGAACATGCAAATTAACAAAATCGGAAACGAACAGGGGGACATAACAACGGACACAGAGGAAATCCATACTACTTTCAGGTCATACTTTGAAAACTTGTACCAAATAAAATTTGAAAATTAAAAGGAAATGGACAAATTTCAGGATAACTATCACTTAGCAAAATTAAATAAAAAACCAGACAAACAACTTAAATAGAACTATAACCACCAACAAAATAAAGGAATTCATCGAAAGCCTTCCACAAAAAAAAAAAACAAAAACAAAAAACAAAAACCCAGGGGCAGATGGCTGCAGTGCAGAATTCTATCAGAAATTAAAGAAAGAGCTAATTCCAATAATCCTCAAATTGTTCCACACAATAGAAACAAAAGGCTCATTACCAAACTCTAACTACGAGGCCACAATCACCTTGGTACCCAACCCTCACAAAGATACAACTAAGAAACAAAACACAGACCGATATCCCTGATGAACATCGATACAAACATACTAAATAAATTCTGGCAAACAGAATACAAGAATATATCAGAGAAATCATTCACCATGGCATTGCAGGGATGGTTCAACCTACGAAATCTATCAATGTGATCCACCATATAAACAAACTCAAAAAGAAAAACTATATGATCATCTCTCTAGATAATGAAAAGCCTCCAACAATATTCAATACCATTTTATGATAAAGGTCTTGGAGAGAGCAGGGATAACAGGAACATACCTAAACATAATAAGAGCAATATACAGTAAAACAACAGCCAACATCAAACTGAATTGGGAGAAGCTTAAGGCAATTCCTCAAAAATCAGGAACAAGTTAAAACTGTCCTCTCTGTCCATATCTTTTAAATATTGTACTTGAAGTTCTAGCTAAAGCTATAAGACAACAAAGGGGGATCAAGGGAATCCCAATTGGATAGGAAGAATTCAAACTTTATCTATTTGCAGATGATATGATAGTTTACATAAGCGACTCAATAAACTCTACCAGGGAAGTCCTACAGCTGATAAACACCTTCAGCAAACTAGCAGGATACAAGATAAACTCAAAAAAAAAAAACCTGAAGTCCTACTTTATTCAGATGACAAAGAGGCTGAGAAACAAATCAGAAAAAGATTACCCTTTACAATAGCCACAAACAACATAAAGTATTTTGGGGTAATGCTTACCAAACAGGTGAAAGACCTATACAATAAGAACTTTGTGTCTTTAAAGAAAGAAATTAAAGAAGATACCAGAAAATGGAAAGATCTCCGATGTAGGTAGGATAAATACAGTAAAAATGACAATCTTGCCAAAAGCAATCTAGAGATTCAATGCAATCTGCATTAAAATCCCAGCACAATTTTTCTCTTACTTTGAAAGGATAATAATCAAGGTTATATGGAAAAACAAAAGACCCAGGATAGCCAAAACAATAGTACAATAGAAAAACTTCAGGAGGCATCACTATCCCTGACTTTAAGCTATAATACAGAGCTATCGTTCTGAAAACAGCCTGGTATTGGCAAAAATAGACACATAAACTGATGGAATCGAATCAAAAATCCCAATATTAACCCACACACCTATGAAAACCTGAATTTTCACAAAACAGCTAAAAAGAATACAATTCTGGGAAGAAAGCATCTTCAACAAATCGAGCTGTCACAGTTGGATGATGGTGTGTAGAAGACTGCTGATAGACCCAATTCTATTGCCATACCCAAAACTCAAGTCCAAATGGATCAAAGACATCAACATATATCCAGCGACACTGAACCTATTTGAAGAGAAAGTATGAGGTACCCTTGAACAAATTGTCATAGATCATGTCCTGAACATAACTCCAGTAGCACAGACACTGAGATCAACAATTAATCAATGGGACTTCCTCAAACTTAGAAGCTTCTGTAAGGCAAAGGACAAAGTGAACAAGACCAAACAACAGCCCACAGACTGGGAAAAGATTTTACCAACTCTACATCTGACAAAGAGCTAATCTCAAAAATATACAAAGAACTCAATAAACTATTCAACAAAACACCAAATGACTCTATTAAAAATGGGGTACAGCACTGAGGAAAGAATTCTCAATAGAGGGAATAAAAACGGTGAAAGACACTTAAGAAAGTGCTTAACACCCTTAGCTATCATGGAAATGCAAATGAATACACTTTTGAGATACCATCTTACTCCTGCCAGAATAGCTAAAATTAGAAACACCAATGACAACTTATGCTGGAGAGGATGTGGAGAAAGGGGAACACTCTTCCACTGCTGGTGGGAGGGCAAACTTGTACAGCAATTTTGGAGATCAGTGTGGTGGTTCCTCAGGAATATGGGAATTAGTTTACTATAGGACCCAGCAATTCCCATCTTAGGCATATATCCAAATGATCCACATCCATTCAACAAAGACATGTGCTCAACTGTGTTAATAGCAGCATTATTTGTAATAGCAAGAACTTGGAAGCAACCTAGATGCCCCTCAAATGAAGAAAGGATAAAGAAGATGTGGCACATATACATAATGAAATACTACTCTGCAGAAAAAAATAATGCAATATTGAAATTCGCAGGGAAGGGAATGGAAATTGAAGAACCATCCTGAATGAGGTAACCCAGTCACAAAAAGAAGAACATAGTATGTATTTGCTCATATATGGATTTTAGACCTAGAGCAAAGGATATCCAGCCTATAATCCACACTAATAGAGCAACTAGAATACATGTATTCTAAGAGATTCATATATGGTCCCTCACAAAAGGGGGAAGGGACAAGTCCCTCAGAGTACATGGGAAGTGGGGGGCAATGAATGGAGAAAGTGAAGGGGAGGAGAAGAAAGCACATGCAACTAGGAAGATTGAGTCAGGGTGGGGATAGAAGACAAAAAGAGAGAGAGAGAGAGAGAGAGAGAGAGAGAGAGAGAGAGAGAGAGAGAGAGAGAGAGAGAGAGGAACATAAAAGAGGGAGCCATTATTGGTTTGAAGAGGAAACTGAACCTAAAGAAAGGTCTAGGCACCTACAAGACTGACTCCAACTAACAATTTTAGAACCGTGGAAAGGCTACCATAAATACCCTTCCCAGATAGTGAGATCATCAACTAAATTATCCACCCTCATGTAGACCCTATGTAGTACCTGTGGGAAACAGAAGCAGACACCCATAACTAAACACTTAGTCGAACTAGAATCCAGATGCACAGAGAGAGGACAAGACCAGGTTGCAGAAACACACAAAGACAACTGACCTGAACAAGGAGAAACTAATGCTCCCCCTAACTGATAGCTGAGAATCTGGCATGGGACTGACTCAGACCCTCTGAATATAGCTTTCAGCTAGAAGGACTGAAACAGTCTAAGGGACCTCAGACAGCAGAATCAGGATGTATTCTTGTTGCACAAAGGACCTTGCGGACATACACCCTTCACCTTGAGACGGGAGAGAAGTCCTAGTCCCTACTTCAAATGACTTGACAGATTTATGTGACCCCAACTGGATAGCATAGCACTACATGTGGAATGGGAGTGGGGAGAATGATAGGGGAGGGTGGTCAGGAGCCTGTGAGGGGAGAAAGAGGGTAAGAGGGAGGGATGGAGAGGAAACTGGGATCATCATGTAAAATTTAATTTTTTTAAATTATATAAAAAAGAAAAAAATTAAGGACTTTTTAAATATCAACAAGAATTAGGGCAGAACATTGGGGAGGCAGAGGCAACTGGGATCGACATGTAAAATTTATTTTTTTAAATTAAATAAAAATGAAAGAAATTAAGGCCTTTCTAAAAATCAACAAGAATTAGGACACAGCATTCCTGACACACCTTGAGAGCAGTGCTATGAGATAAGTTCATTGCACTAAGTGCCCATATGAAGAAAACCAAAAATACTCACATTAGAGAATTAACAGCACAACTGAAAGCCTTAGAAGAAAAAAGAAAACTCATGCCTGAGGAGTAGACACCACGCAATATTCAATTTGAGGGCTGAAAACAGTAAAGTAGAATCCAGGACAACAATACAAAAATGAATGCAACAAAAAGTTGGTTTTTCAAGAAAATCAACAAGATAGACAAACCTTTATCCAAACTAAATAAAAAGCCTTGAAAATGAAAAGGGGGACATAACAACAGACACTGAGGAAATACAGAGAATTTTCAGGTCATACATTGAAAACCAGTACTCAACAAACTTTTAAAGTTTAAAGGAAATGGAAAAATTTCTAGATAACTATTCCTTATCCAAATTAAATAAAAAATATATAAACAACATAAATAGACCTATAACCCCTAATGAAATAGAAGCAGTCATCAAAAGCCTCCCAACCAAAAAAAAAACCAAAAAACCAAAAACAAACAAACAAAACAAAAAAATAAAAACAAAAAAACAAAACAAAACAAAACAAAAACAAACAAACAAACAAAAAACCCAAAAAACAAAGCCTAGGGCCAGATGGCTTCATTTCAGAAATTCACGGCAGAGCTAATACCAATATTCCTCAAATTGTTCCACTCAATAGAAACATAAGGTTCATTATAAAACTCTTTTTATGATGCCACAATTACCTTGATACTCAAACAAAACAAAGACACAACTAAGAAAGAAAACTATAGAACAATATCCCTCATGAACATTGATGAAAAATAATCAATAAAATAATGACAAACCGAATCCAAGAATACATCACAGAAATCATCCACCATGATCAAGTAGGCTTCTACTTGATCCTGCATTGCAGGGATGGTTCAACTTACAAAAATCTATCAATGTGATCCACCATATAAAAAAACTGAAAAAGAAAAACCACATGATCATCCCACTAGATGCTGAAAAAGCCTCCAACAAAATTCAACACCCTTCCATGATAAAGGTCTTGGAGAAATCAGGGGTAACAGGAATAAATCTAAACAAAATAAAAGCAATATACAGTAACCCAACAGCCAATTTCAAACTGAATGGAGAGAAGCTTAAGGTGATTCCTCTAAAATCAGGAACTAGACAATGCTGCCCTCTTGTTCCATAGCTCTTCAATAGTGTATTTGAAGTTCTATCTGAAGTCATAAGACAACAAAAGGAGATCAAGGCACACAATTTGGAAAGTAAGACGTCATACTTTCAGTATTTTCAGATGATATGATAGTTTACATAAACAATCCACAATTTTCTACCATGGAACTCCTGCAGCTGATAAACACCTTCAGCAAACTAGCAGGATACAAGATATTCTAAAAAGAAATCAGTAATCCTATTATATACAGATGACAAAGAGGCTGATAATGAAATCAGAGGAACATCACACTTTACAATAGCCACAAACAACAAAAAGTATCTTGGGGTAATGCTAACCCAACAATTGAAAGACCTATATAGCAAGAATTTGTTTTTAAAGAAAGAAATTAAAGAAGATACCAGAAAATCAAAAGATCTCCCATGCCTTTGGATAGGTAGGATAAACATAGTACAAATTGCAATCTTGCAAATGCAAGATTATATATATATATATATATATATATACTATATATATATATATATATCAATAATTATCATCTTTATCTGGAAAAACAAAACACCCAAAATAGCCAAAACATCCCTGTACAACAAAGGAAGTTCAGGAGGTATCACCATCTCTGACTTTAAGCTCTACTACAGAGCTATACTCCTGAAAACAGCCTGGTATTGGCACAAAAATAAATGGGTAGACCAATGGAATCGAGGCGAAAATCCTGACATTAACCCACACATCTACAAACACCTGATATTTGACAAAACAGCTAAAAGTATACAATGGGAGGAGGAAAGCATCTTCAACAAATGGTGCTGCCACAACTGGATGTTGGTGTGCAGACTGCAGATAGACCCATGTCTATCGCCATGCCCAAATGGATTACGTTCAAATGGATCAAAGACCTCAACATAAATCCAGCTGCACCGAACCCTTTAGAAAAGAAAGTGGGAGGTACCTTTGAACAAATTACTGCAGGAGACTGCTTCTTAAACACAACACCAGAAGCACAGACATTGAGGTGGACAATTAATAAATGGGACCTCATGAAACTGAGAAGCTTGTGTAAAGCAAAGGACACCTTTGAAAAGACCAAATGACAGCCCACAGACTGGGAAAAGATCTTCACCAATCTTCCATCTGACAGAGGGCTGATCTCTGAAATATACAAAGAACTCAAGAAATTGGTTACCAACACCAAATAACCCTATTAAAATTGGGGTACAGAACTGAAGAAAGAATTCTCAATAGAGGAAATCAAAATAGCTGAAAGATATTTAAGAAAGTGCTTAACATCCTTAGCTATCAGGGAAATGCAATTCAAAACAACTCTGAGATACCACCTTACTCCTGCCAGAATGGGTACAATTAGAAACACCAATGACAGCTTATGCTGGAGAGGATGTGGAGAAAGAAAAACACTCCTCCACTGCTGGTGGTAGTGCAAACTTCTACAGCCATTTTGGAGATCAGTATGGCTGGTCCTCAGGAAAATGGGAATTATTCTACCACAGGAACCATAATATCCAGGGTGGGAGGGAGAGAGAGGAACTGGGATAGTTATGTAAAATCAAAATAAAAAATAAATAAAAATTAATCCTGGATATGTTGTACCTGCAGTGTAGTAGTAATCCTAGATATCATTTATGTGCATTTGAAGCAGTACTGGATATCATGTATCTGAATAGGAAGGCATCCTGGATATTGGTATCTGAATGTAAAGAACGGTTGGATATCATATAACTGCATGGGCTTCAGTACTGGCATGGGGACAAATTCCTAGATGTCATATATTGTCATTATAAACATTCCTGGATGTCATGGACCCACATGGGATGCATGCATTGATATGTGGCACCCACATTTAAATCAACCTTGGATGTCATATACCCGCATGGGAAGAGTTCTGAATATTGTGTACACACATGGGAAGAAATCCTAGATATCATGCACATGTATTAGAAGCTGTCATGGATATTGGAACCTACATGGTAAGATGTAATTTATATTACATACACTCATGGGAATTATTACTACATATCATGTGTCAGCATGGAAACCAATTTTATATAGTCTTTATACACATTGGAAACAGTTCTTGATATGTGGGACCTGCATGTGGTGGAGTATTCAATATCATGTACATGCATGAAAGCTAGTTCTATATATCATGGTCCAACTTATGAAATAATCTTGAACTTTATGTACTTGGCAAGAAGTAATGAATATCATGTACATGCATCAGAAGAATTCCTGTATATCATGTCTCTGCATGAGAAGCAGTTATGTATATTATAGTCCCACATGAGATGTAGTCCCAGATATGTGTTACCTGCATGGAAAACAGTGCTATATATCCTATGCACATGTGGTCACAGTTTTGTATATAATATACATGAATGGAGGAAGTCTTGGAAGCAATCCCAGACATCTTGTGTCCGCTTGGTACATAGTTCTGGATATTGTGTACCAGAATGAGAAAAAGCCCTGGAAACCATGTCCTAGCATGAGAAGAATTACTTCATATCATGAATCTTCATGGGAAGATGTCCATATCATGGATCTATGTGGTAATAAGTCTTGCATATCATGTTAGTACATGACATGCACATGCGTGGGCAGATGTCCTTATTTTCATGCACCCACATAAGACAAAGTTCTGTAAATTCAATGCTCACAGGGAAAGCTGTCTTTGATGTCCTGGATTCACATGGGAATCATACATGAGGGTATGTAATATCATTTACCATCATTTCTTATTCATCACAGGAAAAATTCATTAAGATTAAGTCTCAATTCTGAACATCTATATTCCCAATAAAAGGCACCCACATTTGTAAAAGAAATATCACTAAAACTGAAATTCTACAGATTCCGTCACACTTATAATAGGAGACATCAACACCCAACTATCACCACTGGACACTACCAAAGAGAAACTTAACAAAGAAGAAAGGAACTAATAGAAGTTATGATCCAATTTAGTTTAATAAACATCTATAGAACATTTCACCCTATCACAAAAGAATATACCTTTTCCTGGGGCCACATGGAACCTTCTTTAAAATCAACCACTTCCTTGGCAACAAACAAACCTCAACAGATACAAATAAATTGAGATAATCCCTTGTATGTTATCAGATCACCTTGGTTTACAGTCAGAATTAACAACAACACAAATTTCAGAAACCCTACAAACTCACAGAAATTAAACAATGATCAGATTCATCACTCCTGGGTCAAGGAAGAAAGAAAGAAATTAAAGACTTGTTAGTTATCAATGAAAATGATGACACAACACATCCAGAATTATGGGACACTTTGAAAGCAGTGCTAAGAGGAAAGTTCATAGCACTAAGGGCCCACATGAAGAATCTGGAGTATAGTTACAGCCAGGAAGTAACCAAATTGAGGGCTGAAATCAATAAAGTAGAAACTAGGAAATCATTGCAAAGTATCAATGTAACGAATAGTATTTCTTTGAGAAAATCAAAGATAAACAAACCTTAATCCAAACTAACCAAAAAACAGAGATAACATGCAAAATCAGAAATGAAAATAGGACATTAAAGAGACCCTGAGGAAATCCAGAGACAGTTCAGGTCATACTTTGAATATATGTACTCTGCAAAGTTGGAAAATTAAAGGAAATAGTCAATTTTCTGGATAGTCATCACTTACTAAAATTAAATCTAGAACAGATGAGCAATTTAAATAGACTCATAACACTTAATGAAATAGTACTTTTCAAATGTCTCTCAACCAAAATAGTCTAGTCCGAGATAGTTTCAGTGAATTATTCCTTCAGAAATTCAAAGAACTAATACCAACACTCCTCAAGCTTTTCCACACAATAGAAGCAGAAGATTCATTGTCGAACACCTTTTATGAGGCTACAATTACCTTGGTACCTAAACCACACAGAGACACAATCAAGAGAGAACTACAGATCAATATCCCTCACATTGATGCACAGTGGAAGTTCCATGTGAGGTCACTAGATGGCACTGTCTCATTTTAAGTTAGAACATTGTCAAGAAATGGGATTCCCCTAACTTGTATTTCATTCTCTTTTTCAGCACAAGCAGAGGTAGCAATGACATGATAGGCAGCAGTCATCAAGGAAAGATATATTGTGACTCATAGTGTGTTTGTATTACTTTTAATATGGAATGAGCCACTCAGGAAAAGATACAGATGTTAATTTCAAGTGGAGAAATTTCAGAGAGAAGAAGCAATTTTGTGAACATAAACCCTCCATGCTGCAGCTTCTTCTATTTGGGCGGGATCTCTGAGAGACAACTGGTTCTTTCAGGACTGGAAGAACTGAGTCCCATAGTCAGTCATTGGAGGATAGAACAAATTTCTGTGTGAGACAGGAGGGAAGGTTGAAGAGAGGAATGGTGAGAGATATTAGGTAAGGGTAGTGAATGCGATATATGGTGTTTTGACCAGGCTGCTCAGAGCCTATTGCAGCAGTGAGAGCACATTGGGGAATATCCCTATGAGCATAGTAGGGCAAAGAGAAACAGGATTCAGAGGTGGCTGGTTTGGTTTGAAGGCAATGTTCTTGTGGGACTCCTAACAGTTGGAGCTGGGACTAACTCTGAATCTATTGCCTCCTTTTTGTACCCTTCCCTCCACATGTGTTGATTTGTTCAGACTTAATAGAAGAGGAAGTGCCTATTCTCACTGCAGCTTGATATGCCATGGATACCTAATATCCATGGCAGTCCTGCTTTATTTTTAATTGAAACATAGGAAGAGGAGGAGTGATCGGTGGTGGAAGAGGGAGGGTGGGGATGGGAGGAGGAGTGATGGGAAACATTGGTTGAGATGTAAAATCAAAAGGAAAATAAATAAAGAGAAAAGAATAATCCTTGATAAATTCATGAGTAGGATGGAGAGTGCTGTTGGTCAGGGATGACAAGAAAAGGAAAAGAAGAGAGCTTTACAGAAAACTTGATTTTTCATCCCAAATAATGGAATAAGAGGAATGTGAATTTGAAATGTGGGAAATAAAGGAGGTAAATGAAACAGCTGTGGGCATATCAAAAGAAGAGATGAAGGGACTTAAAAAGATCCATGATTATGGAAGAGCTTAGGGGTGATGGAGGAGAAAGAATAGGATGGATGAGGAGTTGGGTTGAAATCACTAAGTATTATTAAATTCTGAAAATGAAGGAACACATCAACAGCCACCTGATGTAGATCTGCTCAGAAAGGGTCAAACATGCTGGGGCCTTCCCATCAGGTGGGAAGAAAGATAGCCCAGACTGTTGGGAAGACATTGAGAGGCCCTGCCTATCAAGAAAATATGGGGCAGAGAAATGGGAGAGTTAGAGAAGCAGAATGGTTCATACATAAAGGAAGATATGTAGATGGAGAGGACTTTACAGATACGGAGGCCAGCTTGCAACCTGGGCCCATGGTGATGGCAATGAGAAGTAGACTGGCAAGGGAAATATTTTTGACACCCAGACATCCAGAGCAGGCTTCTGCCAAGAGTCTTATGTAGGCCTCTGGTCCTCTAGTAGCCTCTGATCTGTTTTGATATCCATGGCTCCTGCTGCTATTGAGTGCCACACTGACTGCAGGGGCTGAGTGCAAGTCCTAGTCCTTGAGCCATGAGGCCACTAGGGCTCTGCTAATCTGCTGGACTTTGCTATCACCTGAAGCCATGGTGTCAGACCATCGTAGGGTTCTACCAAAGACTATGTTTGGGTTTCTGTTCCGATCACAGCTGAGGACTATGTTGATGCACATGTCCCAAAGGTGCCACAAAGGCCACATGAATTCTGGAATCTAGGCTGCATTCTGTGACTTGTTGGTGTTCAGGGGGAATGGTGCCATCAGATTCACCCCGATCTGAGCCCTCAAATTGATTATTTCCTGGTGTCTTCTCCTCCAGGGTGAGTATGCTTCTTTTTGTTATTGGGCTTTCAGTTGTGCTGTTAATTGTCTCGTGATTATTCTCAGTTTTCTTCATATGGGCACTTAGTACAATGAACTTTCCTTGTAGCACTGCTTACATAGTGTCTCATAATTTTGGGTATGTTGTGTCTTCATTCTAGTTGAATTCTAGGAAATCTCTACTTTCTTTCTTTGTTTCTTCCTTGACTCAGGAATGCTGCAATTGCACATTGTTCAGTTTCCATGACTTTGTAGGTTTTCTAAATTTTGTGTTGTTGTTGTATTTCAACTTTAAAGCATGGTGTTCTGATAAGACCCATGGAGCTATTTTAACTTTTTTTGTTTCTCTTGAGGTTTGTTATATTTCCTATTATGTGGTTGATTTCAGAGAAGGTTCCACGTGGAGCTTTGAACAAGGGGTATTCTTTTTTGTTTCAATGGAATGTTCTATAGATGTCTGGTAAACCCAACAGTGACATAACTTCTGTTAGTTCTTTTGTTTTTTTTTTGTTGTTGTTATGTTTCTGTCTGGTGGTCCTGCCTAGTGCTGAAGTGGGGTGTTGAAGTTTCCTACTATGAGTTTTGAGCTTTTATGATGGGATTGCACTTCTTTAATGAATGAGGGTGCCTATGTATTTGGGGAATGGATGTTCAGAATGGAAACATTGTGTTGATAGATTTCTCCTGTGATGAATATTAAATGACCTTCTTCATCCCTTTCTTCTCATTTATGTTTGAAGTCTAACTTGTTAGATGTTAGGCTAGCTACACTGGATTGCTTCTTGGTTCTATTTGATTGGAAAATGTCTTTTCAAATCTGAGGTAATATCTGTGTTTGAATCTTAGATATGTTTCTAGTATGCAGCAAAAGAATAGATTCTGTCTTCATATCTTTTTATTAGCCTGTGTCTTTTTATAAGTAAGGGAAAGTAAAGACCATTGATTATTAATTTTTGTTTGTTATAGATTTGTTTTTGGTGATGGTATTGTGAGTATTTTTGCCCCACTTTTTTATTTGGGTTCTGGTAAATTAGGGTTATCTATTGCATATGTCTTTGTGAGAGTAGTTAGCTTGCTTGGATTGGAGTTTTCTTTCCAGAACTAACTATAGGGCTGAATTTGTAGATAGGTATTGTGAAAATCTTGCTTTTTAATTGAATATCTTGTTTTCTCCATCTATAGTGATTGAGAGTTTTCCTGGGTATAATAGCCAGGGCTTGGATCCTTGGACTTTTAATATTTGTAGGACCTTCTGGCTTTCAAATTTCCAGGAGAAATCATGTCTAATTTTAATAGGTATGCCTTTATATATTACCTGGCCTTTTTCCTTTGCTACCCTTAATGTTCTTTTTCTTATTCTGTATGTCAAGTCTTTTGATTATTCTGATGTGAGGGGACTTTTTTCCATCCAGTCTATTTGCTGTTTGTTATACTCTTGTACTTTCATAGGCATGTACTTCTTCAGATTGGGAAAGTTTTCTTCAACAATTTTGCTGAAAATGTTTTTTGATTATTTGAGCTGAGCTTCTTTGACTTCTTCTATGCCTATTCTTAGGTTTGGCCTTTACACAGTGTCCCATATGTCCTGGAAGTTTTTGTTGATCTACTAACAGTGGGAGTAGTGTGTCTCTTACTCTTTTGCTTGGCCATGGAACCCATTTCTTACTACTGGGTTACCTTGTCCATCCTCGATATGAGTGTTTATGTGTAGTCTTAATGCATCTTGTTATGCTCTGTTCAATTGATATTACTGGAAAATCTGCTCTTTCCTGAATGAAAACAGGAGCAGTAGATCTGGGGTAGAGGCAATCAAAAGGGAACTGGGGGAAGCGGATAGGCTACGGTTGAGATATAATGCATGAGAGAATAAAGAAAAAGAATAAAATGCATTAATACATTTTAAAAAACAATTAGAAGTCATTGTAGCTGGGAATGTTTGAAACATCATTCTTGTTTTGGTTGTTTGTTCTGGCAACCAGACTGCATGTTCAAATCCACCTGAGGAGGAATTGGAATATGCAGTCATAGGATGGGGGCACTCGAAGGGTCTGGGGAGCACCAGCAAGGGAGTCCTCTAAGATGAATTCCAAATCCTGTGTGTTCATCACAGCCACTCTGGAAATTCTCTCTTAGATTCAAACTCCTGACTCACAAAACAGAGATAACTAAGTGATAGATATGGTACAATGTTGAGAGAAGTATTAAATGAGGAAGGAGAACAAAGTACCCAGCATAATATGTGCCACAAGATATGGGACAAAGATGAATTTTTAAATATCAACCAACACAGTGGCTGGCCTTCAGTCTAGCCATGGCTAACTAGGTGGTCTCTTTGGCAGAGTGGCTAGAACTTTGGGTATATCAGTTAGATGATGACACACTTATAATATATCCTCTCCAGTGTATGAACATTCTGGTGCTTTATTCTAGCTCTGAGTACTTCTGCTACTTATAACCACAATGATAGCAACAGAAGTGGCAAGACCCATATTTATTTGTCTTTGCCATTAAAAAGGAACTTTAGGAGGATTGGTAAATGGCTTAGTTTCAGAGCTATACATTTAATACATATGGGAACATGAGTTTAATTTTTGAGAACATTTGAAAAAAAAATCTGATGGAACATGATGGGACACTATACAGCATGAGGCACAATTCTCCGAGGCTCAAAATCTCCCTGTTCTAGCTGAAATCAATCAGTTCCAAGATCAATGAGAAACTTTCGGAAAAAAAGGTAGAAAGTGGCTGAGGAAGACCTTCATAATGAACTTCTGCCCTCCCCTGTCACATGTATACACACATAAATGTAAAGCATTTTAGGTACACCATATGAGTCCCTGGTGTTAAGGAGGACCTAGAAGTCAAGATCACTGATCTAGACACACCCTTCCCTATAATTGCATAGTGTCACTTCATGAGACACAACCTCCACAGTTATTTATCATCTCACATGATTTTCATATCCCAGAGTTTGGGAACATGTATGCCAGATGTACTCCTTGAATGCTATCCATAAGATGGTAGTGGAATGTCTAGTCATCAGAGTAGGGTTTGAGCTGAAAGATCTGCACGCTCATAGAATGACTCTGTTCCTCAAACCTGGGTGACTCCAGAAGCGGTATAAGTATCAACATGTCAGCTGACTTTCCCAGAGTCCTCGAGAGCTGATGGAAGCCATCATGTCTACATGTAGCAGAGCAGATCTCAGAAGCAGCATGGTGCCATTTCTTCACTCCCTCTCCCCAGCCACACAGGTACTGTGTGGAATGTGTATGGACAGTAGGTACTAGAGGGTTTACTGGTAGCCATTTAGAGATAAGATCCCATATCTGAAATTAGAGAAGGCAATGTACTGTGCTGGAATAAAAGCTAAGTGTGTGCACAGCAACCATCTGATAGAAAGGCAATTAAAACGTAGGGGAGAAAAGTATGGGGACAGTTATATGGAGATATCTGGAGGACATGAACTTTCAATTTAGTTACAAAAGTGAGTTGGAAGTGGACCTTCTCAAAGATAGAAGAGGTGCCCAGATAAATAAACAGAGATCCAAGCATGTGCACACTCTATACACACCTGACTGCATGTTTATGTGAAATAAGTATAGCCTGAAGTCTTTCTAATAGTTATGATTACTGTATGCACTCATGAATGCCACCAAGTGCATATGAATGCTAGATGTGAACTCGTGAAGTCAGTTTTTATTCTCTGTTTAGATGTGCCTTTGCCTGTTAAGTCAGCCATAGCCCAGGTTGATTCAGAGGTTGGAAGTGATGATGAAGCATATGGAAAGGGAAGAAGGTTGAAAAGTATGTATACCCTACTGAAGAGTAAGGGGCAATATCTTAGATAGACCGAATAAATGAAAGAGGTTTTATTATCAGATTGATCCAATCTCAGATATGTTTTCGGATGCATGATTTACAGAGCTTTGAGTAGCAGAAGGCAACTGCAGAGCATTAGAAGGACCATAAGGGATAATTGTCTGGGGAAAATATATCAGGAATTAGACTCCTCGGCTCATCCTAGATTCATTATGTGTGGGGGAGTGTTCAGTAGTCTGGAGTTTTCTGTCAGCATTTGCAGGTCATTCTCAACTCCACAGATAAAAGCTGAAGTAACATTATAAACAAAGGACACCCAAAAATAAGCACGTCTCCATGTCTTCTTAGCTAATCTTGTCATGTAGCTCCCTCTTATCTCTGTCTAGAACAAGTCATAGATAGCTCTGAGCCACAGTATCCACTGTAAGCTTACTGATGCCTAGGAGTAAAAGGAGGGAAGATCTTTCTTCAGAGTAGTAAAGAGGGGCTATGTTGAGAGAGACAAACATGGAGTTGCTTCCCCATCTCTTGTGACATTTGAAACTTAGAAATTATGTTTCCATATACATAGCCAAATTTGTAGTGATGTACTTAAAATCCAACATCAGCTGCAGTGCTGAATTCTATGATTCTCATCTCCAAACATCAGCATCTCTGAAAGAAACTTTGCCGAATCTCAAAGTTGATCTCTATAGGTGGTAAAGCATCAAGCGAGACTTATTTATTGTATAATCATAGCCTAACTGATGGGAGATGTCATTCTGTAAATATGCTTCTCATACTGGCTAATGAATAAAGCACTGTTGGCCAATAGGAAAGCAAGATAGGTGGGACTAGGAGACAAGGAGGAAAGAGGAAGTAGTAAGGAGGAGTCAGCATGAGGATCCTGGAGAGAACAGCATGCCAGCCTGCCATGCTCCGATAAGATGGACATGTGGAAATACTTGGATAAGTAAATGGGTAAATAATTAAGACAGAGCTAGCCCATAAGAAATGATAGTAACTGGCCAACAGTATTTATATAAAATACAGAGTCTCAGTGTGTGTTATTGGGGGCAGTCGTGGCGGTGGCGGGCCCAGACTGGAGGCAGGAAAAACCTACTCGTAACACCTAACTAACATAAGACTTGGCAAGATCACACTAAAAAAAAATCCATAGAAACCTTTTTAGCAATTCACCTCAGTGAATACAAGTCACTCTGGAAGGACAAAAGCTCAGTAAGCCAAGAGCAACATGATCCCAGCCAGACATACCTAAAGGAGGAGAACCCCCTCCTGTCTGTGCAGTCCCTTCATTTCTTCATATCAGGTCTCAGAAGCAACTTCTGTTAGATCTAGGAGCTTAAGGAGACTGTCCACTCGAGTGTTCCCTGAGTACTTGCACAGTCTTCAGCATGTCACACTCTGAAATGCAGCTTAAGTCATCACCCAGAGTTCTTACCGTGAACAGGACTATTGCAGTGATTCAATTTCATGAAGTATTGCTGCCTTAACACCTAGTAGATTTTTAATGCACTGAAAGCAAAATTTCATTAGTTCCTGAATCATGTGAACTTAATAGTCTTAGAAATTTCAGTTCTTCATATAGTTCCAGTGTATACTTTAAACAGGGCTGCAAACAGACAAAACACTCTGGAAAGACTTTAAAAGTAAATCAATGCAGCAACAAAAACAATGCTTGCTAAAAGGACAAATAGTCAGCTCAGTTAGTAGGGTACTTACCCTAACATGCAGGAAGCTCTAGGAATGATGCACACTCAGCACCATACCTAACATAATCAGGGAAATGGAGGCAGGAAGGGCCAAAGTTCAAGGAAATATTGAGTTATACAATAAGTTTGAGGCCAGCCTTGGTTACAAAGAGACTGTGAAACACAAACAAACATATGTCCAAAGAAAGAAATCCGCTCCTTACTGTGTACCTTCCCTACTAACTGTTGAACTAGATTCATCATACTTTCAACTGACACTCAGTTGGGTTTTTGGGATTCTGCTTTAAGGGAGGAATGACAGTTTCTTGACATCTAAGAGAATATCAGGAGATGATGGCTCACCTGGAGTGGGTGTGGGGCTTCTAAGACATAGTTCTAATTCTAAGTTAGGCACATAGTCTTTAGCCAGTCTACATGAGCGCTTTCTTTAGTCACAAGAGTGTAGGTGCCTGTGTGGAAAGATCTGACATGACATGTGATCAGGGGACAAGATACAGCACATTGGCCTAGCCCTGGACTGGGAGGTTGGGGGAAGTAAACACAGGAAAGTCACAGCACAGGACTACACAGCACTATTGTTATTTTGGACTTAAACACAAGAAAGCACCTTTCTCTGTCCTGGGGTCATCTGCTGAATCCTATTCTCACCCAACTTCTTCTTTATCGTTGTCTCTCAACTCACCCCGTTTAAAGGGTAGTCATGTATGTGAAAGCTAGACACATGAGGGGTTAAGGAGAAAACCCCTAAGTGCCACTTGGTTAACCTCTGGTTGGTTTAAAATTGTTTTCTTTCACAACCCATGGAAAACAAAACCCTCCTGTGGTAAAAAAGTTTGACAACCTTAATTTCTTCAGCTCACTGGCAAAATGACCCTCCTCAGTGGTCACTCATGAAAATAATATATCTTCATTCTTCTCTCATAAGACTTTAAATTTACATTAATCAAAAAAGCTTATAATAATTTCAAATAGTTTAATCCTGACATTGAAGCCTTGCTCCAGACTACTTAGGCTGTGGTTATATTGATGTCTGACCTCCATTACCAGCTATTACCATTTATATAATGGTTGTTAAGGAAACCAGATATTGAATATAGCTAAGTGTCTATGTGCAGAATTTACCATCTCAGAGAGTATAGAAATGAAAAGAATATCATCTTTAGATAGCACAGTAATGAAACATAAGTGGGAGTATAGCTCAGGGTTGCAGCACTTGGCTAGAACACAAATGGTTCACGATCCATTCTGCAGTGCAAAAAAAAGAAAGGGCAGAACAGACAAGTTACATAGAAGAAAATGATTGCATTGCTCCTCCTCTTCACTTCAATTTGAGCATTTGACTGATCAAATAAAAATAATAAATAAAATTCCTAATGATCTGATTCTTTAGATCTTAAGATGGCCTTCTGGGTAGAGATGCTTGCTACAAAAGCTAAAGACCTAAGTTAAGTCTTCCAGAATGACAAAATTAGGAGAGAAAAATTCAAATCCCAATTTGTCCTCTGACCTCCTTATGTGTAAAATGGCAAGGGTTCACCTGCCCACACAGACACTGACAAATAAATAATTAAAATGTATAAAAAATTCACTCAAATCTTCAAGAGATTATCTAACTGTTCGCTCTACTGTCCAGTTTTGTATATCAATGAAAGAAATGCAAAGGTGGAGTATTCCTAGGACTCAGGAGACCAATTAAAAAGAAGAGGATATTCTTGTGTTTATGTGAACAATGGGGTCACATTTGAGGAATGTTTGTTATATAAGAGACACTATTGTGAACCAATTTACCAATGTCATCTCCCCCTCCACACAATAATCCTGAAGCACACACCAAGAAAATCACAGTATTATGAAGAATTATTGGAGCTGGATTGGAAGAGTCATATGTTCTTCAATGGGAAGCTGTTGATGCTTGTGGAAACGGATTCAAATAAAATGTTCAAGTGAGCACTGAGAAGTGAAAACAATAAAGAAGTTAGTAGTGCAATTCTTGGGATGGAGTAAGAAATTGGAGATGGAAAGTCAATGCAGAAAACATGAAGGTCAAAAGAGCTTGTATTTTAGAGTAAATGAACACTCCCTTGAGGTAATACCAAATACTACTGATAAAGAATCAT
>JANBXA010000393.1:0-15894 GCA_030556225.1 Cricetiscus sungorus | reverse complement strand
TTTCTTGTGCTAAATATCATCATGCCTTCATCTCCAAACTATATGATTATAACAGCTTTTGAAATTCTATTAAGAGCCAGGCAGTGGTGGCATATACTTTTAATTCTAGCCTTGAGGCTGAGGCATGTGGATTTCTGTCAGTTCGAGACCAGCCCGGGCTCTAAGAGCCAGTTCCGTTCACTGTAGCCTCTAAAAACCTATTTCAAAATCCTAAAAAAATTATATTAATAAAATTAAGAAAACAAATCATTAAGAATGGAACCAGATCCAAATTAGAAAGGTTCTCAATCTATTCTGAGACTAGACAATATGCCATTTTGACCTTTGCTGCTTAGTTTATGCATTTGAACTGTGTCATTGCTGGCCTACGGCACACATGTGCTAGAGTTTCTGGCTTCTTCTGCCTATAAGGAAGGTTAATCAGGCCCAAAACTCTGCTCCGGCCAGCTCCGCCCATACAACAACATGGCCCAAAGTGATAAACTAAATTTGGGCACCTAGAGGTGTACTCTAGTTTTTGCAACTTTGTGTGGTCCAGTGGGCACAGCAAACAAGTAGCTCCCAGAACTTACTTGAGGGCAATTAATACTTACCAATTGGATTCTTCTTTCAATCACCCCGAAGATAACAACTGGGAAAATGAATTGACACATCAGCCCTAACTTCCAATTTAGGAAAAACAAGACCAAATTAATGATGTTGCTTTTGTAAAACTTAGATGGTCTATTTTATTTTTTTGTTTTGTTTTGTTTTTTTTCCAACCCATTTTGCCAAGTTGCTTAGTATAGATTCCTTGGAGGGAAATTCAAAGCAGTCTTTATAGGAAGCACATGGAGCAATGATAGAGACCTGACCTTGGAAAATGAAAAGACAATAAGAGCAGTGACTCTCCCCAGTGTTCCACATCTGAGATACCCAAAATCACCAGCTTATTCCACGAGACCTACAAATAGGATGCTAAATAGAGCAGTGCTGAGCAGAGTATCTCCAGGAATTATTACACACACACACACACACACACACACACACACACACACACACACACACACACACACACACACAGCTAGTGAATTCTGAGTCAAGAAGGAATATTTCATTTGGAGTCAAGTGGTATTTAGGGTCACTTGATCACAGTGAGTGAGCACGGAATATGAGTCCCTTCCCACATCTGTTAGATACTGTGTTTTCTTGCCATTGGTTATAATGGCTGCTTTTAAGTGTAGGGCTTATGTATTCTGTATTTGTAACATAAAGGCAATGTGCAGCCTTTGGAACATAATGCACATCACATAATTGCATTGCATTAATAGTAAGAGGAGATCGAAAAGGGTTTTTTTTTTGGCAGGCCTTTTATCCCTGAGAATAAGATGCTGATCATTGCTTGCTATTTTCTCTTCAAACATGTTACTCACTTAGCCAGTAGTGAACAGATTTAAAGCCCACTTCTGTTTTGAATGCAGCTTGCCTGAGTGGTGAAATCCAATGGAAATTTCTTAAATGAGTGTTTATCCAAGGGATTACTACATACAAAATGGTATTTAACAGATTAGATTGTGAAGATGCCCATCTTTGGAAAATGATCCTAAAAATAGTAATAGTAGTAATGGTAAAAAATAGTCATAACACACATGTGCCTTTATTTGGTTTCACAAATTCTTGAAATAATTATGAGCAAAGGGCAAGCAAGGTGTTCATGTCTCCTAGCATGGAGGACAATGTATGCTTAAAACACTATAGACCCAAATTACACAGCAAGTAAGTGGTAGAGAATAAACCATTCTCATTTCCCATGAAACTACTGATATAAGGTAGAACTAGACTTTTCTGATACCACTGCCCCTGAAAGCTCTGTAAGAAAATGGTGTGAACTGGTTTTCAGGTACTGCCTTTTGTACTTCAGCAAGTAAGTACATTTTGACACCTAGGCACTCTTTCTCCCAGAATCAAGCTGGTGACATGGAACATGGGCTGAAAAGTCTGGAGTGTTTCCTGAGTCTCCTATCCAAAGCTGTCATTAGGAACTCCACACTTCAATCTGAAAACAAAGCTATTCTGGCCCTGGGGCATGCAGTTTTGCTAAGGGGCACGAATAGAGATCACTATAGGATGCAATGAGGATATACCCAATGCAAGAAACACTGCATTTTATGCAATTGGTTATACCAGAGGACATAATCTGCTTTCTGCTATATGGGTTCAGAGTTTTGAGTTTGTCATTCCATATGCTCTGAAGCCACAGTAGTCAGAATACAGTGGATGATAGGGTTACACCAATGTGTGACTAAGGACTGTTTGCTGTTTGGCAAATCTAAGACATATTCTCAGTTGTGACTAGTGTGTGTGTGTGTGTGTGTGTGTGTGTGTGTGTGTGTGTGTGTTACAGGGAGCTATGTAGAGAGACCAGGGCCCAATAGCCTCATTAATATAATTTTTAGGACAAATAATTGGCAGGCTCAAATTATGAATAGTGTTAGGGCCGAGGTACATTGTAATCTTCATTTGATAATGACAGGAGAATCAAGTGTTTGGACACAGTGGAAATTTTGGACACAGTAGAAATTTTATATTCTCAGAGTTAATGAAAGACATTGAGAGGGCAAGGAAGCAAGAACCCTGTCTGCAGCACTCAATGAAGCCAAAAGAGCTTTTTTCTGGCCCTTATAAGGATCTAAGGTTTGGAAGAATATGAATGTCCACTAACTGGTTCAGGGAATGCCTCTTGGCTGCAGACAGTAATCTATGCCTTTGCTGGCTCTTTCCCAGCAAGGTAGGTGCACCTTTCTGCTTGAGTTCAGTACGTGTCAGCAGCTAAATGCCACACCATACTCTATTACACGTTGGAACAAGGCATGTGACCACATGGGACTGAGCAGCTCGTACAACACTCCTACACAAGTGCTGGTTGTGAGGCATCTGAGTACCAGATTTTAGCCATCCTGGGTTGATAGGAGATGTTTTTCTGTATATATGTTTCTCATACTGGTTAATAAAGCACAGTGGCGAATAAGAAACAAGATAGGTGGGGCTAGGAGACCAGGAGGAGGAAAGAGGAATTAGTGGGGAGGGGTCAAGATGGAGACCTGAAAGAAAGAAGATGTCGGCTGCGGCTCCCGGATAAGATAACCACGTGGAAATACTTAGATAAGTAGAAATGGGTTAATAATTAAGGCAGAGCTAGCCCATTAACAATGATAGTCATTGGCCAACAGGATTGTATCAAATACAGAGTCTCTGAGTGTTACTTGGGGCTGGTGAGGCTGTGGGCCCAGACTGGCGGCAGGCAGGCAGCGGGCTAGCAGGCTGGCGCCAGCGGGAAGGAAAAGCCTGCTGTAAAATAATGGTGTCAGAAGTGGGACTGAGAACTTTCACTTAAAACTTAACAAAAGCTTAAAAAATAGTTTTTAGAAACAAGGGAACAGAGACTAACAAGACTTCTTGGTAGCAGCATTTTCTCGGTTGGATTTGTTTTGCTGTAGACAGAGATTTGTGCGGCTCCTTTAAGGGAGGTTTCCAAAATTAGCATAAGAGGCAAAAAAGCTGCCTTGCTTTTAAAGAGCTCTGCTAACAATTCATTGGTGTGTACAAGATCTGCAATGAAGGTTTACACTGTGTTTTTAAAAAAATACACTGGCTTGGGAGAGAAAAAGAAACAGGATACAATGGTTTAAAAAAGAAAAAAGAAGTAGAATGGATGGGTATGGTGGCACATGCCATTAATCCCAGCACTCGGCAGAAAGAGGCAAGCAGATCTCTGTGATTTCCAAGTAAACCTGGTAGTCAGTGAATTCCAGGAAAGATAAAAGACAGAGAAACCCTGTCTCAAAATATGTAAAAATAGAAGTAGAATAAATAGAGTAATAAAAAAGCCACGTAAAGTTGGAAAACACAGAGAGATTTTGGATATTATACACGCTTCTGTTGTCTTTAAATTATTTGATTGCTGAGAAAATAACAACTACTAATAAAAGAAATGCTGCTGGATTAATTCAATTTATATATTTTAAAAATGCTGTGACTCCAAAATTTAATCCTAAGGACAAGTTACTGGGGAAAAGGATTTCTATTTTTGTTTCCACAGAAAATGAAAAGCTGTGGATTCTTTCCAGACTTATATGGTTTGATCAAGCCAGACCCCCTGAAACAGCTCCCCAAGTGATCCAACATTCAAAGCAGTTGAGACAAAGCCTTGCAGACTACAGCCAAGATTTGTGCATCTTCTTTGGACCCCCATGACAGCGCCCTCTTCCAGCAGGAAGTAGTTTGGAAAGAACGATGCCCAAATTCCTAAATATTGTTTATAAATGTTTGTTTTCATTTAAATTGGCTTGGTTATAAATGGTTAATGACCACAAGCAATCTTTTTAAAGGTAAAAAGGGAATTATGGTATAGATATGAATACTTTGCTTTGGAATGGATTTTCCTTTATTGATACAATTTAAGGTCAATTTTATGATATGTATATTTCTCCCCTTGTTTAGGGATTGTGTTTATATAGCTCATTTAGAAATGCAATGTATAATTTAGTACAGATTAGAGAATTACCTATGATAGTCAAAACTTGGAGTTAAGTTAGTTAGGATTTAGATATACAGAGATGTATTTGAGATAGATAGGCATTCTTCAAACTTTTCAAAGACCTACAGAATATGGCATTTCAAATGGTTTAGTGTTTTTCTTGACAATGAGGCACAACTGCTCCTGGAAACACCACCTGTGTCAGAAAGAAAGATGGACATCGAAGAAACACATTATTGAGTTTGCTTCTAATATGGCAAGACTAGCCATTTGAGCAAGGTACTGCTCTTTTGGACTATTTGACTTTATGTTGTAGAAAATGGACATGCAGGACCCACAAAAAAGTGACTGCTGATGCAAGAGGGACATTGCTACAGAATTCCTGCTTCATGGAAAAGGCAGCCAGACATTCTGCAGGATCCAGAGAAAAGTGCCTGACAAACTGTCAATACAGGTGGACAGTTTAAAGTTTCCTGCTTTGCTGAGGAGTCTGGAGACACACTATGGCCTATGGGCTGAAGATGGAACATTACAGAAGAACTTCAGGTGACTGACCAGGCAATGAGTTGTCTCTGTCATTTCTAGAGTTTATATATTATCTTTCTGTGATCTTTGAAGGAGTTGAACACAGATAGTTTTGATTATAGTTTTCCTTAGTAAGGATTAAAGATAAGTTACATATAGGACTTTAGACTCACAAAGATAGGATAGATGATATTTTCTTTAAGTCTTACAAAATGTTAATGGACTAAATATTGTTTAATGTGATTCTTATTTGATAACTGTTATATGATATATTTTGCTATGTTAAGGTTAAAC
The DNA here is from genome assembly GCA_030556225.1 of Cricetiscus sungorus. Taxonomy (NCBI): domain Eukaryota; kingdom Metazoa; phylum Chordata; class Mammalia; order Rodentia; family Cricetidae; genus Cricetiscus; species Cricetiscus sungorus. The sequence continues at coordinate 10,559 of JANBXA010000393.1, read as the reverse complement.
CCCTTCTTTTATTTTAGACAGAAAAGAGGAGATGATGGGAGATGTTATTCTGTATATATGTTTCTCATACTGGTTAATAAAGCATGGTGGCCAATAAGAAACAAGATAGGTGGGGCTAGGAGACCAGGAGGAGGAAAGAGGAAGTGGTGGGGAGGAGTCAAGATGGAGACCTGAAAGAAAGAAGATGCTGGCTGTGGCTCCCGGATAAGATGACCACGTAGAAATACTTAGATAAGTAGAAATGGGTTAATAATTAAGGCAGAGATAGCCCATTAACAATGATAGTCATTGGCCACCCGGATTGTATCAAATACAGAGACTCTGAGTGTTATTTGGGGCTCACGTGGCGGTGGGACCATGGCGGCAGGACTGAGGAAGTCAGCGGGGAGGAACCTGCCGTAACACTGGGTCATGAGCCTAAGACATTTGTTCTGCATGGAATGTAGCAGGTGGAGTTCTCTGCCTGAGTCCAGTTCTAGGATGTGCCACAGAAAAGCCACCTATTCTTGTGGTTACAAGTGAATGTATGTGTACACATATGCATATGCATACATGTATGGTTTCAACAGGGATCCTCCTAGTTCTGCCTCCTTAGTTCTGGATTATAATGTGTGACACTACATTCTTTTTATTACATGAATTATGCATTCTAGAAATTGAAGTCAGGTTCTCAAGACAAGCCCTTTATTGATTACCCCAATCTCCTTCACCCATTCCTATGTGACACTGTGTCTCTGTCCATTCTGCATTTACCAATATTTCAAGGCTAAAAATACATAAAGGATGAGCATATTAGTTTGCATTTGGCAGTATCCAAGTCACCCTTATACCACCAAATACCTGGGAGTAGAAATTTAGAAAAAGCATAATCCTTGCCTCCATATTATAACATTTTCTGTCTCATTTTCTCCCATTTATCTCCCAGTGTAAACACCAGCTTATAATCAAACTCTCAGCCAGAGAGTGAGATCTGTTCCCTGTCTACATACCATGTCCATACCCTGTCAATGCAGCTGTCATCAATCTCCTGCCAAGGACATGACACAGAGGGAGCTTCCAACCAAGGTATTTCAGTACCTTTTTTCAGGGAACTATTTGAAACGAAACAATAAGTCTACAGAAGATGGACAAAATCTGTTCTCTCTTGGTTTATCTAATGTTACATCTGCCTTTGGAACCCATCCCTTCATGGGATGACCCATGACCTGTGACAACACCGCAAGGTCTACAGTTGTCATTTGTTTCAAGTTGATCAGTAATAAAACTAGAGTTCTGAACAGAACTGAGCAAAGACCATCTCATTTTGCTTTTTCATCCTCCCTGTCACATACTGTATAGCTTGGCGGAACTGCTTTTGAACTCAGTTCTATACCCTATAAAATTTAAGTCAAGTTTTCTAAACACGAGGGCAATTTTATCTATACCACTGTGTTACTAAGCATGCTTCTCTTACCCTCCTCTCTAATTCATCACTTACTGCATACACAGGTATACATAAGGGGATCCTTTGTAGTCCTTATTTATCATCCTAACTTGTAAACCATAGTGCTTTCAAAGACTGTCAGAGTAGAGCAGAGGCTTACTTATTCTTAAAGTGCATTCATATTGACTATATAAATGCTGAAAACCAGAAAAATGTTGACCAGATCTGGGTGAAAGATTTCAGGTTGTTTCATTTATCCCCTCAACCAGAAACAGAAAATGATAGAGTACCAAAGTTATAGAGGACTGCATGCCTTTATTTTCAGACGGTGCACTGGAGATTAGAAGTAGATAGGAGTTTACTTTGGATAACAGTCTTTTGCTTGAGCCACAGAAACCTGTTTATCATTCACACAACAGAAAATATTCTGTTTTCTTGTCTGTCACTTTCTCCTTAGTCTTTTGGGTGCTTGATAATGGGAAATGCCATTATCTTGTCACTAGGGATGATGATAGACTCAGAACAAGCTCAGTTTCAGGACATGCTGCTTCTGTGAAGTTACCTCAGCTGCCCAATGCCTGGAGTCAGGCTATCAGTGTTTCCGGTTACATTAGTAGCTAACCTCTCAAAGAAGAGCTGTTCCAACTATGAATTACTGGGGATCAACATGCATTCAGGAAGTATTTATCATCTGGTTGGTTGGTTACTCTGTATGGACAGGAAATACCCCCCCATATCAGATGAGAATTCAGAGATGCTTAATTGGAGTTAGCAACAGGTATTTCGAAGCTTTTCTGGATAGTCTCAGGACTGTCTACTCACTTTGAGTTTGGAGATAATCCTAGGGAAACACACACACACACCTGCAAACACGCATGCTCATACACAAGTTATTCAACCTGAACTCCAAAATTATAAACTGGAAAGCTAGAGGTTAAAAAGAGAGCTAATAATAGTAGAGAAAATCTGACAAATACAGAATATTACTGATGATTTATGCATCCTAAATAAGTAAGGTCCTCACACTAAACCAAAACATGGGATGCTCCCAGCTGCTTCTAAAAGCTGTACTCTCAATTCTTTGAGGATAAGACTGAAAACAAAGATACAAACACACTTGCACACACAAATTGTAGTAGCTATTGCAGGGCTAACTATCTTTGAATGCACAAGATGTAGAGAAGCAAATTCTTAGTGACCTTCTAAGTATGATCTTTCATATCTCTCATAAAAGTACCTCAAACATAACATAAGCAAACAGCATGCCTGATGATGTATACAGACCCCCAAAATTTCATGGCATTTTCTATGCAGATTTTTACCAGCAATACCAAGACTGGTGTCAGCCTTGTAGCACCAGACCATACCCTATAGTCTGCATGGTAACAAGCAGTGAAGCACTCCAATGCGAAGAAGGGCACCTTTTGTTCTATGTACCTATGTACTTCTGTCCTATATACAAAGCAAGTGACAGGAGAGGCTCCAAAGCTACATAGAAACCCTAACTCAAAAAAATTTAAAAACAATCGCTCCTGGTGGGTCATTTTTCTACATTGGAATCAGGTCACGGGTACTAGCAGCATTGTTTGTCAAGCATTTAATGAGGCTTTTGTGTGTAAATTTGTCATGAACATTTAAATGTCCATTTTTCCTCTTCATGGTAGATAAGGAGATTGGTAGCTGTGGGTCTTGATTATATTTTTTAAAACTCTCTTTGTTTTAAGGTAACTACCCTCACATATCCTGTGCTTCTCGAAGTATATACTCTATAAGGAGCTTTCTGCTTGACAGAAAAGCTAAGGTTTAAAGACAGGAGCAAGTTTAACTATGATTTTTTAGGTGCATATCTAATGGCATCAAAGTTTTCCCATGCCATATTACTTCCTATTTTCTTTAGGTAAACTTTGTTTTTATTTGTAACAATAATGTTAAATAGCTCATTTATAATTATCTTCATTTCATCACTCATTGCTCTGAACATTTCGGAGCTTTAAAGATCAATCCATATTCTCCATAGTGTTTAATGTCTGTGATCAGATGTTTGTTTGTTCTTATTTTCAAACCAATTTGCTGACATTTATACTCAGGCATGCAGTTGGTTTAAGGCAACTATCTTAAAGTCCTTCTATATACACCCTTTCATAGCACACACTGCCTGCTCCTTGAAAACAAGGCCTTGCATTTCCTTTTTTCGAACTGTTTACAAATATTTATACTTAAATGTTGTGTGTGTGCCTGAGTTCATGCACGTATGTGTAATGTGCATGAACTTATTCACACAGCTTCACACATGCCACGGTGTACAAGTAGAAGACAGAGGCCAATTTCTTGGAGTTTCTATCCTTCCACTATGGAGGTCCAGGGGATTAAAAGTGGGCTTTCATTTTGGACAGCAAGTACCTTTACAATCTACCCATTTACCTCAGTCCTAAGAGATTTGGTTCTTAAATACCCATGTTGATGACTTTGGACATATTTTATTGTCATCTATACTGAGAATACATAGGTACTATTACTGGAATCTTGTCAATTTGCTTAAAGCCCTGAAGATATTTTATTTTTAAAGTGTTCATCATAAATAAGAAAGAAGTGTGTATTTAACTTGCTTATACTATGTATATAAGTCACATGTAACCTCATTCGTTTCTATAAATTAAAGACAAATTTAATGCAAAAAAAGGGAGTCACCTAAATAGTACGTTCAGGTATATAAAAGTATACAAGGAGATTGGCATGATGATTCTGGTCTTTAATCTCAGCATTTAGGAGGAACAGGCAGACAGATCTCTAAGTTTCAGGCCTGTCAAGTCTACATAGTGAGACCCTGTCTTTGTTGTTGTTGTTGTCGTTTTTAAATTTTATATTATTTTACATACCAATCCCAGTTCCCTCTGCCTTCTTCCTTCCCTTTCTCCTTCCTCCCTCTCTCCCTTCCTCCCATACCCACCTGACAATCTCCTATGCCATTCCACCCCCTAACTCTGAAGGGTGGAGATGCCTTCCAGGAGGAATATATCCTGTTCCAATGCCAGATCCCTTAGACTGCCCAGGCCTTCTAACTGAGACCCATGTTCAGAGGGTCTAGGTCAGTCCAATGCTGGTTTCCCAAGTATAGGTCTGGGGGTCCATTATCTCCCCCTTGTTCAGGTCAGCTGTCCCTGTAAATTTCTGTAGACTGGTCTTGTCCTCCCTCTTTGCTTCTGGATTCCATTTTAGCTCAGTGTTTAGCTGTGGGCTTCTGCTTCTGTTTTCATCAGTTATTAGATGAGGGCTCTATGTTAGTGTATAAGCTAGTGATCAATCTTATTAAAAGAGAAGAACATTTAAAGTAGCCTTTCCAATGTTTCTGAAATTTTTAGATGGGGTCAGGCTTGTAGGTCTCTAGACCTTTCTTTAGGTTCAGGTTTCTTTTCAAACCAATAATAGCTACCTCTTTTATGTTCTCTCTCTCTCTCTCTTTTCTGTCTTTTATTCCTTCCCCGACTCAATCTTCCTAGTTCTGCATGCTTTCCTCACCTTCCTTTCTTTTTCTCCTAGCTTCCTCTACACTCACTGCCCCACCCACTCAATATGCTCAGGAGATCTTGTTCCTTTCCCCTTTTGTGAGAGACCTTGTATGAATCTCTTAGAATCTTCCTTGTATCCCAGTTTCTCTGGTGGTATGAATTATTGGCTGGTTATTCTTTGCTCTATGTATAAAATCCATATGTCAGTGAGTACATACCATGTTCCTCTTTTTGTGACTGGGTTTCCTCATTCAGGATGGTTTCTTCAAGTTCCATCCATATGCCTGGGAATTTCAAGATTCCATTTTTTTTTCTTTTTCCACAGAGTAGTATCTCATTGTATAGATGTGCCACATTTTCTTATCCATTCTTCAGTAGATGGGCATCTAGATTGCTTCCAGATTCTTGCTATAACAAATAATGGTGATATGATCATAGTTGAATAGATGTCTTTGTTGCATGGCTATGGATCATTTGGGTATATGCCTAAGAGGGGGATTACCGGGTCCTGTGGTAGACTGATTCCCATTTTCCTGAGGAATTGCCATAGTAATTTCAAAGTGGCTGTACAAGTTTACACTCCCACAAGCAGTGGAGGAGTGTTCTCCTTTCTCCACATCCTCTCCAGCATAAGTTGTCATTGATGTTTTTAATTTTAGCTAATCTGGCAGGAGTAAGATGGTATCTCAAAGTTGTTTTGATTTGTATTTCCCAGAAAGCTAAGGATGTTGAACACTTTCTTAAGTGTCTTTCGGCCTTTTTGATTTCCTATACTGAGAATTCTTTCTTCAGTTCTGTACCCCATTTTTAATAGGATTATTTGGTGTTCTGTTGGCTAGTTTTTTGAGTTTTTAGTTTTTGTATATTTTGGAGACCAGCCAGCCCTTTGTCAGATGTAGGATTGGTGAAAATCTTTTCACAGTCTGGGCTGCTGTTTGGTCTTGTCCACTGTGTCCTTTGTCTTACAGAATAGTCCAAGTTTGAGGCTGTCCCATTTATTAATTGTTGATCTTGGTGTCTGTGCTGCTGGAGTTATGTTCAGGAAGCTGTCTCGTAAACCAATTTGTTCAAAGGCACCTCCTACTTTCTCTTCTAAGAGGTTCAGTGTGGCTGGATGTATGTTGAGGTCTTTGATCCATTTGGACTTGAGTTTTGTGCATGGTGATAGAAATGGATCTATCGGCAGTCTTCTGCACACCATCATCCAATTGTGCCAGCACCATTTGTTGAAGATGGGTTGGCAGTATTTTATTGAGAATTTTTGCATCAATGTTCATGAAGAATATTGGTCTGTACTTTTCTTTCTTAGTTGTGTCTTTGTGTGGCGTGGGTACCAAGGTGATTGTAGCTTTATAAAAAGAGTATGGTAATGAACCTTCTATTTTTATTCTGAGTTAATATTTGAGGAGTATTGGTATCAGCTCTTCTTTGAATTTGGCCCTGGGCTTTGTTTTTGATTGGAAGGATTTCGATGACTGCTTCTATTTCATTAGGGGTTATAGGTCTATTTAAGTTGTTTGTCTTTTCTTGATTAATTTTGGTAAGTGATAGTTATCTACATTTGTCCATTTCCTGTCAATTTTCAAATTTTTTGGAGTACAGGTTTTCAAAGTATGACCTGAAAGTTGTCTGGATTTCTTCTGGGTCTGTTGTTATGTCCCACTTTTCATTTCTGATTTTGTTAATTTGCACGGTTTCTCCATGTTTTTTGGTTAGTTTGGGTAAAGGTTTGTCTATCTTGTTGATTTTTCTCAAATAACCAATTGTTTTTTGCATTGATTGTTTTGTAATGCTTTCCTGATTTCTACTTTATTGTTTTCAGCCCTCAAATTGATTATTTTGTGGTGTCTACTCTTTCAGGGTTTGTTTGCTTCTTTTTGTTCTAAGACTTTTAGTTGTGCTGTTAATTCTCTAATGTGACTTTCCTCCGTTTTCTTCATATGGGCACTTAGTGCAATGAACTTCTCTTGTGGCACTACTTCCAAGGGGTCCCATAAGTTTGGGTATGCTGTGTCCTCATTTTTCTTGAATTTTAGGAAGTCCCTAATTTCTTTCTTTATTTTTTTTTTGACCCAGGTATGGTACAATTGTACATTCTTCAGATTCCATGAGTTTGTAGGGTTTCTGTGATTTGTGTTGTTGTTGAATTCCAACTTTACAACTTGGATGTCTGATAAGATACTGGGACTGTTCCAATTTTTTTTATCTGTTGAGGTTTGTTATGTTGCTGAATATGTGGTCAATTTTTAGAGAAGGTTCCATGTGGAGCAGAGAAGAAGATACATTCTTTTGTGTGTGGATGGAATGTTCTATAGATGTCTATTAAACCCAATTGAGTTTACTGTTAGTTTACTTTCTGTTAGTTCTTTTGTTTCTTTGTTAAGTTTCTGTCTTGTGATCATGGCTAGTGGAGACAGTGGGTTGCCGAAGTCCCCCACTACTAGTTGTGAGGTTTTCGGTGAGCTTTGTGTTTTGTAGCATTTCTTTTACAAATGAGGCAGCCTTTGAACTTATGGCATTGATATTTAGAATTTAGACTTTCTGGTAATGGTTTTATCTTGTGATGAATATGAAATGTCCTCCTTCGTCTCTATTGATTAATTTTTGTTTGAAGTCTCACTTGTTAGATACTAGGATAGCTGCAGCTGCCTTCCTCTTGGGTCCATTTGATTGGAAGATCATTTCTCAAAAATTTATTCTCAACAAAAATGTCCATCTGAAGCTTAGGTGTGTTTCTTGTAGGCAGCAGAAGGATGGATTCTGTCTTTGCATTCATTCTGTTAACCTGTGTCTTTTAATAGGTGAGTTAAGACCATTAATGTTGAGGGAAAGTAAGGACCATTGATTGATAATTCTTGCTTGTTTTAAATTTGTTGTTGACAGTGCTATTGTGAATTTATTTGCCCTGCTTTATTCTATAGATTCTGGTCAAGTGGGATTATCTATTTCCTATGTCTTATGAGTGTAGTTAACTTCCTTGGGTTGGAATTTTTCTTCTAGTACTGTCTGTAAGGCTGAATTTGTGCATATGTATTTAGAAAATCTGGCTTTGTCATTCAATATCTTTTTTCCATCTATAATGATTGAGGGTTATGCTGGGTATAGTCGTCTGTGTTGGCATCCATGATATTGAGGCAGTAATTACAGGTATGTGGCATCATGCCCGATTAATTTTCCCTTGTAAAATGTAACTAAAGAAAATGTAAAATTCTAGAAATCATGTCTTACTTCATTCTCATCAAACTGCTTTGCCAGTGTCAGTCTTTGGGGATCTACCAGTAATGAGCAGATTTTCTGGAACAAGGTTCCTTGAAAGCATCCATTTCCTAACCAGGACATGGTGAACTCTGCATATCTACCCCAGGGTACATTGTGGAACATAGATAGATCATATTTGTTAAGTATATCATGTTTTCTACTATCAATTCTTATTTATGGAAATTGCTGCTTTAAAAGAGAAATTTTGTTTAATTCCTGCTACTAAAATGTGCACTGAATGGTAAGCACTGATATCCTTTGATTCCTATACATATGTGGTTTTGATCATTTTATCCCAGAAGCCCCATCTCAAACTAATCTGCCCCAGTCATCATTCAAACAAGGAATACCATTGTCTACAGTACCAAGTCTGAAACATCCACACTCCAAATGCAATTCAGTCCTTTGCCCAGCAAACCGTGTAGGTAAAAGTGTTATTTCTTCTCATTCTGCTTTTATCTTTTATGTATAACATGGTTTAATCTTCAACATCAATTATACTAACTATACATGTATCCATGAAGTAGGTTCTTACTCAAGATGTAGGCAAATGGTGTATGTGGCCCTGGAGAGATGCTCTGTTTTAAGGTCTACAGAACTTGAGCTCTGATCTTTTCCATGTCTGCTTAGAGGTAGCCTTGTACTTCTTTTTGTCAATGGTCTAACATGAAGAAGGAAGTACCTCTCTTATGTAGAATATGGAGTCTTCGAGAGGACGTAGGTAAATCACAAACATTTCATTCTTCAAGTGCATTAGCTATGATCAGGATGATCACAAACAGTCTGAAAGAGAACAGGTCCAAGGTTAGTTTCAAATACTGGGATATTATTACATGAGTCTGTTATGTCTCTGTGCTCAAACCTGTGATCACTTCAGATTCGAAAGAGAACATGGCTCAGGAAATATTTTACATATGTGTCATGCAGATCTGACTGTTTGAGTCAGAGACAATAGACACAGAAAATGGAAGGCAAAAGCCATTTATGAAAACACAGCTCAAAAACATATTTAAGTTATATGACATCTCTGTACAACAGCCTTTGGATTTTACTTGAAGACATAAAGTAAAAAGAGAGAAGAGACTTGATAAAAATACCAAATATTTGAAAATGCAGGTGGTTGGCTCAACTCTGCATAACCACAGTGACAGAACTTGTATGGTAACACTTTGGGCCACATTTCATTTGCAAACTAGTCACTATGTGTATGGATGTGAGTGCATGTGTATGAGGCCATACTTTTTAAAGAAAGCTTATTTCACTGAGAACTATGTGCATCCATTAGGATTTCTGACTTCAACTCCCCAACACTGAACGTGTGTCACCATTTCTGATGTTTTTTTATATGGATGCTGAGGGTTGAACTCATATTCTCATGCATGTATGACAAGGACTCAACCAACTGAGCCCTCTCACCAGTCCCAAACTGCTATTGTTAGTAGGTTTTCTCCTAGCCTGAAGGAATATCTTATTGGGGTGTTTTCTCCCTCAAAGTAGATGTCCTAAGGACAAGGGATCCTTTTTGGAGCATAAGTGGCCTTGCAAGTAGGAGAAGGCATGCCCACGTGCCTCCAGCCTGCTGGCATCCTGCATCAGGTGTGGCCACAGTTGTAGTTGCCCCAGAGGCAGCGCGGCCACTTTCTGGGACGTCAGTTGGGGTCAGGGTTCTGAAGCTGTTAAGTGGACAGGTCCGGTCGTACTTGCATGTGCAGGATGGAAGACCAGCGACTGGCGTTGAGCAGGCCTCCCTGCCTCAGCTTTTCCTGGTCTCTGCCAAATCTTCCTGCACTGGGTTCCACAGAGGTGCATGAAGAGGTGCCCTCTTCTTCGTTGTCATTGATGCTTCTCTCATCAGTGGCTGGAACCCAAGCCGGGGTAGCCTGGGCGGTGCTGTGTCAGCAGCAGAGGCAGCTAGCCTGGCTGCCAGGGCTGCTGCCCTTCGGATGTGAGAACTGTGTGCGGCCTGGCTGGATGCCTCTATGCGGGCAGGCAGCCTGAGTCTGGTTGCCACCCAGCGAATTCATCGTGCACATCATCTTTTTTCTGCTGAGGCCTGACCAGCTGAGGCCTGCGGAGAGTGCCTTTTCTACCCTGCTGTGGACCCAGCTCTCCATCTGCCTGGGTGTCTTGCCCATGGTGGCCAGAGTACGTCGTGGGCAAGTATGGCTGTTTTATGCAGAAGCTGCCTGTGGAGTTTGCAGAGAATTACCTGAGTGGAGGCAGCATCCTGGGTGATGGCAGTGGTAGCAGAGGCGCTGACATGGCCACTGGAGGTGAAAAAGGTGAGGGGATGCTTTTCTTCTCTTGCTGGCTGGAAATGCTGTGCATCTACTTGTACCTGCTCTTATGCTTGCTGCTCAGCTCCAGAACAA
>JANBXA010000392.1:6972500-7039504 GCA_030556225.1 Cricetiscus sungorus | reverse complement strand
GGTCTGGAGGGTGGACAGAGGAGAAGGGGAGGTTGAGGGAACTGGGATTGACATGGAAAACAAGCTTGTTTCAAATTTAAATTTAAAAAATTATCATTAAAAATAAAGAAAAGGAATCCTCACATCCAGGGGAATGGTCTGAAGTGGAAACCCCACCAGCTACCCAATTGTTGGTATTGAATGGAAGGCATAGGCATCAAAGGACTGGAAAGCAGATTTGTTGCAGACAGGTCGAAGATAGGGGAATCTATTGAGGGTGGAGCAGGTGGGTAGGGTTCCAGCGGAAAGTGGTTACAAAGTGCTGAGAAACAGATTTTTTGTTGGCTTATTCCCCATGAGTGAGGTAGAACAAGATCCAATGGCTTTTATCAAGTGAAGATCAATGGAGAATGGCATAAACTGCCTCAGTGATTCATCAGTCAAGGAGTGGGACCAAAGGATCTGACCATCTGTCAAGCTGGCTAAGATCAAAAAACACTGGTGACAGCATATGTTGGAGAGCATGTGGAGCAAGGAGAACACTCCTACGTTGCTGGTGGGAGTGCGAACTTGTACAGCTACTTTGGAAATCAATATATGTGCTGGTTTCTCAGCAAATGGAAATAGATCTACCTAAGATCCAGCTATACTACTCCTGGACAGAGACCCGTAGGATACTCCATCATACCACAAGGATACCTGCTCCATTCTGTTCTTAGCAGCTTTATTTACAATAACCAGAATGTCCCTCAGTCAAAGAATGGAGAAAAATAAATGTAATACATTTACACACTGGAGTATTACTCAACTGTTAAAAACAACGATATCATGCAATTTACAGACAAATGGATGGATCTAGAAAAAAAAAAAAATCATCCTGAATGACGTAACCCAGACTCAAAAAGACAAACATGGAATGTATTCACTCTTAAGAGGCTATTAGCTGTAAAGTAAAGAATAGCCATTCTACAATCCACAGACCCAGAGAAAATAAGTAACAAGAAGCGTTCAAGGGCGCGGGGGGGGGTACTTGACTATCTCTGGGAAGGGGAAATACAATAGATGTCAGCAGGTAGGGATGGAAACAGGAAGAATCAGATTTGGGAGTATGGAGAGAGACAGTACTGGAAGAGACAACAGAAAAAGAGGGCATTTCAGGGTCTGGTAGAAACCTAGTGGAATGGAAAGTCCCAGAAATCTACAAGAGTGACCCTAGCTAAGATTCCTAGCTAGCAATAGTGGCTATGGAGCCTGAACTATCATGTCCTGTGACCAGGTAAGACTCCAAGTGAAGGGATTGTGACTACAAGAATGGTACATGTTCTTAACCACTATAGACCACAACTGTAATTCTTCATCCTCTGGCCTCAACCTTTAGAGTGCTGAGATTACAACTGTAAGCCACCATATCTGGATTATATAGTTCTGAATATCAGATGCAGGGCTTTATGCATGCTAGGTAAACACTTTTCCATTTTAGCTATAACCAGAGCCTGAAAACACATCCTTGTATTCAGAATATAGAGTAATATACAAATGCCAGAAGATTAATTTTGAGTTTTTGTGTTTTGTTGTCTGGTTTTTATTGTTGTTGTTCGCTGTCATAGCAATAACTTTTGGAAATACATCAGAAGCCCTGGAAATTTACTGTACCATATTGTTACACACCCCTTCCAGGACTATAACAATATTGCAACAATTCATGGTCTTGGTTTCCTGAAATGTGGATGTGAGGACGATCTGGCTGCAACACCTGTCACCCCGTTGATCACCAGGGTTGATTTGGCTGATCTGGCTTGGTAGGTGGGTGTCCTGCTCCATGTAAGTTCCTCCCCTAAGCTGCATGCCCAGTCGAGGAGGATGACCTTCCCCGAATAGAGCAGACCGGTCTTCTGTCAACAGTTTACAAGAAGCTGTGCTCTCCTGCTAGAACCTCCAAACATGTTCTCAAGATTTCCTAAAATTCTAAAATATACCTTCTTGGTACTATGTGAAATCCCATAGTTCTGTTTCTGAAAAACAAATGTGATAGATAAAACAATATTCTAAAATCTGTCAGCTAGAGCCCTAAGATTAGGCTGGGTGTGGTGGTGCACGCCTTTAATACCAGAATCCCAAGACAGAGGCAGGCAGATCTACCTCTGTGAGTTCCAGGTCAGCCTGGTCTACAGAGCATGTAGACCAGGACAGTGGTGACACAGAGAAACCCTGTCCCTAAACAAACAACAAACAAATACAAAAGAACAAAATAAAATAAAAAACACACCTTGCCCCCCCCTACCCGATAAAGGAAAAAGAAAGGAAGAAAGATATAAAATTGGAAGTCATTAAAGGACAGATGCTATTTAGGGCCCAGGTGGACGAAAACTCTCCAAGGGACTGACCGAATTCAAACAAAAACAGTCTCAGGTCTGACAGTTACACAGGCACTGAGTGTCAGAACTCAGCAAATGCTGAATTGCTAAGAAGACAGAGCCAAACATGGAGATCTGTCTCTAAATCTAAAGGTAAAAGGCCAGAAGGACCAGCAATCTGTGTAAAACGCTTACAGGTCTTGTTTAGAGCTTCTGATTTAATTGCTGGAAGGGAGCAGTCAGCTCTGGAACCTGACGAGGTAGTAAATGCCTGCAACCCCATCCATCTACTGCAGAGAAAGAAGCAGAGGCAGTGAGATCACAAGTTCAAGGCCTGCCAGGGCAAATAGACATGGTCTCCAAAGGATGATGTGAGACAGTGTGTCTGCTTGACCCCTGATTTAGGCTCCAGCACCCCTACCTGTAATAGCCAGGTTTTGCTATTTAAGCAAGCAAAATCTGGCTAAACTCAACATTCCCATCCAAATGAGATAACATCTGCATTCCATGACTGCAAACGTTGTCCTTTAGCTATATCTCTTCCGTGTTACAGTAGTTGCTCCTTTTCCACTTCCTAAGCAGCACCAAAGACATTCATCACCAGTAAGGGATCCTTTTTATGCTAAACATAAAAAGGAGTAATAGTGTTTACTCAGCAATTTTATATAGCGATTTAATAGCTCCCACGAAGTCAATCCATAACCAGGACAGGACAAATGATTATTTGTTAATTTATTTATGTATTTATTTATGTATTTATTTATGTATTTATTTATGTATGTATGTATGTATGTATGTATGTATGTATGTATGTATTTATTTATTTATTTATTTGCCGTGCCCCCACAGGCAGAGTATGAAGCTTGGCGGAGGGTGTTGGAATTGAAACACTTAACAGACCACTACGAGAAGTTAAGAAGCTGCTGCCACTACTGTTTATTACATAGAGTAATGGGCTTATATACCCAAGCCAGGGGATGGGCTAAGCATAGAAGGAAATCATGCACCACTCACACCTGGGGTCAAGGTACAGCACTGCACACCGAAAAGTGATGAGAACAACCTTGTTTGATCAACCTTGAGAGCACAGGAGTTCTACAAATGGGTGGAGAGGAAGACAGCTGTAAGGGACAAGTACTTAAATTTCTCAACATTTATTTATTTATTTATTTATTTATTTATTTATTTATTTACTTACTTACTTACTTATTTATTTATTTTTATGTAGCACTCACTATATACTACAGAAGATTACTTGCTGCTAAGAAGAAAATCCATAAAATACCACCTAAACCTCGCACTGGTGGTGGGGGCTGGAGGTTGGGGCAGGACACAAATAATTTATGTTTTATGCGTTATGTGAAACATTACATCCAGGGAAGCAGAGACATATGGCTGCATAGTGAATAGGGAAGATCAGTGATTAAAAAGAAGCCAAAGCACAAGTTCTTGACATCTATTTATTGTAGAGTAGGGTGGTGTCAACAACTTGAGCACTGCATGTAACTCACTGTCCTATCGCACACGAAGTGAGCTGAGATTGTTAGTCATAAACACATTATCACCCCACACTACGCAACCATACTGATACCGACCACGGGGTCTTGATTGGCTTCGTTTCCCCTGCTCAAGAATTCAAAGGCAGAAATTTCCAAGGAGCAGTAGCCGCGGAAAAGAGCAGCAGACAGAACCAACAGGTAAGAAGCGAAATTATTGGGGGTGAGGAAAAACACGCTTACAACTGACACACTCAGGAGTAAGTAGATCTTGAGCGCAAACCGGGAAGGTGGAAAACCAAGTTAGTCTCTCTCCCGAGTAGGGGAGGTTTATTTTCCTCCCATACTTTAGAGCTGGTAGTCAGTTTATTAAGATCAGATGGCTGGGCAGCCCATATGTTGGGTTTTGTAACCTGACAAGACCCAGTAAGGAGCCTAATAATAGACCGGAGAAGGCCGCCAAGGCTTGTGAGGCAAGCTGATTTGTGGGTAAAGGAAGTCACACATGTTGAGAAGAAGTACAGGGAATACAAGTGTCCAAAGCGGACTGGGTAACAAACAAGGTCTAAAATTTCCTTGCACGTTAACCTGATGCTACCTAGGTTAGATAAAGAAGCAGACAGAGGAGACACTCACGTATTAAGCAATAAGCCTGGATCTTTTCTTCAGGGTTTCCGCTTATCCTCAGCCAACAGGCAGTTGAAATGACGGATCTGGTAAGCAACCGCCTAAACCTGAAATTCTTACAAGTGAGGGACTTGCCAGTGCTGGAGCCCTTTAGGGAATCGGTGATTGGCCCTGAAAAGGGCCTTTAGACAAGAGAAAGAACAAAGACAAAGAAAGCTGAGCAGCTCAGCCGCCGAAGCCGTAGAGCGTGCGTCCCTGGCGCTTGAGCGCGTAGACCACGTCCATGGCGGTGACGGTCTTGCGCTTGGCGTGCTCCGTGTAGGTGACCGCGTCGCGGATCACGTTCTCCAGGAACACCTTCAGCACCCCGCGGGTCTCCTCGTAGATGAGGCCGGAGATGCGCTTGACTCCGCCACGGCGGGCCAGGCGGCGGATGGCGGGCTTGGTGATGCCCTGGATGTTGTCGCGGAGGACCTTGCGGTGACGCTTGGCGCCTCCCTTACCCAGGCCTTTACCGCCCTTGCCACGACCAGACATCCCTAGAGAAGTGGGAGAAACCGGACTGATGGCACCGACCAGACAGCAGTTCGCTCTTATGGGGAATGTGCGGACCGGAGTGAAAACAGGAGGCGCAGTGGCGGGAAGTGCCTGGGACTGGGGGGGGGGGGGGGGCCCTCGGCGCCAATTTAACACACTTAACGTTTTTCTTTTAGTACTATTTATATACGACCATGCTTATTTAACTTGGATGTATCGAACAACGGGAAGAGTCAGGTGCGGACTCTTAATGTTTGCGAATTTTTAAAGGGCTTTTTTACCATTTTCGTTGAATGGGATCCCTGCCGTGTCCTTATAAAACAAAAGCAAAATGTATTGTAGAATATACAAACAGGGCGGTTGTTGGTGGCGCACTCCTTTGATCCCTGCACTCAGGAGGCAGACAGGCAGTCAGATATCTGTGAGTTCGAGGACAGCTGTATATACGTAATAAATAAACTAAAAAAAAAAAAAAAACCATGTACAAAGGCAAGAATTGTAGCGTTTACATGTATATTCTTCCCGCCATTGGGGCATTAAGTATGCTATTTAACTCTAAAGCTATAGTTTAAGGAGCGAATCATTTAATGCCAAAAAAGTGAATAATTTCATTCATTCATGCTACACAACATGGTAGCCCACCCCTTCGATCCCAGAGGCAGGCGGATCTGGCCAGCTTGGTCAGTCCTGGCTACACAGAGAACCCCGGTCTCGAAAAACAAACCCAAACCAAGATTTGTTAGCCCGCCCCGGTGACCCCCCAAGGCGGATGTGTTGAGCGGGAGGCCAGAGTGAGCTCCATGACAGGTAGGCCTACATACTGAAAAGCCTGTCTCGGGAAAACTAAAATAACCAAACTCCACAGCGTCAAGAATAAAAGCGGCCACCTGAGTGGCAACCACGGGACTGTCGACACTTAAATTGCTTTGACTTAAGGACACAAGAGAGACAACTACGAATCATGGGACGCCTAATGATAAATCCCAGATGGGAAGCTGTCAGGAAAATCTACGTAGACTAAGTTCTTAAACGTAGGCGCAAACTTGCCACAACACTGTCCCGTGGACATAAATCGGCAGCACTTGAGTTTGGAGTACTACAGTGCTAAGAAAACGTAACAGCACAAACTGTCGTTCTACTACTGTACACGTGTCCAGCGCTTTAAAAAGACATTTGTGGATGGCTCTGAAAAGAGCCGTTGGTCTGACTTTTGGAGTGGTTTTGGTCAAATTAAGCTCATTTTCCTTTGGCCTTGTGGTGGCTCTCGGTCTTCTTGGGCAGCAGCACGGCCTGGATGTTGGGCAGGACGCCGCCCTGCGCGATCGTCACGCGGCCCAGCAGCTTGTTGAGCTCCTCGTCGTTGCGGATGGCCAGCTGCAGGTGGCGCGGGATGATGCGCGTCTTCTTGTTGTCGCGGGCCGCGTTGCCGGCCAGCTCCAGGATCTCGGCCGTCAGGTACTCCAGCACGGCCGCCAGGTACACCGGGGCGCCGGCGCCCACCCGCTCCGAGTAGTTGCCCTTGCGGAGGAGGCGGTGCACGCGGCCCACGGGGAACTGCAGGCCGGCCCGGGAGGAGCGGGTCTTGGCCTTGGCGCGAGCCTTGCCGCCTTGTTTGCCGCGTCCAGACATGGTGAAGGAAAGAGGGACACTCGTTCACAACTCTGTAGAGGTGACGGGGGCAAGAGCTTGGCCCTTATAGTTTTCTCTGGGCGCGAAAAAGAACCCGTGCGATTGGCTGGCTTCTTCGTCTTCTCATTTAGACCAATGGGAAGCGTTTGTGCCAACGCGTATTTCGATTGGGCAAGATTTTTAGCTGACGTCACAGAAACAGCACCCAATCAGAAGTGGAAAGTTCTAAGCCTCATTTGAATAACGGCTTATAAAAAGGTACCGGCCGCCACACTCGCTGTTGGAGTTCCAGGAGTTGGTGTAGCAACATGCCTGAACCAGTGAAGTCCGCGCCCGCGCCGAAGAAGGGCTCCAAGAAGGCCGTGACCAAGGCCCAGAAGAAGGACGGCAAGAAGCGCAAGCGCAGCCGCAAGGAGAGCTACTCGGTGTACGTGTACAAGGTGCTGAAGCAGGTGCACCCCGACACGGGCATCTCCTCCAAGGCCATGGGCATCATGAACTCGTTCGTGAACGACATCTTCGAGCGCATCGCGGGCGAGGCTTCCCGCCTGGCGCATTACAACAAGCGCTCGACCATCACGTCCCGGGAGATCCAGACGGCCGTGCGCCTGCTGCTGCCCGGGGAGCTGGCCAAGCACGCCGTGTCCGAGGGTACCAAGGCCGTCACCAAGTACACCAGCTCCAAGTGAGCGCGATGAATTCGCTCTTGACCCAAAGGCTCTTTTCAGAGCCACCTACAGTTTCCGCGAAAAGAAGCTGCTGCACATCACATAACGTCTTCCTGTAGCCAGTGAGGACTCCTTAGCTGTTTTTCTGCTTTTAGCGTTCACCAGGTCTCCCTCCGGTCTTGGGTTTTCGGTACCAAGTGTTTTCCAAGAGACGCTCTGCTCTGCTCTGCTCTGCATCTTAATAGTTAAGTGAAGGATACGGGAAAAGCAGCTGGTAAGATCCCTGGTCTTACGTTGCTTACTGGGCCACGTTAAAAAACTGTTGGCAAACCTAAACGGGTGAAGACAGCGACTAAGGCAACTGCGTTCATTTTACTTAAAGGGGATGCTGTTGGGGCAGTGCTGGGAGACGGGGCACCCAAATGAATAGCCGCACACGGTAAATATTCACGGTATTTACTTGAAAGGTCAGTGAGTACTCCGGGACACGACCGGGAAATATTGCAGACCATTGGTTCTCTGGGTTGCTGTCTATATTTCCAGGGTAAAGAGAAGTGTCAAGCAAAAAAGAGCCATCGAGATACTTTTTCCGCTTGTTACCTACCAAGATGTAGGTGTCAAAACTGAAGGAAAATAACCTTACAACCCAGGTGGTTTAGGAATGGAAAGACTATAGCTTTAGGTCCCAACTTTATTACCCTCCTCTGTAGAATAAATATGCCTTCAGAGCATCACACACCTGCAATGAGTAGGCGGAATCACCCGGTTGTTTTGTTTAGTGGCCAGTAAGTTAACATCTCACTTTCTCTCAATAAATGACTTTCCAAGAAGCTGGAGTACAGTTTTTAATGTTCTCCCTAACCACCAAAGCCACCCCTATTGCCTAGACCATTTGCTATCTAGTAGACGTGTCTACTATTCACCTAATAAACTTGATAGCATAGAAACGGAAAATCATGAATAATCCTCCCTGACCATTGTGCTGGTGGCCTGTAAGTTGATAAAAAAAAGAAGGGGGGGCAACCAAAACAAACAAACAAACAAACAAACAAAAACTTTTAAGGAAAATGTAGTAATAGCTATTGGACTTAAGTATGCATTTATCCTTCATACCCTGAAATTCAATCTCAGAGACATGTGTTCTGAAAACATGTTGCAGGACGGTGGTGGTGCACGCCTTTGGTGCCAGCACTAGGAAGGCAGAGGCGGGAGAATGTCTATGAGTTTGAGGCCAGCCTGGTCTCTGTAGACCAGGGTTTCAAGACAGGCGGGGCTAGACAAAGAAAAAGAAAAGGAAAGGAAAAACATGTAAAATGTATATTCAAGGTTGTTTTTCTTTTGTTTTGCTTTTGTTTTCCTTTCAGTGGCACAGTTTGAAATTCACAAGACTAGGCGCAATCTGATCCACAACAACACAGATGCCGACAGGGACCTTTTCAGTGTGCTACGTCATTTAAATGCACATGCACTTAAAAAACCTTCATATTCGTTATGTCATTTAATTTTCTGGTTGTTCTTCATGACAGGATTTCTCTGTCCTGCAAATTGCTTGCTCTGTATATACCAGGCTGGGCCTCGAACTAAAAACACCCACCTGCCTCTGCTTCGGCCTCTGCCTCTCAGCCTCTCTGCCTCTCTGCCTCTCTGCCTCTCAGCCTCTCTGCCTCTCTGCCTCTCTGCCTCTCAGCCTCTCAGCCTCTCTGCCTCTCTGCCTCTCAGCCTCTCTGCCTCTCTGCCTCTCTGCCTCTCTGCCTCTCTCTGCCTCTCTCTGCCTCTCTGCCTCTCTCGCCTCTCTGCCTCTCTGCCTCTCTCTGCCTCTCTGCCTCTGCCTCTGCCTCTCTGCCTCTGCCTCTCTGCCTCTGCCTCTCTGCCTCTGCCTCTCTGCCTCTGCCTCTGCCTCTGCCTCCCAGGTGATGGGATTAAAGGTGTGTGCCACCACACCTAGATTGTCACTTTATATTCAGGGCACCCTTGTAAGGTAAATCACACTTGTGCCCTAAACTCCAGATCCCAAGACACATGTTCAGTGACATTAAGAAATTGCCCAAGTTTGCATAGCTAATAAGCTACAACTCCAGCTCCTGGGCATCCAACACCCACTCTCGACCTAGGGCACCCCCCACACACATGCCATACATTCACACAGATATGCAAAAGTTAAAATAAAAGGAAAGATCCAGTAATCAAATGTAACAAATAGGCTGTATTAGGGTCCTTGTATCTGAGGACTTTAAGGAAAATTCTAAAACCTAAAAAATTCTATTGAAAAAGGCTGTAAATGCTGTAATGATTATGACTTGACTCAGCAATAGCCAACACACTGTAGTTTTCTATTTCTTCACAAAACGTTCAGATTTTAAGTATGCCAAGTACAGTCGTGCACATGTACCTGTAATGAAACTTGTTGGAGTTTCTACTTTATGTCATTGTACATTTGGAATCATGATTTATATATATATATATATATATATGTATGTATGTATGTATGTATGTATGTATATATACATATATATCTGAAAGAATTGAAATAATAGGGACTATTTTATTTCCACAAATATAACCAAATTCTATCTCTTTGCCTTTCAAATCTGAAGGGGTGGCAGAAGGAAAGAAAACTTAAATTTAAATTTAAAAACAATAACACATTTGAGGGCGTGCAGCATCAAATTCCTCAGTGGTGTTCCCTAGAATTAACTAGGACAGAACTTACTTGGAAATTTTAGTCCAGTTCAGATCCTCAGGTACACTGACCGGGAACATCAGTGTTTGTATGGATAGGAAATATGGCCTTAAATTTCTTAGCAGAAGACTTTCACATTTGTAGGAACCGTCACAGGAAGAGAGGAGAAAGACAAGAAAACCTACCGGCATGACTAGGCAGATGAATCTAACCCTCCAAAATGGGGCCCTCGTATGAAATGAGGCAGAAGTCACAACTTTCAGACCCTTGGTGACAAAGGGCAAACGTCCGAGATGTCGAGGCCACAGAGGTGGTGGCACAGGTACACAGACAGTAGTCCCTTTGACCACTGTGCGGTCATGGAGAATTCACATGGAACAGGAACTTGGTAGGGGTAGAAAACCACCCTGTTTTCAGGAACCTTTGTGATTCAAAAAGACAGTTTCTACAACAGGACAAACAAGGCAAAATGGTTATTACGGGGAAAGAACTAAATGGGAGCTACCTACTACATAGGGCATGACACTCCTCCCCGAAGCCATAGGCGTCTCGTAATAAAAAAAAAAAAAAAAAACCTACTGCCAGATGTGGGAAACATCTACTGAGCTGTCAGTGGGAAGTATACCAGAGACAGCCCTCACCACCCCCCAACCAAAAAATACGGCTATCGCTTTTGGTTGCCCACCACAACTTCATGGTAAGACCGGAGTTGTATACCAAGATATGTCCAGGGGTGTAATAAAGGCACAAATATTATGAGGGAAAACGACCATTTCCTGATTGGATTTAAGGATGGCTTCATTAGAAGAAAAACATCACATACCTGATACTATAAATGTGGCCAAGAACCCATCATCGGGGATCTCAGAGGCACCAGGAGAGAACCTAATGCTGTTATTCTGTGAAATGGACGTAGGATCAAGCTGCCCTCTAAATTCATAGCTTAGTACCCATAGATTGGCACAGCTCTCGGGCCTCTTCAGGGACGTTTCTTTGTGCGGTATAAGCTGTGGTTAACACAGAAAATCAACACGTTGTGAAAATACAAAGAATATGTGCCAAGCGGGACACCTCTGTCAAACACCCACAACTAAGTAAGGCTCGGGGACCACGGTGGAAGAGGGGGCAGGAATAGTGAGGGCCGGAAGTCAGGGAAGACTAGAGTGAAGCAGCCTTCTCTGGGTGTGATAGGGCCGCCACGCTCAGGGACTCAGCAGCTGTGGTTGCCTGCGCAGTATCCTATGCGGAGGAGAAGGTGATTCGTGAACCCTCCCCACTAAAGAGCTTTGCAACACGAATAATAAAAACACAGAGTGATATTGGGGTTCGAGTTGATGGTCAGATAAGCAAAGCAGCCAAGCCACTGGCTCTTAACCACTACCTCAGACCGAAAGGGTGATGCGGCTAGCTAGCTGCACGAATCCTCAGACTGCAATCCTAGACCGCTGCCACTCCTCCACGTGACTAGAAACTAAATCTTCCTTTTATACCAGGTCTCTCGAATCCTGAGAGTAAAGGCATGTGATCCCAACTGCCGAGATCACCTTTGCGTGATCTGTTTCTCTTTAGGACCGGATCAATTTCGTGTAGCTCAGTGCCGCCTTGATCAAACAGAGATGCATCTTCCTGTCTTTTGCGTCCTGGGATTAAAGGTATCTGCCCTGCCTTTGAGAGGCTGCTTCGATGCGAGGGCACAGGCGAGCAAGGATTTCCCTGCTGGAGAAGTTCCCCAGAAATCTGGACAGGACGTGAGCCAGAGATGGGAGGGGCTCACGATCGTGCTATGAGGCAGAGCCGTGCTCGGCACCTCGGGACTTGGGCCTCTTTCACCTTGCCCTGCGAAATGTGAAAGTCAATTTGATGCTCCAGAGAAGCGAAACTACCCACCTGTTGTCAACACATGCCTCGAGAGGGCAGTAGAGTTTCAGTGAAAATGACATTAAAAAATCTGCAGGCAGAGGGATGAGTTAAATTCCCACTGGAAAATCTTCTCAGGACAACATGCCAGCTGGAACCGAGGTGTAAGGATTAGTGCTCTAAATTTTGAATGCAGTGGTCTCAGTTCAAATCTTGGTGGGGCCATCTAGGTTTTTCATTATTGGGTAATCTTATTCCTTGAACCTTACATGTCTCCCAGTCTTAACCAACTCCTAATCCCGCACACCACACCCATTCACAAGCAGCTAGAAACTGTGTTCAGGTGTGAGTGAGGAAGGGCACATTCCTGGGGTCTCCTTATTTTTGGAAAAGAATACACATGAGCAATTAAAATTTAAAAAAAAAAAAAACTGACTGAGTCAAAGGTGGATATGAAGCTCTATGCTTTTCTAATTTTGGTTAAGAACTCACCTGGGGGAAGAAAGATTCCATTCAGCCACCCCAGCCACACACACACACACACACACACACACACACACACACACACACACACACTGCTACCCAACCCCCATACTTGGGCACCTTCCTGAAAGTCCACTCTTACCTGTAGAAGTCTCTGCCCTGGCAGAAGCCAAACCTGTGGAAAACACTAGCCATCTGTGGTTTAACTTAAGATTTCCCGGGCTGGGCAGGGAGTTTGTTTGTTTGTTTGTTTGTTTGTTTGTTTACTGTTTTTAGCCGTGCACACAGTCAGCAAAACTGAGGGCAATTGTTTCCTTCTTTGCTCTGCAGGAAGGAGGAGACAGACTCTCTGAACTAGCGCTTGCTTGTCTTGGTCTTTGTGTGCCCTGAGCAGGAGGATCTGAGAGGGTGACTCTGGAGACAGCAGGGAGTGCATGCTCTGCTGGCCTCAGAGCCTCTGCTGATGTCCCAGGTACCAGATCCACGCAGAAGGTCAGAAGGTCACGTACCCCGCAGCATCAAGGATGTTTATGGGCTTTGGAAAATTGATTGAATGAGTGTCTTCCCGTCTGGCTGGTTGTGTCCAAGAAGTTCCCACATGCTTTTTCCCAAGGACCCCTTCCTTTGTCTGCTCCGGGGTTTGTGATTTTTCCCTCCTGCACTATCTTTGAAAAGAGGACCCTTTGTTGTTTTTCTTTTTGTTGTTGTTGTTGTTGTTGTTGTTGTTTTATTTGGCCCTGACCTTTCTCGGTCGGCCTTTGGGGAACCCCTACTTGCTAGAAACAGTTGCCTTGAAGAAAATCCAACAAGGAATCTATCTCGCTGATTTCCGTTTTATTTGTGGTTTGCTGAGATGGTGGTCCTAAGTGTAGAGCGTCATCCCCTGAAGGTGTTGAGGTGCTGGATTCTTGCCTCAGTGGCCTGGGAGGCCAGGACCTACCTAAATCCAGAAGATCCGGTATGGATCAAGCCACTGTCACTAGACAGGCGTCTGCACAACCTCATCTAGGAGCAAAGCTGGTCAGATGCTGAGGAACGTGCTCGGAATTGGACTTCAGCCGAAGCTCCATTAACCGAACGACCTCTCTGAGTCCCTACATTAACTGAAGGGCCACAAGCTCCATCGTGGTCCATCACGGTGGAGTGCGGATTCAGAACCAGTATCCAATAGCTCCTACAAAGTATGTGACCCGGAGAACCAGAACTTATCTCTGTAAAGACAAAAAGTGAAAAAGTCCGGGTAGTCCTCTCAGAACACTAAAAACCTCAGGCAAAGTTTCCCTCACATTGGAATCCTGAGAGGACTGTGGTTGAAAACCATGCACAGACGACTGCCAGTGGCGAAACTTGAAGACAGAGCAGCTGTGTCCACTGTTTGGGAGATGCAGAAGATCTGAGATGGAAGAGAGGCCAGCCCGAGCTACCAGAGCTTGTTGCAAACTAAGAAAATAAACACCGTAACACTCTTATTGATGGAATGGATATGAATGGATATGTACCTTATTTCAAAACTAGTAGCGAGAGGCACGAACACGTGAGCAACAGTCCCTTCTACTGGGAGTGGGGTTCGAACCCACGTGGGCATTTGCCCATTGGATCTTAAGTCCAACGCCTTAACCACTCGGCCATCCCAGTTACAGGTGGCACATTTCTCTACTAGGATAGATATACCTGGACAGAATCATTTGCAGATTCTTGTGAAATAGGATGATTGTGACGGGGAATTCTTTTCTTCCGGCTTAAGAAATCGCTCTTCCTGATCACCTCTAACAACCTAGGAAAAACCTTATTTTTCCTTGAGTTGCAAAGAAAAAGCCACCGGTCGTGGGGGAGAACCAGGAAGCCTCCTGCTCCACAGAGCTGGGTCACAACAGGCTACGTACACCAGGGTTGACCTCGGGGTCGCAGAGTCTCCCTGCCTTAGCCACTCTACTGTTGGCACAAGAGTGCCACAGGAGGCTGTGAGCAAACCCGGGGCTTGAGCAAGTTAGACAAGGAATCTGTTGGGTCGTTTAAAACTGGAAGTTTTTCTGCCTCTAGGTGCTAGGATTACAGGTGTGCTCTCTGAACAGGTTGTCTTCTGTTTGTCGGGTGGTTTTTATGTTGCATCTGCTTTATATTGGGGACCGGCGGCTTTCGTCTTAAATATCTGGATAGTCGAGGTCGGAAGGATCTTCTTTGAAGATTCGGTACCCATGAAATTGAACTCAAGGAATCCCATCTGTCAACGTGCTTTAGATCACGTCGTCCCCATACCAAGTCAGAGTTAAAGATGGTGACAGCATTTTGCATGTGACAATGACAAAACTGTCGGCTCTAAAGGCAGAGGCAGAGACAGAGACTGATACAATCAGGGTGTTTCCCTCGTGTTTCACTAACTGAAGGGACACATATTAAAGCCAGAGTTTGAAGGAAGGAATTTTATAACATACTGTGTTATTCAAGACCACAGCTTGTGACCGTAACACCGTAAGGTTTAGTTGGTTAAAGTACCTTTCTGGTAAATGGAGGACCCAGGGTTGGTTTGGGTGCCAGCAAGCGATTTTCCTTTCTCTGCAGATTTTAGGTTTCACTTCAGGCAAATTCTGATCACTGAAGTACCTGAGGTTTGTGCCTAATGAAACAGCTTGACCTCACTCTTCATGACCATGAGTCACTTAGAAGCGGTGATGATCGGGGCTGACCATCAGCATGAGCAGTGCTGGGGTGTAGAGCAGGGAGTGAATTTACATTCAGCATTTATGCCGGAGACTTCTCACTAGAGCTGAAATATACTTTGTAAGTTTCACGGCTGCTTTCCACAATTCCTAAGAAAGGTAGAATGCTAATGTTTTTTATTTTGATATAATCCAAAAAGAAAGGAAGATGGGGGTATTAAATGCTGTGATAACTGTCCCTCCAGAACTCTAGGGTGTCACCAAATGACTTGAAAAGCAGGATAACACCATGGCTACTTAAGAGGAGGAAGAACGGTTAGTGATGAAACACAGAACCAACCAACCAACCAAAACAAACTGACAAGACATGGGAGGCAAGAGAGACCTAAAAAGTCTCAGAATGATTCTTAGATAAGAAATTAAAAGTGGGGGTGGGGGCAGGGGGGAGGGGAGTGGTCCCTGTAACCTTTAAAAATCATATTTGGTGGATGTGTGAGAGTGTGTGAGTGTGTGTGTGTGTGTGTGAGAGTGTGAGTGTGTGTGTGTGTGAGTGTGTGAGTGTGTGTGAGTGTGAGTGTGTGTGTGAGTGTGAGTGTGTGTGTGAGTGTGTGTGTGAGTGTGTGTGTGTGTCTGTGTGTGTATGAGTATGTGTGTGTATGAGTGTGTGTATGTGAGTGTGTGTGTGAGTGTGTGAGTGTGTGTGTGAGTGTGTGAGTGTGTGTGTGTGTGTGAGTGTGTGTGTGTGAGTGTGTGTGTGAGAGTGTGTGTGAGTGTGTGTGTGAGTGTGTGTGAGTGTGTGAGTGTGTGTGAGAGTGTGTGTGTGAGTGTGTGTGTGTCTGTGTGTGTATGAGTGTGTGTGTATGAGTGTGTGTATGTGAGTGTGTGTGTGAGTGTGTGTGTGTGTGAGTGTGTGTCTGTGTGTGTGTGTTTGTGAGTGTGAGTGTGTGTGTGTGTGTGTGTGTGAGTGTGTGAGTATGTGAGTGCGTGCATGCGTGCGGGTGTGTACTGGAGGACATATGTGGAGGTCAGAGGACAATAGGGCTGCTCTTCACTTGATTCTGAAATGCGTCTTTAAAGCAAACCCTCCTTTCACTCGTCAATGGGATTGCTGCGCTAGCTGTCAGGCAGATGGTTTTAAACTTACTTTTAAACTTAAATCTTTCTTCTTCTTTCTTTGGCAGGGTTTCACTATGTAATCCCGGTGGCCTGGAAATCACCACGTGGATCACTCTGCACCAGAACTCGGAGCCATCCTGCCTCACCCTCCCACTGCTCAGGACTGAAGTGTGTGCCAATTCCTTACTGGATTTTCCATGACTGAGACTGACCTGCTGATCCTTGTGAATCCCCAACCTGAACACAACTGGGAGACAAGATCACAGGTGTGTGCCACCAACCAGGCAAGACTTTGATCACTGAACAGTCACCCAGTGCCCACACTTCTTTTCCTGTTGGTTGTGAACAGAGAACTGAACGCTGCTTTAACGCGCTCGGCTGTGATGATGTTCTATGCCGGAAACGTGATGAATGTTCCAGGTACTGAAACAAATAACAGGACGCAAAGATGGAAACGCTGTGCTCAATGGCTGGGTTGTGAAGCGTAGGCTGCTAAGGCCTGTTCGGAGAGGGCTGAGTGCTTCCAGGGCCTCCAACCGCCACCGCCTCCTTTCTGTCCCTCCCTGTTCTTGTGGTTCCGAGGGGCCCCAACACTTACTCTTACTTCTTAGCAGCTGATCGATCATTTTCTTTTAGATGAGTATAAATACAGGTTTTCTATGTGTCATAAGCACAATTTATGGAATTGAGTACAGTACACATATATCCGTAGATCTCAACCTCATACTATCATACAATGCAATATCCGCTATCCGAACGCCGGAGGCTCATTTTCTAAAGCATATCTAAGAACTAGGCACGCAGCACTAGTGGGAGGAAAATGATTCCTTGCCCTCCCAGAGTTCCTGGTACAGAGGGAATTAATTTTCTTTTGTCCTGGTACTCACGCCGTAGACCAGGCTGGCCTTGAACTCAAGAACATCCACTAGCCCTGGAATTAAAGTAAAGGTGTGTGCCACTACCGCCCAGTTTGGATTGTCTTTTCAAAGAGAGACTCGGGAAAGAAAGATGAGAATTTAAATTAGGCTCATCGTAGTCTAGAAATTGGAAAGCCATTCATTCATTCATTCATACCCTAGCTGCCTCAACCTAACCAGCCTGTCTTTGCCATTTGATTAGTCAGGAACAAAACCAACACGAAGTAAATATATGCATGCAGATACATGACAGACAAATCACAATGGAGTCAATGGTGTGTTTGCAGTTCAGAAGCTAGCAGCTCAATGCCTGTAGCAAGAGCTGACGTTTCTGTAAGTTAAAAACAGGAAAACAGTGTCTCAGGGTAAACACTGTCAAATGTGAACATAGGTCCTCTTCTTTGTAGGGGGGTCAGGGGAGCTACTGCATCTGTTCTGTTTTGCTCTGCAGTTAGTCCGATGATGCCTACTTCCTTCCAGGAGGACCATCTTCCTGGGTAAATGTTAAAGCCATCTAAGGACGGATGAAAATGCTGCACAAGTGAACCTATGGTGACTTTTGACCAACTGTGTGAATGTCTACCTCATGGCTCTGCCAAGAAGACATGTAATATTAACCATACAACAGTTTGCTGAAGGAGAAAACAAGATTTAAAAATAAGAAGAGGGCTGGTGAAATGCTTACCGCTGCTCTTGGACCCACATTGAATCCCCAGAACCCACATGGAGACACGCACAGCTGCTTGTCACTCTGAAACTTCAGGGAACCAGATGCCCTTACATTGAGAGACACAAACATATACAGAAATAAAACACACACTTTAAATTAAAAAAAAAAAAAGCCAGTGGTGGCCCGTGCCAGCGTTTGGGAAACTGAGGTAGGACTTGAAGGCTACACAGCAAAATCCTGCTCCCCCTCTCCAGATGGAGGAGGAAGAGAAATATTTTACCACCGTGAGGCAAGTAAGAAAGCAATGTAATTTTGTTCATGTTTTCAATTAGTTTTGCACTCGAGGTGCATTCAAATGGTTCAACAATGGAGTGTTCGTGCCTTCTTTTATCTCCTCGGTTTTCCTTACCACTCTTTTTTGTTTGCTTTGCTTGGGGGGTGGGGGACTTGGTTTTGCTTTATTTTAAGACAGTGTCTTGCTACATACTCCAGGCCAGCCTCTAACTCTCAGCAATCCTCCTGCCCTGGCCTCCCAATTGATGGAATTACAGGCAGGGAACATCACACTTGGCTCACACCCCCACCCTCAGTACAGGGTATCATTTGCCTGGCCTCGGGAACACACATAGGAAAATCTCTCTGTAAACCAAGAAGAAACTTGGGGGGGGGGGGGGGGAGAAATCTCTTGTCCTGTTACAATAGTGCCAGGACATAACTTAACTCAAGAGGTCCTTACCTGGAGTAGGTTCCTACTGACCCTCAGTCCATAGTGAATGTTGTCAGTGAGTAGATAAAGCTGTTTGAACCCCAGTGTATTCGTTTGGAGTCTGTGGGTTTGGTTGTGAAGCAGAAGTCCTATGAAGATGGTCACCCCTGATAAAAAGATGGCCATGCTTTTGTTTTGTTTTTGTTTTTCAGCCTTGAACCTCCAATTATCTGCCTTTTCCTACTATGTCCTGAGATTATAGGCGTTAGCCACTGTGCTGGGCTCTATGTGGGGCAGAGATGGAGATTTTTGCATCTTAAGCAAGTCTTCTACCAACTGAGCCCTTGTCCTTAAACTCACCATAGTCATTCCATCTCAGCATCTCCCAAGCTGACTTTACAGGCCTGAACCACCATGCCTGGTTGTGATATTGTCTTCATTGAGCTCCCAGGCTCCAAGTTATTAGCCCTTATTCCAATATCTACATCAGATTCCTCCCTGCTCGGGAGTCCCTTACCATCTCTCAATTGGCTCAATAGGTAATCCTTGGAACACCACTGAAAATGTCCCTCTTCCTGGCCTCCACCCACCATTCTGACTTTGACTAGCCCTTCCCAAACCTAACTAACCACTTTACTAGGAAGTTACTGCCCTGTTTCCAAAATCTTACCTAGGCAATATTTTCTGAGGTTGCTCCATGTAAAACTCGTTCATGCAGTGTCCTTCACTCACTGGGCAGATACATGTCTTGAATACTTTTTAGGGAACTGCAATGAATGCACCATTCTAAGTGTCTGCTTGCCTGCAACTGCAGGAATGCGTCTTCTGGTGAGGTGGCACAGTGCCTGGCACTGCTTCAGGCCTATCTGCTAATCCTGCATCCCAGGGAAATCTATCCTCTGAGACCCAAATGTTTGCTTTTGTCGCTGTGATAAACACCATGACCAAAACCCACTTGGGAGAGGAAATGGTATGTTCTCTTCATGGTGTTCTCATCATGGTTGCTGGAAAGTCGGATCTGGAATCACGGTAGGAACCTGCAGGTGGGAACTAAAGCACAGACCGGACAGGAATTCTGTTCTCGGGCTTGCTTCAATCCTTGCTTCATACGCTGTCAGCCAGCTTTCTCATACAGACTGAAGCCCACCTGCCCAAGGAGGCATGGCTCACGGTGAGCTTGGCCCTCCTACATCACCCACAAATCAGGAAAATGCCCCACAGGCCAATCTGAGGGAGGCGATGCCTTGATCTTTGTTTCCTTTTTTCACAGTATTGCAGTTTGTGTCAAACTGACAAAAACGAACCAGAAAGGGTTGCAGCCCACTTTCTCAGCCCACTGTCCAACTGCCACCCATCTGTGTGAATACATATGACCACGACTGACAGCCTGATTTCACATATGATTTTAATTCTACCGTGTGTTAACTCTTGAGTGTACTTACCTTTCTTCTCTGAATGTCTTCACTTCCTACAGTGATAAAAATCTTCTGAGGACTTTGACTTTTCTTTCTTTCTTTCTTTTTAAATGCAACTTCATATTTTGCTTGAAATTATGTCTAGCATCCTTCATTCAGCAAAAAATATATATAAGATACCTATTATGTACCAGACTGGGCACCAAGGATCCAACAATTAAACGATGAGAATGACCCAAAGTTTCACTTCAAGGAATAAATTATTGCACGTGATGGTATGAAGATGACAGCAAAAATAAGGGAAGGGGGTGATACAGTTCACCAGGACTTCAAGGTTTGGAGCTATTAGTGGGACAACGAAGAACAAACCAGGGCCAGTGGGAGTGAAAAAATGCCAGGTGCACATATCATGGGCTGTGCGGGATAATGAGAAAGAGCTCAGAGAGCAAGTTTAGCAGTTGCTAGGATACCCAAGGGCCACTGATAACCAGTACAATAGTGATAAGAACAAAGTATAGTCCTGAAACGAGGTAGGTTTAACTAAAGAAGTAGGTCAAACCAGAAAGAACTTCCAGAGCTAAATGCAAAAACCACTACATCTTGTTGGCCCGTACGGGGATCGAACCCGCGACCTTGGCGTTATTAGCACCACGCTCTAACCAACTGAGCTAACCGGCCAGCTGCTTCACTCTCTTTTCCTTATGAATGATC
The DNA here is from genome assembly GCA_030556225.1 of Cricetiscus sungorus. Taxonomy (NCBI): domain Eukaryota; kingdom Metazoa; phylum Chordata; class Mammalia; order Rodentia; family Cricetidae; genus Cricetiscus; species Cricetiscus sungorus. Next base: position 7,019,002 of record JANBXA010000392.1, on the reverse strand, counting down.
TCAAACAGGATATTTCCCCCCCCTTGATGTTTGAGTATCAGAATAAGTATTCATGTGAATTTATTTTGTTCCATATTTGCCCTCAAGGAGCGCTGCGCATTCCTAAGAAATGTTTGGGGTTCTTTGTTTTTGCTTTCCCTTAAACCAGATGAACCAAGCCTGCTGACGGTCCTCCCCCGCTTCCCACCGCCACCCCCCCTTCCCACCCCCCCCCCACCCCCGGTGCCCGGCTCGCAGTGCCTACAGTTTCGGCTCATATCCTCAACTACATGCCCTCAGATGCGGCTCTGACGCAGCGATGGATGAAATGAGATTTCCTCTGGCTTCAGCAAAAACATTTGTCAACGGGAGGTCGTTGCATAAATCCAGATATTAAATTTAAGAGAACATTCTTCTTTAGTTGTGACTAGTATTTTTGATCTTTGTCGTTTCCGAGCTGCTTTCCAGGATTGCTGAGCCTTACTAATGTGTGAGATCATATTCAAATAATACATAACTACAGTTTCTTTCAGCAGTGGCTCCGTGGCTTAGCTGGTTAAAGCGCCTGTCTAGTAAACAGGAGATCCTGGGTTCAAATCCCAGCGGGGCCTTTTTACATTGGTTCCTTATTAATCCCACCAGAACCTTTACTGTCCTAACTGCAGTGTTTTTTCACATCCTGTAGGGTGGAGTACATTCAGCCTTTTAAACTTTTCTGAGGAACCAAACAGCATTTTATTGGAAGATGGAGATGGGAAGTGCAGTAATTAAGGAAAAGCTTTCAAATAATTCGTTAGGACAGGACAGAACTTTGGTTTTGAGATCATAACATTGGAGATACATAGTCGTCTAGACTGGCTGAGCTTTGCTCAACCCTTGCACTTCACAATGTTTGAGAAGTAACGATAATGTATGAACTTTAAGCACGTTGCGGGTGATAACGCACGCCAACAGTTTGAGACCAGCTTCTGATATATAGCAAGATCCTACATTAAAAACAAAACAAAACAAAACAAAACAAAACATAAAAGGTAATTGGTAGCAAAACAACTGACAGCTGATTATAGGTAACTGAAAAAAAATATTTTTGAGCTTGAGGTCTTTAAGTCATTTCAGGCAGATTTTGCATAAAATAATTGAAAAAGACATCAGACTCGAAAATATTAAGACATGCATGTTTTATTTTCTTTTTCTTTTCTACTTTTTATAGTCTAAGATGTATTTTCAGATTATGAAAAAGCCCAATCTCCCTTCCTTAATAAGGTTCACAGAATCCTGCAAGCAGAGAATTAAAATTCATGGGGCTTCCTCTCCTAATGGCCTAATGACTTCTTAACCTTTTTTTTTTTTTTTTTTTTTTTTTTAAACTGAACATGAAAAATGATGCGGTGTGCCAGAGAGTGTAAAGACCACTTAAGTTGGGGGGAAAATTCAGTGACAGAAAGCCTGCCTGGCTTGCTCAAGGCCCTGTGTTAGATTGCCACTACTATAAAATTAAAATAAATATTAAAATAACCATACTACAGAAAATGGCTCCCAAACACTGGCACTCTCCAGACTAGCTACAGTCCGCTATCCTGTAATGTTTTCTTTTATCTCTAACACAGAGACTAAGTCCGAAGTTCCACTTAAGGAGCTCAGAATCTTAGAAGTGTTCATCAAACACAGATAGTTAAATTTTAGGCTGTCTGGACCCACATCTTAGTCATGATCACATACAAAAAAATCTCATGCAACTTGCCACTTTCCAGCTCTGAGAGGTGCCTGAAGTGTGGTTCCTGAGACACTAGCAATGTGTCTGACCTTTGCTGCCCATAAGCAGTTGCTCATCCCAGATATTCATCTTCAGATGGAGTTTTGACCAAGTCTCTGACATGTATGTGCCACGAGCCAAACTCACTGTGATGGTTGGAATGAGAATGATGCCCATAGGCTCATATATTTAGATGTTTGGTTCCCAACTGGTGGGCTGTTTAGGAAAAATTAGGAGGTGCGGCCTATTAGAGGAGGTATTTTGCTGGAGATGGTCTTGGAGGTTTCAAAAGCCCAAGGAGGCCCAGTCTCTCTCTCTCTCTATATCTCTCTCTCTCTCCCTTCCTCCCTCCCTCCCTCTCTCTCTCTCTGTCTCTCCCTCTCTCTCTGTCTCTCCCTCTCTCTCTCTCTCTCCTTCCCCCTCTCTCTCTCCCCCTCTCTCTGTCTCTCCCTCTCTCTTTCTCTCTGTCTCTCCCTCTCTCTGTCTCTCTCTCTCCCTCTCTCTGTCTCTCCCTCTCTCTCTCTGTCTCTCCCTCTCTCTGTCTCTCCCTCTCTCTCTGTCTCTCCCTCTCTCTGTCTCTCCTTCTCTCTCTCTCTCCCTCCCCCTCTCTCTTTCTCTCTCTCTCTCCCCCTCTCTCTCTGTCTCTCCCTCTCTCTTTCTCTCTGTCTCTCCCTCTCTCTGTCTCTCTCTCTCTCTCCCTCTCTCTGTCTGCCTTCTGCCTGTGGATCATAATGTAAGCTCTTATCTATTGCTCCAGCACCATGCCTGCCTACCTGCCTGCTGCCATGCTTCCTACCAGGATAGTCATGGACTAACCAACCCTATATGAAACTGTAAGCAAGCTCCCAATTAAATGCTTTCTTCTATAAGCTGCCACAGTCATGGTGCCTCTTTATAGCAACAGAAAAGTAAGGAAGACATTCTGCAACAATCCTCTCTAAAGTTGGGTTAGATCCAGCTCCACTCATTTATTTTCTCCCTTCACATCATTACAAGTCTTTCTGATTTCACCATCACGGCATGTGAAGTATTGCAAGTTCTTAGCCAGCCTGGGCTATGTGTTAAGATTCTGTCTCAAAAAAATCAAGTAAGAAATTTCCAAGTCTTTACTTGTTTTCTTTGTGTAACACAAGATGGCCTGGATCTCACTATGTATCCCAGGATAACTTTGAATTTCTGATAAGTCCCCTGCCTCAGCCTCTAGAGTGCTGGAATTACAGACATGTGCCACCATGAATGCCTTTCATCAGCTTTCCAAGGTAACTCTCAGCCTCTCTTCCTCTTTGTGACTTTCTGTCCGTCCTTCCCTCACTTCCTTCTCCCTTTCTTTCCTCTACTTCTCTTTAGAGGAATAGCCTAGGTTTGCCTGAAACTCACAGCAGTGTACCTGCCACTGTCTGCCGAGTGTATCTGTTGTGCCCACATTCTGAACACCCAAAATCACCAAGAGACCCATTCTGATGCAAAAGCAAAGACTCTGTTGTTGTTTAACGAGCTAACCCCATTAACTAAGGCCCTTCATCCATCCAACATGGTGGTTGGCTTGAGAAGGACCCTGGGGGGGGGGGGGGGAGACACAAAAGTGTCTCTGTTCTATCTTGACTTAAGGTCAGAGAGTTTGAGCCTATTATTGCTCCTTCGAAGTTAAACTACAGGATGTTTGGCCTAAGATGTGGCTAAGATGGCCTAGACAACAGGTATCTGGTTTAAGTCATGGTTACTTGATGTTTTCGGTATTAAGGAAGTAGTTACATCTGTTCGTTCCTTGTGTCATGGTAAGGAAGTCTTTAGCCTTCCCCCTTTTGATAGGGGTATATAAGAACTTGAAGCAATAAATGTGGGGCTGACCACATTATTCACTGGATGTCCTCCCTACTCTGCTTCTTGTCTATTTTTTCCTTAATCCCCCTTCTTCTTTCAAGCGTGGACTGGACAAGTCTTCTGGATCGGACACTTATACTGGCATACGCAAGGTCATTCACCCATACAAAATGAGGACAACCCTGAGAGGAGGTTGTCATCTCATTTTAAGCACAGCTAAAGGGAGTTTCAGTGAGGTCATCTCAAATGTAATTGGTTAAGCAACATCAGTATACTTTTAATTGACTGAGGTTTTTATCTTTGGGCATATTTGCATAAGCTTGTCAAGTCTAGACATGACCCATAAAGGAGGCTGAGGACTTGGCCTTGAAATACCGTGGGGCTGACTCAGGCCTTGCTTGTGCTCTCGTCCTTAGCCCTGAATGTAATTTCTTGATAAATGGCCCTTCATGATAGAGACACCTTTTCAGTTCTTGGAGAACTGAAACCTAAACTCAGTTGTGAGAGTGGGAGAGTTTAAACCCTTCAACAATTTCTGGAACCAGTTTCAAATTTGTTCTGTTTGCAGGACTTCTAAGAAACAAGAAGTGAAGAGGATTGGTGTCTTGCTGAGTGTTTATCACTAAAGCATTCGCCTTAGAAGGTGTTTCCACTTTACTAACACACTCTGGAAAGTGAACGTCACTGTTTTCTCCCGGTGTGGAACACAATTGATATTGCTGCCCTAAGAGACCATGGGGAGGGCAGAGGCAGGGTCTCAGGATGCAGAGCTACATTCAACATTTCCTGCCAAAATTACCTCCCTGTGCCCATAAAAGATCTGAGGAAATGCTCTTGATCCCAGAATAAACTCTGTCTTAAAGGTAGCTTAATTCATCTTCTTAGAGGCTGAATCACACCAGCCCTCAGATTCAAAATATTCTGGCAAAAAACAGTAGGTGTCGCATTCCTTTAATCCTGGCACTGGTGAGGCAAGAGGCAGGTGGATCTGTGATTGAGGCCAGCCAGAGGTACATAACAGAGTACACCGTGTCCCAAAAAGATTCTGGCAGGATACAAATATAAAAAGCAGAAAAACGGTTGATGGCATTTTTGTTATTGTTTTTCTTTTTTGAGACAGGATGGCAATAGTCCTCGCTTGAGCTCTACATGTAGACCAAGGTAGGCTCAAATTCACAGAAATTCTGCCTCTGCCTCCCACAGGCTGGAATTAAAGTCGAGGGCTATCACATCAGGCACCCATGACTTTACGTTTTAAAAGCCATTCTACATTCTGCAACAATCATTAAACACAACAGCCTTAGATGGCCTGGAATTAACTAGGCTTTTGACTCACCCTTGTAGTATCAGCACTTGGGAGGCAGAGGCAGAAGAATGACAGAAATTCCAGACCAGCCTGAGCTACAGAATGAGATGCTGCTTCTCGCTCTCCCTAGAGTCTGGTATGTACTGCACAGAGCACAGATGCTCTAGTCTATAACGCCCTTTCCATCAATCTGACCAGCCTGAGCACAAGTCTCAGTTTCTTGTTTGTTGTACCTGGAGGCAGGGACCCATGTGATGGTCTCTCTACTTCCACTGGGCATCACACATGTAGTTTTGTTTCTCTCTGAAAATCCTTTGTGCTTTGCCTAGTTTTCTCTTGGTGCACTTACATTTTTAGGGAGAATTCCCTAAGTGAAAGTCCTGTGCCTTCACGGAAACACGTATCTTCCTTTGTTCCTCTGTGTTCATCAGTGTGGTAACCCAAACTATCTGTCTCCTGAAAGGTGGGTAGCATCAGGACAAAGCAACATCTGTTCTCAATCCATAATGAGTTCACAGTGCTTTGCTCTGTGCTATGCCTACACTATACATACTAAGCACACTTACTGAACTTGGCAAGGAACAAATTCAAATTGTTAATAATAAAAACTTTCACCCCCTTATAGCTGATTCTGAGTTTTTATTATTAACAATTTGAATTTGTTCCTTGCCAAGTGGAGCTCCCCATCAGAGGGTTATTTATCTGGAGACTTGGCCTGTTGAACACTAGTTGTCATCTGCTCTATACTCCTCTATACTCCTCATAACCTCTGGCAAACATGTCAGCCAGGGACCCTCTCTCAAAACACAAAACAGAACAAAAAGCCAGGATCTGTGTAGTCCTGGTTGGTCTCTTATTTGTGCCATCACACTTGGCTTTCTGTAATTTGTTCCAACATGTTATAGAAATTGCAAGGATAAAGGCTTGAAGAATGTCAGGAGTACCCATGTGTGAATCATAACTTGGGTACCAGCTCCACGCCTCTGCAAGCCCCAGAGAGTGCACTGGGGTTTAGAATTAAGTTCAGTAAGTGTGCTTAGTATGTATAATGTGGGCATAGCACAGAGCAAAGCACTGTGAACTCAGCCACTAGAGTTCTTACCTCTACCAGTACTCAGACCAAAGGGATGATCCTGTCCTCAGACTGCATCTGTCTCTACCAATGCTCAGACTAAACACAATGAGCTCCTGTCTCCTCCTACCTTATATTCCTCTCTCTGCCCAGCCAGACTCCTGTGTCCACTTCCCCAGTTCTGGGATTAAAGGCACGTGACTCCCAAATACTGAGATTAAAGGTGTGAGGCACCACTGAGTTTCTCTTTTAGACCAGATAAATTTCATGTAACTGAGGGTGGCCTTGAACTCAAAGAGATCCACTCTGTCTCTGTTGCATTCTTTTATATTACATCTGTTTAACTCTGGGAAGCTGTGTTATTTTGCCTGTCTAAAACACCTGATTGGTCTAATAAAGAGCTGAACATCCAATAGCTAGGCAGGAGAAAGGATAATTGGGGCTGGCAGGCAGAGAGAATAAATAGGAAGAAAAATCTTGGAAGAGAAGTAGATCAAGGAGTGAGAAAGAAAAGAAGAGGAAGTTCCCAGGGGCCAGCCACCCAGCTACACAGCAAGCCACAGGGAAATAAGTAAAGAAAGGTATACAGAAATAGAGAAAGATAAAAGGCCAGAGGCAAAAGGTACACAGGAAAATTTCAGGAAAGCTGGCCAGAAACAAGTCAAGCTAAGGCCGGGCATTCATAAACGTAAAGCAAAGAGTAAAAGAACAACAAATTACAACCACCCCTGTTACTTACTATCACTCCTGACTTAAAGTTGCAGTAGCTAAGGAGTGATTACACCTTGATTACTACCGTGCCCAAGGTCATACACACTGTAGAATTTGGAGCCAGTGTTTTCATCAATGCATGTGAGTCAGAAGTTTTGGGTTCCTGGAGAAGGAAGGGTCTACGATGGGACTTAGGTAGTAAGAGGGTGAAAGCGAATGAAGGTGAGCGACTACAAAGATGAAGAGACAGAGAGAGGAGACCAGAATTCAGAGACTCTAAGAAGTCAGCCAGGTCTACCTTCAAAGTCCTGTAATGTCAGATACTCAGGAGGCTCAAGCAGGAGGATTTTAAATCCAAGGCTACCCAGAGGACCGGGGAAGTAGAGTAAGTGCTTCCCTACCATACAGGACACCCTAGGCAAAAATACAAGGAACATAGTAACAGAAGCAAACTCATAAATACTGTGCTCCCTTGAAGGAAATGGGGAAGGCCTATTTCAAGATAAAAGAAATTTCAAAATGCTTACGTTATATAGTTACTGTGTGCCAACACTGCCTCTGGTTTATCACAAGAGTTACTTTCCAAAAAATGCTACTCACAGATGGATTGCAAGAGTACTTGAGTCAGGTGGTGGTGGTGCATGTCTTCCCAGCACCCTGGAAGCAGATCTCTGAGTTTGAGGCCAGCCTGGTCTTCAAAGAGAGTTCCAGGATACCCAGGGCTACACAGAGAAACCCTGTCTCAAAAAAAAAAAAAAAAAAAAAAAAAAAAAAAACAAAAGAGAGGGAGAGAGAAGGAGGGGGGAGGGAGGGAGGAAGGAAGGAAGGAAAGAAGGAAGGAAGGAAGGAGAGAAATAAATAATTTGGGAAGGTGGCAATGTAGTTTACATCAGTATACCATACTACAAGTCTTTTGGAGATCCTAAGTGATTTTCTTTTGTGAAGTTAGAAACAAGAACAGTATATGCTACTGAGGGAGGTTATGTACTTACAGGAACAAACTTGCACTTAGCTTGTAAAAAATTTTGCAACTGGGACTGGAGCAAGAGTAGCCAGGTTCAGTTGAAGAAGGTTCTGTCCTGACAAAAACAAAGCTTCCACTTAGCAACAGGAAAAAAAAAAAAAAAAAACACACAAAACAAAAACAAAAAACAAAATGGCTCAGCCACAAAGCGTACCTAGGTTCAGTTCCCAGCATCCATATGGTGGCTCAAAAACATCCATAACTCCATTTCTAGGGGATCCAGCACATTATTCTGACATCTGTTGGCTCGGCATACATATGGTGCATAAAATATACCCACACTCATAAAATAAATATATCTAATAAAAATGAATTTATAAAAATACATTTTACAATTATTTTAGTTTCTTTTCTTTCTTGTTTGTTTTTAACTAACTTTTGTTTCCACTTCAGTTTTTAACAATTCTCCAGAAAGCATTAAGAAAACCTAGTAGGCCACGCACCTTTAGTCCCAACACTAGGAAGGGGCAGAAGCAGGTGGATCTCTGAGTTTGAGGCCAGCCTGGTCTACAGAGAAAGTTCCAAAATAGCTAGGACTACACAAAGAAGCCCTATCTTGGAAAAAGAAGAAGAAGAAGAAGAAGAAGAAGAAGAAGAAGAAGAAGAAGAAGAAGAAGAAGAAGAAGAAGAAGAAGAAGAAGAAGAAGAAGAAACAAACAAACAAAAGAAAACAAAAGGAAGACAAGAAAACAGCATATTTTACAGGCAGTAAAAAACTCAAACTCATTTCAAGAATAGCTGGTGAGTATTTTTTTTAGTATTGGAGTATTAAAATGTTGTAGTCCCATGAAACTATAATAAATGCTAGCATTATTACAGAAGAACAGAAAAAAGAAAAATACGGGATAAAGAAGAAAGGCGATGTCCAGATCAAAGAGTTAACTAAGGATACAAGCAATATAGAAAACTAAAATTAAAGGTTGGAGGACTGCTGCTAGGTCTCAAAAGCAGAACTCCCGAACTCCAAAAGCAACTGTCAAAGAAAAGGGAAAAGGTGGGAAAGGGTTGGAACATCCATGGTACCCGAGGGAAAGAAGCAGCAGTGAGAAAGCAGATCACCTCCCTCCCAGACTGAAAGCAAAAGGAACAGCTCTGACGAATGGCATTTTAAAAGTCTCCAAAGAATGCACAGGGAAACGGCATGGTGGTGCAAGCCTTTGATCCCAACATCAAGAGGCAGAGGCAGACATATCTCTATGAGTTCTAGGACATCTAAAGCTACATAGTGAGATCCAGTCTCAATAAAAACCAAGAAGTGTAGTGATATATTCACCTTGTCCGTGCCTGTGGCATAGACCACTCCCATTTGGGTGGAGATAGGGCCAGACTTGACCTGGGGGAACAAGGCTGAAGAGGGGGCTTCGAGAGCTCTCTTGCTTGCAGACAGGAGTACATCTGGAGGCATCCTTGGGACCAGGAACCTGCTGCTGTTCATCTATGTTGTGAGTTATTTCTCCCTGAATAAACATCTATTCAGCCTATTTGTTTCTCCTGATCCTTATTAAACATCAGTAAAGAAGTGTAACAAGCATTAAGATTGGGATTGGATGATGCAAAAATGCTTCAACTACTTCACAACCACAGCTCTTCTAAGGAGATTTCTTTATTTTTCTAGAAATAGGATTCTGCCCCATAGACAAGAAGGATGGTGGTAAAATAAAAAGTGGCAATGTCTTAAAAGCAAAAGGAAAGCATAAGAAAAAAAAAAAAAACATTAATGAGACATAAAGTGAGAGAAAAGACCACACCACTGAGAGTATTGTCCAAGTAAGTACCCTGTCACAGGCAACTTGAAAACATTCCAGGTTTGGGGGACTTAACAGACAGTCACATATAGACAAGACTGACCTCAAACTTGCTGAGGCTGGCCTTTAACCCCTGACTGCCCTTCTTCCCCAAATCCCCATTGCTAGAACTGCAGGTACATGCTACCTGCCTGCTAAGACCCCGTTTCCACTGCCACTGTCCTTCCTCCTCACCCCCCCACCCCCAAAATAAAAGAGATGATTATGTCTCCCAGGAGTTCTTGATCAAATTGGAGAGATAGGTATATACATTATAGGTAGGTAGATAGCTGTTAGATGAATTATAGACTGACAGACAGATACTTCAGAATGCCTGACACCTGATAAGAAAAAAGAAAAACACAAGCCAGATTACATATTTAGAAATGACTTGCTGCCTTGGCTTGAGGACACAGAGGACGTTTGCTGTGGTACAAGGTGTGTGGGGTCAGACTGTTGCTGTAGGAGAGCGTGTTTTCTGGAGAGTTGCCCATCAAGTGGGGCTTAGTGTCATCTCTAGCCCACATGGCAGAGCAGACAGCATATGTTAATTTTTAATGAATAAGTCTTTCTCCTTTATGTTGGTGATGACTGAGTGGTTAAGGCATTGGACTTTGAGTGCAGTGGGGCTCCCCATGCAGGCTCAGGTTCAAATTCTGCTTGCAGCTACATTTTTCTGTTTGATTTCTGCAAAATATTTGATGACCTAGTGGTGGGATCAGCACCTATCCCTATAAAACCTTTACAAGCTAAAATCACCCAGTGAGCACCCAGGAGCTGAATTCTATTTTATATGCAAGTGCCCTTTGTGTCATAGTTATATCTTTGTCATAATACCACTTTGTAATAAATTTATGCACCATTAATTACACATTTTACATATTTGGACACAAGGGAGAGACTATGATCTCAATATCTTCTGAAATGTTTGGAAAGACGTCTTACCTTTTCAGTAAGTAAATTTTTCCTAGCAATAAATGACTGGGATGCCTGACCAGAACCCATTCAGCTATAAAGCAGAAAACTCAGTGTAGGCACACAATTCAGCTGAACCAAAGAAACAGCTCAAAACTGGGAACAGAAAAGAGATACAAACACAAAGCTGAAGAAATTAATCTTCTCCTTATAGCATAACTCAGAGATAAAAGTGGTCTTTGTGAAAATAGAAAGGGTAGAAGAGATCTTAAAAGAGGTAAATACAAAATATGACTTATTTCTTTCATATGAAGAATCTATATGTAAATGTCTATTTATGTGTGAATGCTATTTTAGCACGACAGGTGGTCTTTCTGGGAAGGAAGGACATCATTGAGGGAGAAAGAGTGATAATTGGCAAAGTACAATGATATGTGTTAAAAAAAAAGTAATTATTTTATAAGCTAACAAAATTCATTTTAAAAATTAAAAGTGGTCCTTGCTTCCAATAAAGAATTGTGTGGAAATATGTTGGCAAATAAATCATGACCTCCTAATTGTGCTCCCATTCCATAAGCTCTGAGTTGTGTTACTGCCTGTATATATCCAATATTTTTTTTTTCTAGTTGCTAAGTACAACAAAGTCTTGGAATGACCCTTGGGGTGCAGGTCCGCTGCGTGTTTTACAAATCGGGAGAGTCCAGGCTGGACTTGTAGCCGCTTCCGTTAGCTTGTTTGTTCCTCTTCTGAGTGCTTTCATTCAAATTCATACAGAAACCATTCATAGCATTCGTGGTATGTAAAGTTACGTTTTGTGTCTGAAAGTTACTTCCGAAACAGTTAGGCACCCTTATTCTGAGAGTTTTCTTTCTGCTTTCTAGCTCTAATTCAAGGAGTCAGAGGAAGAATTTGGAGGGAGGAAGAGACTTCGCAAGGGAGGGAACCCGGGAAGGCAAGTGGGAGGATTATTTGAAAGTATAATGATATTTGTATGAAAATGTCACAAGGAAACGTACTGGCTTGCATACTAACTTATAAATAATACAAATTACATTAAACAAACACCTTAAAGGAGCGGCCGAGTTGCAAGCCAGAAATGCCTGCTTTGGGGAGACGGAGGCAGAAAGATCGCTAGTTTCAAGGTTCTATCTCAACAAACAAAGAACTCTTTCCGATCTGGCTTTATCAATACTTTTCCCTCCTTTAAGGAGTTCTCACTTACGGAGTCGGTCACTACTTCCCCGAACAGTTCATTCTCTAAAAACAGCCACCGCAAAAAGGAATGTGACATCTCCACAAGGAGAATTGATACAAGCCCGTCTGTGGGGACGCAGGACTCTGGCGGTTTGGCCTGCGAAACTCGATTTTGTGAGTTTCCTGACCTTCAGCTCCGCAATCTTACTCAGAGCCGGGCAAAGGCTAAGGCAAGAACTACCTACCAGAGGAGGGAGAGAGGAAGGAGGGAGGCAAGGGAGGGCGAAAAGGAAGCATCAGAGTGCGCACCTGAAGCGAGAAAAAAATGTTTCTGCTTCAGGCAGAGTGGAGAAGGATGCTGGAGGCTGAAGTTACTGTCAAGAGGCAGGACTTTTCCGAAGTCACCAGGAGCATTTTAGTTTGGGAATGGATTTCCTGGCTCCCCTCTTCATAGAGTCTGGGGATTACTAATGTATTAGAGGTAAAGCGAAGGAAGCTAAGCGCTGCCTGCAGCCGACAGCCCGGTGTTTCAGTCACTGCTCCTGCTCAAGGCGGGTGCATTTAATGGGCTGTGCACTAAGATCCAACACGTAAGCGGCCATTCGCGCCTCACAATGCAGTAGAGAGTGGACATTAACTCAGAGTGTCACAGATGAGGCTGTGCAAACGACACTTAACAGAGAAAGAGCCGGGCACGGTGGAGTCCTTTGCAACTGCTACAAGGAATCATTCATTCCGCACTTCGGCTGGGTCTTTGTACAGCAGATGCATGGCTGACTCTAAGGTCCAGAGGCCTCCACTGTCCGGAAGATCCCACAGGGTCCTGCAGACCACACCAGCCCAGAGGGCCTCCAGCCAGCTCAGTCTACAGCTACTACAGCTACCAAGATCCTTCCCGAGAGCCGCCTGGAAGTCTCACATGGGCGGGCTCTATTTACTCCAGAAAAATAAAAAAGATAAGCCCGGCTGAGAGGCTGAAGCAGAAGGATCAGGAGTTCAAACACAGACTTTGCTGTGGATACCTTTCCAGTTCAAGACTAGTCCTAGCTAGGTGAGACCTTGTCTTAAAAAATAAAAAATGAATTAAAAAACAAAAACTCGTTCTGGGTGTTATTGCCTCTCGCCGGTTCTCTCACTGACTATCCCGAGTCATCTGCTCCCCTCTTTATACTGGGGAAAAAAAAAAAAAAAAAAAAAAAGGAATGTTGTACCTTCTCCCAATTCTAAAAAAAACATGCTTTCACGATGTAACTCAACCAAGATACACTTCAAAATCACGGTGATCTCCTCCCTTCGCCTACTAAGTGCGCCAATGCGAGCAATTACAGCTGGCCTTTCTAGTCAGCTGTCCCGGAAAGATACCCGAGCACTGGAATTCTGGAATTCGCCACCAGGCAGGGATAATGTTATTTTTTCAAGTAGCTGAACATAGTGACCAGAACTTTGGATTCTGAGCTGCCGCAAATTTGAGTTAAAACACTGGCCCGTACGGGGATCGAACCCGCGACCTTGGCGTTATTAGCACCACGCTCTAACCAACTGAGCTAACCGGCCCTGTAAACTCAGCTGCTTAACTAAAATTATATGAGGAGATTTTTGCATCTGTGCAATTAAATGTAAGTTTTCATTTTTTTCAAAAGAACCTTTAAAGTTATATCTACATATTTAAACAAGGGAATCTGGAATACTTCAACATCAAATTCATACTAAAAGTTTTAACAACTGGTGAGCTGTTCTTGAAAAAGCGCTCATGACCTGATGCTTGACTTTTCAAAGTCTGCAAATGGAAAACTTCTCAATCATTTGTTATTTATTACTGTTTCTTTAAAGTTAGTTCAAAGCAAATACTCACAGAGACCAGTGGGGTTGAGGAATGGATTCTCTAAAAGGCTAGGAATTGGGACTGCCACACAGAATTTAGCAAACCGGGTGTGACTTTCCAACTTGTTAGACGATACCCAGGGAACCATGGTGGTGCTAGAGGTGGAACTCAGAGCCTAGGATGTGGGGCCACTACCTCGGAGTCACACTCCCTTCCGTGAACCTTATGGATGGATTTAGTAGCATCTACTTTCACAAGAATAAGGAACTATTTGTTGTTGTTGTTGTTGTTGTTGTTGTTGTTGTTGCTGCTGCTGCTGCTGCTGCTGTTGTTGTTTCCTTATTTTCCTTCCGGGAATTACTGGAAACTGGGAAAGAACTTAGTTTCGTGGACACGAGAGGATTTTCAAAAGACGTTTTCCATGATAGTAAAATTACGCAGTTCATTATTATATAAATGGGTCGGTCGTTCATCTTTAGCAAAATAACAATGTCAAACACAATGGAGTGTTGGGGGAGGGAAGGAAAAAATAATTGCCGAAACCCGGGATTGAACCAGGGACCTTTAGATCTTCAGTCTAACGCTCTCCCAACTGAGCTATTTCGGCTTGTTTTGGGTGTATTGACCAGTCATATCAGGGCTCCAGAGGATCGCTAGGAGGAAGCCCAGAGAAAAAGACAAAGAGAGACAGAGACACAGGCAGAGACAGAGACAGAGACAGAGATCAAGAAAAGAAAAACTCAAAAGCTGGAGTCAGGAGGACTGCGAGGTCTGAAGAGCCACGGCAGTTTATTAACAGCACAGCTTTGTTTATATTCCTCAAATGCAAAAAAACAAGTCAGTAAAGGACACTAGACAGCAGAATTACAAGTGTGCAGGTCTGGAAATCAAGCCCAAACTCAAGGAGAGAAAACATGGCCAAATGCCACGACCGGATGGCACTTCTACTCGAGAGAGGAATACGTGCCCCGTCTGCAGAAAACATCTGTCTTTTATATGAATTTTGTTGTTGGGCAAGTAATAGAAAGCAAGCGGGTTACTGGGAAACCACGAAAATCATTTAGTTTGCGCTCAACCACAAATTGTTTTAAAGTTTAAAATAACAGATATGGTCCCAGATGTGACCCAGTTTAAACAACTTTTCTGAACAGATGTTATCTCCGTCCTGTTACTGAGCCTTCCTTACAGCAGCGCATTGAATCTGTACGATTTAACTCTTGGGCTAGTTTTTCTTTTGAAGATGTTTTTCTCTTAATTCACATCACAGGGAACTCGAGATACCTCAAATTCCCCTTTAGCAAGGTCTATTCTGCAATGGCAAATAAAGCATTTTACATCTCAGTGTCTGGAACATTTGGCCCCATACATGCAGGGGGGGAGTGGGGGGAGCGGAATAAGGTCAAGGGCTAGTTCCCAAACTACAGCCCCGACTGACCGAAGCCCCGTCAGTCCTAAACCAACTTTGCCTGGCTTGACTCTAGCTAGGTGAGGAGCAAAATACCCACATCCCATCACCTCTGGGCAGTCTCCAGTCTAGCCCCCAACATTTCTGGATCAAACTTTTGTTTTCCCCTGTCTCCGTGTCTCTCCAGTCTAATCAGTTCTCTCTGTGTGTTCCTTTGTCTGTCTCTCTTTCTTTTCTACAGTCTGTAGCTCCTGTTAGGGACGTTCCATTACAAAAATTGTGTTTGCTGAGACTATAATCTTCTGCTTACGTAAAGAATAACTATGGAAAGGAGCCCTGAAAAGAGGTCTAGGGGGAAACAGGTAAGAAAAGGGAGGGAATGTGAAAAACTGGGCAGGGAGTGTTAGTAGGGAAATGAGTGGGTGAGAGGTCAATTCAGAAGGAGCTGGGAAAGAAGGGATAAGTAACACTAAGATCGTTTGAAAAAAACATAGGGATCATATTATTTTATGTTTACCTAAAATTACATACAATGTGTGTGCATGTGCACAAATGCATGGGTGTGTGTGTGTGTGTGTGTGTGTGTGTGTGTGTGTGTGTGTGTGTGTCTAAATCAAGTTATAACACATGGGGTGATAAAACTCTAGCACGGGCTATGAGAAATCTTCTGAGACCCCTATCACCACCATCACCAAAACAATCTAGACTATTACTGTTGCCCTTGGCTGCCTTCCAGAGATCGAAGGTAAGTGCCTATTGCTGAAACCAGCATGCAGTTCAGGACTCAGGATTCTAGCTGATCTGACCTGAGAGCCCCCTCCCCGAGAACTAGCTTTACTGTACTGGAAGATGCTATCTATGCAAGTGGCCAAGAGAGGAAAGCAATCAATAGTCCTTCCCACCTGCAGTGCCTGTATTTTGGCATAACCAATAGCATGCCTTAAGACCCGCTCACCTGCTGAAAACTTTTGCCCAGTACTGTAAACACCTAACTGGGCACCCAAAGATCTCTTTTTCATTTAATTTTCCTATCCTGCTGATAATAAATTACAAAGCAAACCAGGTGGTGGTAATGAGCAACCTTTATCCAAGCACTGGGGAGGCAGAGTCAGGCAGATCCATGAGTCTGAGGACAGCCTAGTCTACAGAGAGGGTTCCACAGAGAAACCTTGTGTAAAAGAAAGAGAAAAAAGAAAATAAAATTACAGAATAAAAACCCTGAATGTATGTACCACTTAATGAATTTACACGTTTATATCCCTGTATGACTCAGTGACCTCAGACTCCTTCTCATTTCATATCCTCCACAAGGTAGCCACAGTCATATATGTATATATATATATATATATATATATATATATATATATATATATACATATATATATATATGCACTCTTTTGTGTCTGGCTATTTTCAAACAATATTTTCTCTTAGATTTGTGTTATTTATTTTTGTTGGTTGTGTCTGTGTTTTTCACTTTATAGAATTTTGTTTGTTTGTTTAAGCAGGGCCTGGAGTTGCCTGGGGCTAGCCTTGAATACCTGTATGTGGAAAAGAACTCTGAACTCCCAATCCTTCTTCATTTCCTAATGCTACAAATATAGGCTTGTGTATGTTTATGACTATAAAAAAAATGGACTGTCCAGGCCAGGTGTGGTAGCTCAGGCATGTGATGAAAATTAACATAAACAAAAAAATAGTCTTCTGTCTCATCAACTTCTCTTTACAGATCTGCTATGTGGCAAGCTTTGTTGTCAGCCATCAGCTCACAAATAACCACGTGGAGACTTATCAATTATGAAAGCTCAGCCCTAGCTTAGGCTTGTAACTTAAATTATAACTTATAACTTAAATTAACCCATTTATATTAATGTAGGTTTTGTACCATGGCTTTTTACTTCTCTTCATTCTGTATTTCCAACTCTCTCCATGTCTTGTTGGCATCTCCTTGAACCTTGATTATCTTCTCCTACTTCCTTTCTCTGTGCCGAGAAGTCACTCCTATACCTCCTGCCTAGCTATTGACTGTTCAGCTCTATATTACCCCAGTCACAGCAATACAATTTCACCCAGTGTACAAATATCCCTTGACACTACTACAATGTACTTCTCTATTCTACTGCTAGGTCATCTCCAGCTTAAAACTATTACAAAAGTTACTACCTGACTTAAGGTGACCGTGAGCATTTATTTGTCAGATTGACAGGCAGACAGTTAAAAAAAATAATTGCTGGGTCGTAAGATACATCAATGCTGCTAAACAGTTTCATAAAATATTATGCTTCTAGCACTCTATGAGAATTTGTATCCTGTCTGGCTCAATCAGTATTTGATTTTTAGCTATTTGACCAGGGATTCAGCAATGGCTAAACCTGCTGTGTACACTGGATAGCCTCCTTTTCCTTATTTAGTGCGGCTATAATAGATATACTCCACATGTTCATCTTTTTTTGGTTTTATGAAGCAAACTCACTCTGTGACCCCAACTGGCCTTGAACCCACTTTGATCTTCCTTGTAAAGTACTGAGATACAGGCATGAGCCACTATTCCCAATAACTTTTTAAATTCTTTTTAAAGTTAGCATATGAACTATTATTACACTTAATCCTCATTAACCCACTTTCCCCATTTCTCTCCCCAGTCCTCCCTGTGTTAGCTCTCTAGGAACCCTGGGACAATTCTCACTCAGTAGCTCCCAGCACTGCTCCTCATTCCTCTATCTAAACCTCTCCCTCTCAGGGGCTGGGCTTCACCTTCCCTTCCCCAGTCTGATCCCTGTGTAACTCAGCCTTTGGCTACACAAGGTCTCTTAGCCACGGTTCCTCTCTTGCTTCCCCTGCCCCTTTCTCCTCTTGTTAAGGGACAGCTGACTCCATTTTCTTTTTAGTTAAACGAAGTTAGACTTTAATCACGTGCTTAGCTAGAGACCACTTTTTGATTGGTCCTTCTGTAAGACCCTCAGAATGAGGAGTCTCCCCATTTCAGTTGGTACCCCCAAGAACTCAATGTCCAGTCCAGTTGATGCAACACGCAAGAGGCTTTAATGAACGGGATACGTTGGTACAAACGGGCTCCCTCAGCACACAGGCTAGAGAAGCAACATTTTCTGGGCGCTGGTACTTTTAAAGGAAAAAAACCACAAGCTTAGGGTGGGGCTGTGACCCCCTGTCCGTTGAGTACGTGACCAGTCATGGGTTCTCTCCAGATGGTCTCACTGTTCCGATCAGCCAGCAGACCTTAGGGCCTCGGGGTGTGCTAATTAATCTTGTCTGGGCAAACCGGTGTTGCAGCTATCTCTTTGTTTCTTAAGGACCCTTTTTACTACCTGCTGACACACTGACAGGAGGGGCAGTGTGAATTCTTGGTATCCTGCTATCTTAGGGCCTTGTGAGGGAAAGTTGCAGTGGTTAGCAAATTCCAGGGAACTGATCATGGCCTGGGTTAGCTTTCCAGGTCAGACTGTCCTACATTTTAAGTGGGGGTTTCCTTAACTTCACATTTGGTCTTTCACTTCCTCGATTGTCTTGTGAATAACACATTGTAAATTGTTTCCATTTTTCTGAGAACTGACTGACCACAAGATGTTTGTAGTGAGATATTCACTCAGTCTGCACCTGTTGCATTGACCACGCCCATTGGGGGTGGGGACAGGTGCAGACGTGACTTTGAGGAACTAGGTCTGAGGTAGGGGAAGGCAGCTCTCTTGCATGCAGGACCAAGACAACGTCCGGAGGCATCCTTGGGACGGGAGCCTGCTGACGTTCATCTGTGTCTGTTGTTCATTATTTCTCCCTGAATAAACATCTATTCAACCTGTCTGTTTTTCCCGATCCTTATTATTCTGATATCTGGTGTCAGAAGTTTCCTAGTATGCTGGCTGTCTGGCCATAAACCCATAACATAGACTTTTCCCATGATCATAAAAATAACTGCAAAATTTCACTTTTAGTCACTTGCTCGATTGGTACAAAAAGACTCCTCTGCCTTTAAAGTAGGCTGTTTGCATTCTCCTACAGTGGGAGACTAAAAATATTGCCTGGCCATTATTAAATTTTTGCTTTGCAACATCTTAGTGTTAGCTCCCGGTTTTCGACACCATAACACTCTCATAGTCTGATTTAGTCTGTAGGCCATGTTCAGATTGGACTCTTCCCTCTGCCTGCTATCTGCAGTAAAGATCTCAACTGGGTGGTCGGGGTGGAAGCCTTTTTAATCCCAGCACTCAGGCAGAGAAAGAGGCAGACAGATCTCATAGAGTTCGAAGCCAGAGTGAGTTAGTTCCCCCTCCCCCGCCCACCCCTGCCCACACCCCACCCCACCCCCCACTCCCCCACCCCCCCAGCCCCCCATCCCCCCACCCCCCACCCGCCGCCAGCCAGAATTGTTACATAGAGGAACCCTGCCTCACAAAACGAAAAATCTTCTGCTAACTTTAGGGGTAGTCATATAATCCTTCTTTTATTTCATTTTTCCACCCTGGCCCCTCCCTCGCTAGACCCGCTTGGTCCTTTCTACATTTATTTCACATATATTCCATTACTCTCTTCTTTCCCTCCCCCACTGAAGTCCTTGATGCAAGTTTTGGCCAAATCTGCAGAACCATAATAATTGCCACGGTCCAGCTGGGTTTAGCTGGGTTCAGCTGGCCACAGCCTGGGTTCAGGGCCTGGGATGGAGAAGGGGCATCAGCGTGAAGAAACGAATTGTCCAACCACCATATGAGTTTCACACAAGTGACTGGTCCCTAATACCTCCAGCCTTCTTTATCTAGGCATCAGAAACAAGCGTGTTATTCCACACTAACAAACAAGGTTTTCCCATCCTCCAATGTCAACCTCCAGCAAAAACAAATATGTCAAATATTTTCCCAACTTTTACATCAAAACATCTTTAAATTAAAAACAACACATCATTTTGCTAGCTTGGCCAAAAATAAAGCCAGGTACATCCTCTCTTTACAAAATTAAAAGGTAATAAACATAGGCACACATTTTCAAGAGTAACAATCCCATTCAAAAGATATTTACAGAAATAGGGGTGGTCTGCCTTTATTCCTTTCAGCACTGAATCAGAACAGCTTCCAGGGATCTGAAGTGACATCTGGCATCCCTGGACAAGAAACCTGAGAAGCATTCGCTCCCAAAGAATGTTAGGGCAAAATATTTGAGGGGGAAAAAATGGGATTTCCAGGAATGATCACATCTGTCCAATGCATGATTGACAAAATGACACTAAACCCACCTAGAGAATCATCAGTCATAAGCCAGTGTGCAGGCTGTGTGGTCCCAGCAGTGCTGTTCCCAGGGTCCACTGGTCCTTGCCTAGTGAGACTATTCCCATGGACTTTTGCCCCATCTGAAGATCCGATGGACGAGCACTCATATACTGATCAGAAACCAGCCCAAACGGCTCCCAACAGAGAATCTTTGGGGTTTTTTTGGTCACTTTGGTTCTATGAGGTCTCTTTAGATTTGGTCATGTATTGTGTCAGATATTTAAAACTGTTTTTTGTTTTGTTTTTGGGGGGATTGTTTTTGTTTTTGTTTTTGAGACAGAGTTTCACTATATATCCTAGGCAGGCCTAGACTTGGGGCTGTCTATTTTTTGTTTGTTTGGTTTTTGTTTTTTGAGATAGGGTTTCTCTGTGTAACACCCATGGCTGTCCTGGAACTTCCAAGTTGGCCCTGAACTCACAGAGATCAGCCTGCTTCTGTCTCGACAGTGCTGGGATTAAAGGCATGCACAGAGTTGAGTGAGAAATATACCTTTTGCAAAGATAGCGTGTATCAGATAGTGGGAAATAAACCCAAGCAAATTTTAGTGACCTTCTACTTATAAACTCTTATTAGGAATCCTGTGGTGATGAGAAAACCTAAGAGGTGGAATAAAGTGCTGCACCTAACCCTGCTAGAAATAAACAGGAAGCACAATGCCCACTGTCCCCTTTGCATCTGGGAGGGAATATTCCTTACACAGGTGTGCCACTCTGGCCATGATCTAGTGACTTGAAAAACTGCTAATCTCGATGCCCAGAAAAGGAGAAGAGTCTGCTGTGGGTCCAATAAGATATGATGTTTTGAGTGAGATGTCCTCCATAGTCCAGGTTTTCAAATGCCTGGTTCCCAGCCGTTTGGAGAGGTCTAGGAGATATGGTCTTCTGGAGGAAGTACTGAGATTTGTCTTTAAAGTGATTTTAGGTGGGGCTTTGGTGTCACAGGCCTTTAATCCCAGCAGTTGGGAGGCAGAGTCAGGAGGGTCTCTTGTGAGTTCAAGGTCAGCATGGTTTACAGAGCAAGTTCCAGGACAGGCTCCAAAGCAATATAGAGAAACCCTGTCTTGAACCTCGCCCCCCACACACACACAAAAAAGTGCTTTTAGATTCTGTGAAGTCAACAGTCAAGATTTTAGCTATCTCTCCTTGCCTGTGCAACACACAGGGTGCAGCTGCGCCCACCCCACAGGCAGGAGAGTGAGACAACTGACCCCACCCCTTGCTGCCTGTGGCTTTAGGTGAGCTGGAAAGTTTGCCCTGGTGGTGAGGATGCAGGAGAGCTGGTGGGCTCAAGCCCAGAGCAGGGCAATGAGTTAGCCATGCCAAAATCCACCCCAGCTATGAACTGCTGGAACACATAAAGGGGTTGGACTTGCAGATCCAAAGCTGCAGGATCTCCACAACTCAGAGAAACAATAGGGTATCTGAGAGGAATCCCAGTTAGGATCTAGTATTGATAGTGTAACAGAAGCCAGAGACCTCGAATAAATAGAACCAATGACTCATTGCAATGAGCATTTGCAAATAAAGATGTATGGATGAAAGGGTATATACTGTGTGACTTGATCTGATATAATGCAGCTTCTATGATTCTTATTATGTTTTATTTTATTGGGGGGGTGTGCAAGGGCAGAGGTCAGATATGAAGGAATGAAAGGATGAGTGGAACTGGGGTACATAATGTGAAATTCACAACAAATCAATGAAAACTTAAAAGAAAAGATTTGACTATCGAAATTCTATGCTTGTCAACTTGACACCCAAACATATTACTTGTCAACAAAATTTTATGCCCATCTCATAAAGCAAAACACATTCAGTCCAACCTCAAAAGTTCCTGTTATCTTTAATGTCCCAACATTGTTCCAAAGCACTAGTGCAGAATCACTGATCTCTTAAGTCTGTAAGCTCCTGTACAATCAAAATAAAATTACAAGATTCTGACATACAATGGCACATAATAAGCATTCACACCCCAAAAAGGAGGAATGAGTGAATAACAAGAAAGATGAAACCAATGTAAGACCAAAGTCCAGCACAGAAAGCCAAATCCTGCAGTTCTGTGCATTGCATCTGTGGTTATGGCAGAATCATTTGGGCTCCAGTGGACTTGAATAGCCTGCCCCTCCAGCTCTGAGTCCTGTAGCACACAAAGCCTCTCTCTTACTCTTCGAGTCTTTTGCCTACAGCTTTCCTTGACAGACATCCCATGGTCCTGGCATTTCCAACATCCAAGGGTTTCCTTCCCAGCTTCTTTCAGTAACATCCTTTCAGAGACTCTACACATTGTTTGACCTTAGTGGTTCTCTGAAATTGTGGAACAAGATTGCATGGTCCTCCTCAGTCTCACATCTTTCATGCCTTTAAAGCCAGCATCTTATGGACAATGCTACCAAATTTTCCTGCCAGCTCAAGATGTACCCTAGACCCCCTGAACCTCTGTGTGCTGGTGTAGTAGCTTTCCAGGAATATGGAACCTCTTGGAATTTTGAGTGTAGGCTCTCTCCCCTCAAATAAATTTATATTATTGCAAGTTCGAGTCTTTGTTGGGTAGGGCCTTGCCTTCGTGGCATTCTTCCTATTGTCCCAGTGCAGAGCAGGAGTGTTCTCTTAACCGCAGTATTCTCTTTTTTATCATGCAGCTTAGCTGCAACTTTAAACTTATCCAAGCTTTTTTCCTCAATACACTGCACATTTTTAAAATATTTTTTGCCCTACTTAATCTTTGTTATTGTTTTCTTTCATTTTTAATCTCGCACCTGGCAAAGAGTGGTGAGGAATAACCTTGCCACAGCCTGAATGTCCACTTGCCCTGAAATATTCTCAACCAAACAAATTAGTCTGCTCTTTCTAAACTTAGCATTATTCAAGTTTTCTGAACACTGGTTAAACACAACTAGATTCTTTTCCAGAATATAGCCTGACCATCCTCTAGCCCAGGCAGCATAGAGTCTTCATTTCCCTTCTAGAAACCTGTATGCCATGTCTCCACAGTGCATTTCTTTTGACCTTGTAGTCTTCCAAACAGTATTTGAGGACCTTTCTAGAACAAAGTTCCAAATTCTTCCACATTCCTAAGAACAATATGGTCAGATTTTTATCCCAGCACTGACTATAGTTACTTGTCTTATTGCTTTGGCAGAATACCAACAAAATAAACTAAGGAAAGGTTTGCTTTGGATCACAGATCCGGGAGATATAATCCATCTCCATCATGTGGGGAAGATATGATGATAGGAGGTGGCTGGTCACATCATTTCCATAGTCAGAAAGCAGAAAACAATGAAAGTACATGCTCAGCTAAGTTTTCTTTTTCATGCAGCCTAGGACCACATTCCATAGATTAGAGCTGCCCACGTTTAGGGTGGCTACACTCTCTTCCATTAATCTAATCTAGAAATTTCCTCATAGATATTCCCAATGAATTGTTTCCCAGGTGACTCTAGGTCCTGCAAGTTGATGGTCAAGATTAACCATCATGGCTTTCTATTGGGAACTGACCACTGGACTGTGGGCCATCAAATTAACGTAAAGTCTGAGCTCCTGTGTTGTCATCTGACTGAGCAGGACTCAAAGATAGATGGTTACAGCCACACTCCATCATTCAATGGAAGTCTTCTAGGTGTTATCAGGTCCCAAATGCACACGTGATTTCCATAAGGAAGAAAGCAAAATGCCCAGTGTCACTTACGCAGTGACCTTTTCTCTCACCACCTGCGCTTGTGGCCTCACAGGCAGCTGATGGAGGAAGAGAAGACTCAGGTCTGCATTCATACATGACTATACATTGTATGCAGGCAAAAACAGGAAGCGGGCAGCTGTACTCTCTACCTTGAACATTCTTCCATAGTAATATAAGAATCTCACTAGGCATAACTGTGGGCACTTTACTTGGCACTCTACTTGTCAAGAGAAATGGCTAGATGGGCAATTATATACCAGTTCCCGGGTTGTGGCTAATGGTTTCACAAGGAGATCAAGGACTTGGAACATGATTAGGAAATTTGTTTAGAAGAAGTAGGAGGAGAAAGGGGATGAGAATAATGAGTAGGAGAATGAAAAGGAGCAGAAGAAGGAGAAAAAGACAATTGCAGCAACATTTGGGGGAGAAGTATGTGGATAGACCTCCACATACTTGAATTGGGGTGAATTGGGGGGGGGAACAGATGCTTGTATTCCATGTAGAATAGTCACCAAAAGGTAAATCCCATAGGAGATTTTCATAATTCATTACATAGCATGACCCATTCTGTGAGTACCACCAGTCAACTTTCCTCTGCTACCCACACCATTGCCTGTGGGCTCATGAACAAAATGGCTATGGTCACACAGATACAAAGTTTGCAGTTGTTTGAGATGGGGTCTCACTATGTAGCCTAGGTTGGCCTGGAACCCACTATGTAGAGCAAGCTGGCCTCAAAACTCACAGAGCTCTACATGCCTCTGCCTAGTGAGTGTTTGGGTTACAGGCATGTACCACTATGTCCAGCCAGATACAGGTTTTGCATGGGATAGGCAATACTGACTTTCAGTCACCAATTCCAATTTCTAAGTATCCAGTCTTCCGACCCACAGTAGAACCAATGTTGAGATCCTCCCTGGAGAGCCATAAGCCAGCTACCCAATGACAAGTTTTGATTGCATTTGTCTGCTTCAATCACGGGAAGGGAAGCCTTTTGTCCCTCCTGAAATAGATGTAAATGTGAACACAAACCTACCTTCAATTGCCTGCAGTGCTTCTGCCAAAACTAGCACCTGTGAACTCAGGGATCACCTGTTCGCTGTCTTGATATTCTAGATAGCATACTTCTGCTTAGAGAATTGTTTTGTCACTAAAATAGTTTGGCAACTGGCCCACACTTGTCAATTCTCTGGCTTTATCCATTCCTCGCCATCTTAAAGCAGCTGGTTCACAGGTGACACCAGCTAAGAGTCTATGTTTTGCAGGACTGGGACAAGGCTTTCTAGGTGGCAATGTGTGTTCTGGGTCAGCATCTGGTATATAGAGCTATTTTGCCCACAGCCAGGATTTCAAGACCCAGCATGACAGATAAAAATAGAAGTGGCACCATTCACTGTGACTCCTAGTGATCCACTTGCAAAACTGTAGTTCCTATTTCCACAGCTGCATGTTCTTCTGGCTTGGAATCTTAGCTTGGACAAAGGAATCCTTCCCTTAAAATATGTAAATAATGAGCCCACTGAGCTGGAAGATAAGTTCGCCACCCAATCACTTTGGCCTCTCTACATCTCTGAGTCAGCAGACCAAGAAGGCCTGACTAGAGTGATTTACCCTGACACCTAAAGGAACTTAGATAATTACTCTACTGAAGGGTAAGAACGGGTGGAACACAAGAAGTGGTAAGAAGTGGAACACAAGAGATCCTGGGAACTATCTCTTAATATTACTGTACCTCATGATTAAGACTGATGCCCACACCCAACAGGAAAATGAAGTTAAAGAACTACTATTAAGAACCATTTGGTAGAAGTCCAAGGGACACAGACAGCAATAGAGGAAGACAATTGTAAAATAGCAGCTGTGATCGCATACATGATGAACAACTACAAAAATTGATTATGGCTGGGGAGATGGCTCAGCAGTTAAGAGCATTGGCTGTATTCTTCCACAGGACATGGTTTCAGTTCCCACTAACCACAAAGAGGCTTATAACCATCTGTAACCCCAGGTGATCTGACACACTCTTCTAGACTGCATGTGGTACACAGATTTGCATGGAGATAAAACACCATACACATAAAATATAAATTTAAAAAAATTAAAAAATATTAAAAAAAAAAAAAAAGAGCCAGGCATGATGGTACATACCTTGAATCTCAGCAGTTGGAAGTAGAAGCAGGCAGATCTCTGAGAGTTCAAGGCTATCCTGGTCTACTTAGTGAGTTCTAGGACAGTCTGGGCACTGTAGAGAGACCATGTCTCAAAAAACCAACATCCCCCCCTAAAAGAGACTATCATTTTCATAAACATTTTCCCTCTTTTGCTAGGAGTACTTTTGTTTGTGTAAACATATATATTAAATATATTTCCTTCCCTCTCTCACAAGACATTAATGACTTTATCTCACTCAAGTATTGTTCATTTTACCCCATAAAATTTAAACTACATGCTATCCAGTAAACAATAAACATCATGTAGGTACTTTACTTCCTTTTCTGGGGAAGGAGTGACCATGCTGAGAACAGGGTTGACCAGATGGTGATGCTTAAGCTATGAGGGAATTCCCCAGAAACAGGTGCAAGTAGAATTAATTAGATATACTGCAAGACGGGAAAGCAAGTGTCTGTACTGAGGCATTGGCAGCAGGCACATCAATGCTTCAAAATCAAAATCACGGTGCACTGGTTGTGGGTCTCATAGGGTGGGGCATCTGCATGAGTTTTTTCCTGGGGCATGTTATCTGGCCAAGCAGATATAAGTCACCAGGGAGTCAAACTTCTAAGACCCTGAGCATGCTGCTCAATAAAGAATAGCATTCTCTACAATGATATCAGCTTGTCCTAAGGTAAATTGCAGTTAAGGGTTTGTTAAAGTTAACTAACTCATTTTGGTTCTGAGCTCTGAGGAATCAGGGACCTTGATCTGAGGCAGAAGCTTTCTTATTCTGAATAGCTGAATGTGGCTGTCTGTCCAAGAATGGCATCTAAAAAGATTAGCACATTTTCAATTGTGTGTACACTAGTTCTTTCATGCTCGGGAGGATTGTGATCTTGTTATTTTCTTTATTACAAGATAAAGTATGTCTTATGGAGATGTTTATATGAGCCAGACCGACAAGAATGGAACTGGGACGGTTACATTTATCTCACTCTGTCCTGGATACTCAACTGTTAATGTATCCCAACCTGGCTTTCATCTCCTTGCACTCTTCCTGCTTCAGCCTCTCCAATGCCGGGTTGGAGTGGGAGGGGTATGCAAGAGGGCTTTTCTAAAATAGGTGGAAAGGTGAGAGTCCTGGGATGGAGTTGGGGAGGGGGAACTCTTCCACCTGTCTGGAAATCAGGGTACAGATTTAATAATTTAAACTCGTGACCCGTGGTTTTCCTTCCATGTTAGCTCTTTGTCATAGGAAATTATGTGTTCACACCATGGAAAATATTTACCATTTTTTGTTTGCTTGGAAGGAAAAATGCATTTTCAAACATATTTGAACCGGAAAGGGAAGAAAACATGCTCCAGGTGAGGCTCGAACTCACAACCTCGGCATCACCCGCACATATACTGCTGTATAAGTACCGCGCGCTAACCGATTGCGCCACTGGAGCATGCTTTCTCTATGATGGCTGTGCACACTCTACAGAGGGACACGCGGGAGCGCGCCTGGTGCACTGAGCATCCTTTGCTATGCAAGATTCTGGAAGAACCCACGTGACCTTTTCCCGGTTCACCTGAAACCAGCATCCACAGAAGGGTTTTCGTGGAAGGCACAAACGGATAGACAGACACACAGCGTTCCTATACACCTGCAGATTTTGGATGCTGCTTGCTAGATTCAGGACAAGTCGAAGAGCTCGCCTGCCTCCGCAGTCTCTGGAAATTGCCGAGCTCGCTTCCTGGTCTCTGAATCCCTCACAACCCCCACCCCTAACCTCCATTGTCTTGCCTGAAAAACCAGTTCTGTATTTCAGAGCCTGCTGGTCTGGCGCTCTTTAAGGAAACTTGAAGATCACCATTCCTCTTTTGTGTAGCGCTCATGGAGGACAAAGTTGTGTGCATACCAGCAGCTTCTCCTACCTGACCTTCTTTAGAGGATAATTTCATAGTGTGTGCCTTTGTGACACACGCCTGCTTTCTTTTATTTCTGGGAGCACTAATTATAGATGTTAAATTTGCTAACTGGGTGTGGTGGCTCATGCCTCTAAATCTCAGCACTCAAGAGGCTCAAGTGGGAGAACCTCGATGAATTCGAGGACCAGCAAGGAAGCGAGGGCGAGTTTGTTTGCTTGTGCTGTCCAGGTACTCATGTACCTGCCTTAACAGCTCTTCTTCTTCCTTCCTTCCTTCCTTCCTTCCTTCCTTCCTTCCTTCCTTCCTTCCTTTCTTTCTTTCTTTCTTTCTTCCTTCCTTCCTTCCTTCCTTCTTCTTCTTCTTCTTCTTCTTCTTCTTCTTCTTCTTCTTCTTCTTCTTCTTCTTCTTCTTCTCCTTCTCCTCCTTCTCCTCCTTCTCCTCCTTCTCCTTCTTCTCCTCCTTCTTGTCTCGTACCGGAATTGCTAGGAAAAGGAATGACCTGCCCACTCCTGACCTGTAACACCTTAAAAGCAGGACCAAGAGAAATAGAGATGTGACCAAATTTATTCATGCAGACACAATTAAGAAAACAAAAAAGGAGCCACTTCCACAACTGGTAATTATTGCATTGCTGTTTAGACAGCTTTATGTGTGTTGTTGTTTTTTAATTTACATAATTTTTAATTGATGTTGTTACTTTAGTTTTTGAAACAAGATTCTATGGAACCCAGGCTGGCCTCCAATTTCCTGGCCCTGAATTGCTGATCCTCCTGTCTCTGATGGGGCATGGGGGGACAGACAAAGGCCCTTTTGTAATAAAGGTTATAGAAGGGAGTCTGCACCTGCATCTTGTTAATAGCGCATGCACACTGTTAATGGCTTTTCCCGAGTTCATTTTCTCTCTCAAGGGCACCTAGAGGAGTGAGGGTTTCTAACAACAGACACTAACTAGACTCAGCATTCTGAGTAGTGCCTGGGTCCAGGCATCCAGAGAATGGGAGAAATATGCAAAGAATTATAACAACAATGACTCGGGCATCACAAGTCTCAACATTGTGTCTGACCATCTGACAAGGGTGGCATAGTATACCTAAAATTAGAATAATCAAGAACAGGGCTGGAGAGATGGCTTTTGCTGAGTTCAGTCCTTGGAAACCACCTGGAAAACAGCGGGAAACAACTCCCAGGATTATGTTCTGACCTCCACATGTGTGTCATGGCACACAGAAATACATAAATAATTGTTTTTAAAAAATTATTTTCGGTACTAGGAAGATAGCTCAATGGTTAAGAGTACTGGCTGCTCTTCCAAAGGACCTAAGTTCAATTCACAGCACCACCGTGATAGCTCACAATAAACTGTAACTACGGTCCTATGGGAGCCAATGTTCTTTACTGGTATGCAGATGTACATGCAGACAAAGTACCATATGCATAAATACATAAGCAAAATATTTTTAAAACATAATAACTTTTTTGGTGTTTTGAATGTGTACCTGTAAGGATTCAGGCATTATTCTGGCCCACCCCTGTCACCTGGCAGAGTGCACTCAGGTTCCACTAGTACTAGTCTGTGCTCAGGTGTAAAGAACCTCTTTACCAGAAAGACCCTCGCCCACTTATGCTCTCTTTGCTTTCTTTGTCTTTGTTTGTTGCTGCCTTACCCACTCTTCTCACATTTCTCTCTCTCTCTCTCTCTCTCTCTCTCTCTCTCTCTCTCTCTCTCTCTTCTGTTCCCTGTGTCTCTATGTCTCTTTTCTATTTTTCCTCATTCCCCCTTCTAAATAAATTTCTCACTTAAGCTCTAGATGCCTGGTGTGTTATTCCCTCTGCCTCAGTCACCTCCTGCCATGGAACACACTATGCTCTCCCACGCAGTCCCTTACCTTGGGACCCCGACTCGGAATACCACCCCACCCCCCTCTCCACCTTTCTCCAACTTTATCCTATAACCTATAACTTATAACTGTAAAAAAAGAACAACAATATCCCTGCCTGTTATGGGACGCTCTATAGACCAGAATAACCTTGAGATTCACCTGCCTCTGCCTCCCAAGAGCTGAGATTAAAATTACGTGCCACAATTGCCCAGCTCAAAAAATAAATAACCTTTAACATAATAGAATTTTAATTTTTTTATAACAAACTTGTTCTTTTCCCGTGTACTAAACAATTTTAGTGACAGAAGCCAGGATTCTATAGATTTTATGAGGTTAATAAAATTTTATTTCTTACTTTATAATCAGAAGGGAAGTAGGACTACAATAGGAGTCATTTTATAATACTGTCCATCAACTTCCCACTATCAAAAAGTGAGTATCTTTTAGTGTGTTTCCGACAACTGTACTTTGAGTTACCTTAAAGACTCATTTAGGAGAAAAGCAAGATGGCGGACGTGCTGGATCTTCACGAGGCTGGGGGCAAGGATTTCACAATGGATGAGGATGGGGATGAGAGCATCCATAAACAACAAGAAAAGAGAAGAAACAGGAGGGCCGTGGCTTTGGCTCCAAGGGGTCCCGAGCACGGATGGGAGAGGATGATGACAGTGTGAACAGGATGAAGATGAACCTGGACCACAACACTCTGTTGAAAGTTGGATTCTCTTTGTCACTGCAGTCCATGAAGAAGCCACTGAAGAAGATATCCATGACAAATTCGCTGAATATGGGGAAATCAAAAACATCCACCTTAACTTGGACAGGCGTACAGGATACTTGAAGGGGTATACTCTAGCTGAGTATGAAACATACAAAGAGGCTCAGGCTGCCATGGAGGGACTCAATGATCAAGACTTGATGGGACAACCAATCAGTGTTGACTGGCATTTTGTTCAGGGATCCACCAAGGGGCAAGAAGAAGGGTGGTGGAAGACGAAGAGGAGTGCAGACCGGAGATGACTTTGATAGGTCCTCTGTTGCCCACGTGATCTCTCCCGGTGTCCATTTGGTTATACTTCCTTGCATAAACAGAGCTAGGGTAGAACTTGTCTTTACATTTAACTTCTTACCCTATCTACTTAGTATTGCTTTGAGTTAAAAAAAAAAATAATAATAAATGTTCCATTTTGTCTTCTACATTTAAAATTATTTTACTGTTAAAAAAAGGCTCATTTAATACAGAAACATTGGGTTTTTAAGGTAATATATATTATAACATATATAATAATACATTTGTGTGTGTGTGGTGGATTGAACCTAAGGTCCTACACACATGTTAAGTGAAGACGCTACTACTAAGCTACATCTCTAACCTTCTAGCCCCCTCTCCCTGCCTTTTGAGCCAGGATCTCACTCTGGCCCTGTCTGGATGGGGCCTTGATATGAAGATAGCCTTGAACTCACATTGATAGATTGATCCTCTTGCCTCTGCCTCTCTAGGCTCTAGGGTTGAAATTAAAGACGTGCACCTTTATGCTGGCTGCCACCCCTCCTCCTTTTTTTTTTTTTTTTTTTTTTTTTTTTTTTAATGTCGTTTTTAGTCTGCTTGCTTGTTTGAGATGGTCTTACTGTACAGCTACAGAAGCCTGTAGTCTCTTTGTACACTGGCTGGCCATGAACTCAGAGATCCATCACCATGTCTGGCAAAACTGTGAAGTTCAGGCTAATCTCAAATTTAGGAGCATCTTGCTTCCTCCACCTCTTCTGCATATTCTACTGGCATGTGGTGCTGTCTCAGTTACTTTTCTATTGTCAGGACAGCACACCATGATCATGATTATAGAGCGTTAGTCCGTGACCATCATCAAGGTTGGGGACCATGGCAGCAAGCAAGCAGGCATAGTGCTAGAACAGTAACTAAACTACAGAGAAACCCTGTCTCGGAAAGGAGAGAGAGATTAAAAAGTAGGGAATGTCTTGAGTTCAATAGTGTGATAGGGAGAAATCTCAAACACTACAAGCAGCAGCAGACAGAAGAAAGGCATTTACTGAGAGTGAAGAAGACATGAGCACACACACACACACACACACACACACACACACACACAGAGAGAGAGAGAGAGAGAGAGAGAGAGAGAGAGAGAGAGAGAGAGAGAGAGAGCCTCTACAAAGTGGCTGGGGAGGGTGTGGTGAAGAGTGTGGGGGGAGGCAAAATGATACTAAGAAATCCAAAAAGTCCAGTCTCTTCTCCAGGGCTGGAGTTTTAAAGTCTCTAAATAGTTTGCTCTCCCCTAATTTAGAGTTGGTCAGTTTGAAAATAGAAGATGGAGAAGTTGTTTGGCTGACAGCTGTTATGTACATGTTCTGATCAGGCCTAGAACTTGTTGAGCCAGTTCAGCAGGGGGTCTGCTGGTGGATCCAAGCTTATAAAGCCTTTGTTTGAAGCTGCTGGGCTTCTGGGTCAGTCAAGTCAGGAGTGTGTGAAAGAAACTGGCCATTTGGGAAGTTCTCCACCTTTATTACCTAGCCAAGGTCCCTCTCCCTATCTGTTCACCAACCAGAGAGTTTGTCTAACTCCTAGAATCTTGTAGAGACATTATGCAAAACACAAACAAACAAAAAAGCAAAACACTGACAAAGAATATAGTTGCACAAACTGATGATAGGACTTCTCCATGCTGTCATTAAGGGGAAGGTTTTTATTGTAGATATGAGGGAGAGAACAGTTAGAGGCATCTGGAAGAGTCCAGAGCTGAGGGAGAAAGTAGCCTGAACACAGCCAGCAGACTATCTGTGAGACAGGGGAAAATAGCAGGGGACAGAGAATAGAATATGACTTTTATCTAACCAATAGGAATCCTCCTATAGTCCAGGTTAAGTTTATTCCTGGTCATTTTCCTGTCTTTTGGAGTTTGGGGAACTAGATTTTCTAAAGACCTGAAAATCGTTAAATTAGTAAAAGGAAATCATGGTCAATAGGTCTAGACCAGGCTCCAAGTCAAGTCTGAAAACTCCCAGTAGAGAGCTCTGCTCCTAGATTAGAATCGGGACTTTTGTAATTTTGAAAGCTGCCATGTGACAGAGTTGGGTTTTTTGTTTTTGTTTTTGTTGGTTTTCTTTTGTGTGTGTGTGGGGGGGGGGGGGGAAGGTGGAAGGAGAGGGGACAACCAGCCTCTGGGAACAGGAATAGTAGAAAAGAGAGGCAGGGCATGCAAAGAAGCAGAGAGAGAGAGAAAGGAACAAAGATAGATAGATGGGAGGTGGGCAGGGCCCTTTGAAAAGGAAATGGTAGTGAATGTGCACAGGTGGTGCTCTTAGAAGTATCCTGTCAGAACCCCAAGGACAGGCCAGGACAGACGCCTGAATACTGACAGGAACACATCAAAGAAAGCAAGAAGACACCAAGATCCGATGACAGACACATACCAGAGTCACAGTCTGCTGGGAACTGAGCTACCTGCTGATGGAGGGGCTCTGAAGCAGACACAGTTGTTCCTCTGTGTTTGAGGTTCAGGAGCCATCATAAGAACAAAGAACCGGCAGATCCTAACTGCACTACCCCTCCCTCCAGCGTTAGGAAAAGGCAGAAAATAACCCCTTTAACATGAATGGCTTGATGCAGCCATTGTCTCCAAAGCAGAATCACATCCTTAGGAGATTTCTGGGCCATAGAAATAAGAAACAGAAGAAATAAGGCTAACCTGAAAAGAGATTCAAGCCACAAATCACAAGCAGAAGCTCTGTGTGATGCTGAGTTGCATGCTCAGACAGTGAATTGTCTGGAATTGCATCTAGGAGAACAGCCAGGAATATAGAGAAGAAGGATACTAAGATTGTAGCAGGAAATAAAAAGCAATTCATGGCAGATCTGTGAATTCGGAAGGCACAGGTACTACACAGACCTCTCAGTGACCAACAAGACCACTTTCTTAGATAAATATAACAGATTTCTGTAATAACGACACTTGAGACGTTGAAGATTTTATCCATAGAAATTCAGGGGAAAAATACTAATAGTTCATAACCACCAACATTTGATGTAGGAGAGGAAAATTGGGCCAATGCTTCATCTTCTAGAGATACCAAAAAAGAGAACTGGAAGCGTCTGGATAAAGAAGACATTGAAATAACAGAGGGGAAAGAGAGTAATGAGAAAGGGTCTCAACTGAATTGAAGTTCAGGACCCCAGCCTTTAGAAGTTAGTTTCTCAGACTCATTCAACCACCCAAAACAACAAAACCACATCACAATCTTCAAGTCCAAATATTATTATAAAGCTATAATGAAATCATTAGTCCACATGTTTGCAGTTCTAAAATTGTACAGGTGGAATGAATAGAGGGAGGCAGTATAGAAACAAGTGACTTGACACAGTTCAGTGGTTGCCGTGACAGCCAAAATGAACCCACAAATAGGTGTATGCAGTTCAAGACTGTGATTCCTAATTATGCAAGTTGAAACTCAACACATCTCGGGACATAGGAACTTGTTTTATTTGTTATTAGCAGTGATGAAAGCCAACAGTCTGAAAATAGTGAGAATAGTAAAAGAAAAAAAGAAAAACAAAACAAAACACTGTGTATTTTGGCAAAATTAATGGCCAAAAGGAGTCATCAAGAGGAGACTGGGAAACTACTGTGTGTGACCGTGCACTGTTTGCTACTGACAAAAGCTTTTTTACTTTGCTTTTTAAAAAAATCTCAGGAAGAACTCCCAGTAACATTTCCAGTTCCTGTATTCCTACATCCCATCTGTGCCAGACAACCACCAGGACTGTAGATTAGCTTTTTGCTTGCTTGTTTTGTTTTGAAACAGGTTCCGTGTGTGTAACAGCTCTGGCTGCCCCCTCGAACTCACAGAGATCAGCCTGCCTCTGCCTCCAGAATGATGGGATTGATTAAAGGTGTGCACCGCCGCCCCTGCCCAACAGCCCACTGTTAGCTTTTAAAAACCTGTTTTTCAAAAACTTGAGCCAATTTTAGATGGTCCACATCTGTAACCCCAGCATGCAGGAGACTAAGACAGATTTGTCATGAGCTTGGGGCTAGCTCAAACTACAGAAAACCTCTAAATGAACAACAAAAAGAAAGAAGGAAATAAATGGAGGGAAGAAGGGAAGGGAGGGAGGGAGAAAGGGAAGAAAGAAGAAAAAAGAAAAAATCAGGAGAGGAAGAGTAAAAGGTGTTGGGAGAAATTAAGTTTTTGTTGAAAATAATCACACTTAGTCTGGCCATGATGGCACACACCTTTAGTCCCAGCACTAGGGAGGCAGAGGCAGGCAGATCTCTAGGTTCAACCTGATCTACAAAGCAAGTTCCAGGGCTACAGAGGAAGAGGAAGAAGAAGAAATCACACTTAGAGAAGATACGGGATAATGTCATGAAAGCAGAAGTGAGAGAAATCTCTCCGGAGGAAGAAGGCAAGTCAGAAGAAAGGGACAAGTCGGGAGGGAACAAAATAAAACAGCATAATGATAGCGTGTGTGAAAATACTGTAGTGAAACCCATTACTTTGTAGACTAAGATTTAATGGAAATTCACCCCTCACTTAACTAAAGAATGAAGATGTATCTGTTTCCCCAAGCATCTACCAGCACCCACACACAACACTACTTTCCTATATTTAATTCTTACATTCTTTTTGCTATCTTCTAAATGTTTATTATTTTTATGACCATGCCCATAAAAATTACTGAGGAATTAGTTTAAGTAGCATTAAGATGTCAAAATGAGGGCTCCAAACTCTTCCCTGAAGCCTAAAAGCACACTCACTCTCTGAGAGCCTAGAGCATGTAGGCGGGAGGGGGGGCGGTATTTGAAAAGCTCAGGAAAGAGGACTGCAAGAAATAAATGTCACTGCACAGCAGATGTGTGACTCCAGCCCCAGAGAAAAATGAAGTAGAACTTGTTTAAAAGTGCCGGAAAGCGCTGTTGAAATTGTAAATCCAGGCATGATGATGCACCCCTGTATCCAAGCAAGACGATGACCACCTGTAACCCCAGTGCTTAAGTCTGTACAAGTGGAGGATCAGGAGACTTGTCCTGCAACTGTCAGGCAGAACAACCTCCAGCGGGCCAAAAGCCTCTGTGCCTCACTCCGCGAAAAGTGTTGGCTCCCAACTCTAACCTCTAGGCATAGACGCTCTAGAATTTAGCACTGCAGACAGGCAGGGGGAACTGACTTCTGTGTTCCCATCTCCCGTAGAAGGGATTGAGGCTTTGACTAACCCACCACGCTGTGCATACGCCACTGTGCCACTCTTTCAATTTAGCCTACAAAACCCAAGTTTAAAAATAAATTAAATGTACTGGTCTGTAGTCTTATCATTCAGTAGCTGAAGCATCACGATTCCAGAAAGTTCAATCCTAGGCTACAGAGTGACCCTCAAAATGAACAAAGAGAACAAAACAAAAGACAGAGTGATTAAGAATTAAAGTAGTTAAGAATTTCGGTTGAGGTTAGGCACATACTTATAATCCCAGGGGCAGAAGGAGCTCCAGTTCAAGGCAGACCTGGACAATTTTGCTAGACTCTGCCTCAATACAAATTTTTAAAAGGACAGGCCATGATAGCATAGGCCTCTAAGAACACTAGAAGGGGGAAGGTGGCTGGAGGACCAGGAGTTCAAGGCTGTTTTCTGCTGTATATCAAGTTTGGGGTCAAGTCGGGCTACGAGAAAGTATTTATTATTTATTTATTTATTTATTTATTTATTTATTTACATATGCGCACATATGAGCACACACACGAATATAACTCACGAATATAGAGCATTTGCCTAGCCCTGGGCTGAATCCTCCTAACATAAAGAGAGAAAAGGAAAAGAAAGAAAGAAAGAAAGAAAGAAAGAAAGAAAGAAAGAAAGAAAGAAAGGAAGGAAGAGAAAGAAAAAGAAAATTCATAACAGCATTTGCAAATCATGGACTCCCCAAAGCAAAGCAATGTGCAAGGGTGAGAAGAGGTTTAGAAGCGGGCTTTCAGGATGTGTGGGAAGAAGAGCATGCCTGAAGACCCGAGCCCGGCTGAGACCTGAGGCAGTGTGAAGGGTGGTTCTGTCTTTTAAATTCATCAGTCCAAATATATTACAAATAAAGTGCACGTTTTTAAAGGGGGGGAGGGGGCTTGCATTCGCCTTTCTTAACTAGATTGCAAAGACACCTTAATCATTGTAGGGAAGAAAACGTGAGGCTGTCCCCAAGTTGAAAGCTATAAATTCCGGGAGATTGCTAGAATAGAAAAGGACGAAGAGAAGTATTTTCGAGTATCTGTCAACTTTTCTTACTTTCCTGAGCAGCAGAGTGGCGCAGCGGAAGCGTGCTGGGCCCATAACCCAGAGGTCGATGGATCGAAACCATCCTCTGCTATAAGGCTACTGTTTTCTTCCCTTGCCATTACTTGTTTATCCAAAGAATTCGATAGAAAAGGAAGTAAAACCAAAGAAACAGAAAACTGGGTGTTATCAAAATCTTCAACGTTTTAAAGAAGCACAACCTGCTGGGAAACAGTACACCATGGTGTTCATTGTCTGTATTTCAGGATCTATCACAGTCTGAAAAATTACAGAGCTGTGGTCGGACGAGGCTATGTATGTATGGCTCAGGCTCATGTTCATAGATTGCCCTGGGCTCGGTATCCAGAACCCAACCAAAAACCAAATCAAAAATGCAACAAACACGCCAAAACTTGGTTTTCGCTTCAGCGTTAAGCTTTAGGTCTGACAAGGAGTAGGAGAGCGCAGAAGACGAAGAGACTGGAACACCTGCCCCTGCCACGACCTCATCTTCCCTCACACTTCTTCGCGTCTCCAGACTTGAGAGGTGCGTCTCACCTCAACGCGCTCTGCAGGACTGGGAAAGAAGCAGGCGTGGGTCGTAACCTACGTGCTCCACTGAGGGGATGCCACCCTAGCATTGGTTATCCACCCCTGCCATAAATACTACAGGACTTGATAACTGTGCAGCGAGTACACGTTTTGAACTCCAGACAAAATGAGGCTCAGTTATCGGGACGAGAAAAACTACACTTTTGGAACAAAACATAAATTGTGAACTCTTAAAGCCCATAGCTTAAAGACCAATGATAGCTTTACTGAATGACATAAGAGGCCCTCACAAGAGCCTGGATAGCTCAGTCGGTAGAGCATCAGACTTTTAATCTGAGGGTCCAGGGTTCAAGTCCCTGTTCAGGCGTAAAGAGCGTAATTTTTGTTCAGGAACACCAACCACCATCATACAATTTCCCTCAACTAAAGGAAATACAAAAGGCGTTAAAATGTCCCGTGGGTGATAACCATTAAGGCCGTCAGCAAGAAAAAACAAGTTAGACCTCAAGGCCTCTAGAGCAACCTTCCCTTGGACTGACATCGGCCTTCTCAGTTCTTAGGTCTACAGCATCCAAGGGAACAGTCAGGATTCTCGGTTTTTGTTGTGTTTGTTTAACTGTAGGATGACGGATTATCTGTTCTTTCGATCTTTGGGTTCCAGGGAGTATTGGGCTGCTTTCTGGAACTCCACACTTGAGGAGATAAGAGGAGGCTATGGGAAGTGACTATTGTATACATATGTAAAACATCAAAATGAAACCTATTACCATAATTAACAAATACTAATACAAATAAAGTAAAACTCCAATGAGTTCCTGGCCACCATGAGTCTAATCTAAGACATTTGAGCCTTTCCTTATGATTTAGAACAAGCTCGTTTCCTGTGCTGAAAATTTGGGCATCCTTGACAAGAGTTGGGGAGAAGGAGAAGACCGGTAACCCTGGTTGAAAAACACCCAAGCATGTTTGGAAAGTTCTTCCTGGTTCTTCCTATTGTTAAGTTTTCCTCTTCCAGGTAGGGCCTCACTAAGTGCAGACTTGCCTCGGTTCACTTGTCCTCTCTGCGTCTATGACTTTTCTATCCTCACCCTGAATTCTGCAAATGGCTAGTGACTCATCTTGGCCTTTGAGCTTTGCAAAGTGCCAGACCAAGTCACTTAGAAACGAAGGTGCTAGGGCACTAGGTCAAAATTCTCTATTCACAAGTTAACTGTGCTCATTTTGAGTCTCATACTTTTTCACTTGCAATAATTAGGTTCAGTCAGGCATAGAGGGCCAAGCCTGGAAGCCCACCACAAGCTGGAGGACTCTGGAGGACAGTTGGCGCTACAGAGATCAATGTCTGTCTTTAAAAAGAAAAGGAATGTCCCAGCACGCAGGAGGCAGAAGCAGGAAGATCTAGTCTAAAGAGTGATTTCTGGGACAGCCAGGGCTACATAGAGAAACCCTGTCTCAATAAACCAAAATCAAAAAAAAGAAAGAAAAAAAGAAAAAAATGAAAGAGAGAGAGTGAGAGAAAAGAAATGAAGAGTTTTCAGTTCATGACACTTTCACTATGTACATTATTCTAGTGTTTTGAAGCTTCTTTTTTCTTTTTTTTCTTTTTTTTCTTTTTTTCTTTTTCTTCCTTCCCCCCCCCACCGCTCCCCAATGGCAGACATCCCAAAAAACGTCTTTGTCACTTCATGGTCCTTATTGAACTTGGGGGTTATAACCTGTGCCAAGTAAGGTACTGCCACCTGTTCCCAATAAGTCAATTTAAAGAGCCACACTAAAAATGGAAAGGTGAAGAAGATGTATTCAAGCCGACCACATTGAGGAAAGGAGAACAGAGAGTTCTAGGGACCACCCCTCCTCACAGCTCTGAAGTACTAGGGTCTAGGACCCCAGACCTAGACCCTAGGTCATGGCCACACCTGTCCCCATGCCCCCAATGAGTGTGGTCGGTGCAACAGGTGCGGGCAGGGTGGATATCTCACTACAATTCCCCTTTTAGTCTAAAGAAAAGACTTAGGCTTGATACAAAAACTATATACAAAGACAGTAAATATCAAGTATGCTCCAGGAAAAGGAAAAGAAAAATTAAGATCATATACACTTAAGACCTATTGTCAATGAGGCAACAAGAGCAAATGGCAAGAAATACATATCCAGCCCTAGGGTGAAGGCATAACAGAGATTACAGTAGTGTTATTCTAAGCTGAAAAGTTTAAGTTTTGTACCTAATATTTCTATCTAGGAAGAGAGAACAATAATTGTGACAGTCTAATCTCTAAGCTCATCAAAGACTGGAGAAAGAAGATAACAATACTAGAGTGGGCAGGAAGTGCAGGTGAGCAGCTTCCAAAAGGTGCAGCGAAGAGAGAAACAGCAGGCTACCTGGACAGCAACATTGGGAGCAAACAGTTTTGATTAAGGCCTAGAGTGTCTGACAGACCAATACAGAAACAGGGAGGTAGAAAGACTGTCTTACCCAGACTTGTCAAATTTTAGCAGTTTTCTATGTTTGTCTCCTGCAAGCACAGTAGGACAGCATGTCCAAAGTCAGTGGTTGAGGTGGGGGCAGTTCTTTGCCCAAGAGGCCATTAGCTGAGGAGAGGATGGACTCCAGAAGGAGTGACATCAGTGCCCAACATACTCTTGGGAATAATAATTAAATAATAATAAATTAATAAAATTAAATGCCATGTTCTATAGGTCTATGAAGTGTTTGAAGATCAAACATCTATGTCTGACTAATCTCATGGGTATAAGAAACATAGGAGAAAAAAATCTGTAATACTCAGGAACATAGCTATACAAATGGTTGAAACTTCCCTAAGTAATGTAGCAAGGGCAATGATTTTAGCAATAGATATATAATATATATATATAATATATTATACATATATAATATATATATGTACATGTAAATCTCTAAAACAGAGGTAGAATTGAAGTGTTTTGACCAGAGGTAGAACTGCATAGTGTAACATGATAAAAAAAAATATCCTAAATTGTATCAATATACAAAATGTCCTGAACATATGTAAAAGTATATATACATAGAATTTGATAAAGATATTTTTGCACAATTTTAAACAGAAAGAAGATCTTACACAATATGACAAAATATAATATACAAATTATCCAAGAGAGGAATACAAACTTAATTTTACATAAGTTACAATATGTAAGAATCTATAACAATATAAGTTGTATGTAACTAATAATTACTAAGATAATTAACAGGAAGATAAGTTAATCTACCTATGTCCCATCTCAACCATACTTTTCCCAACCATACCCAATATTTATCTAAAAGAGATACCCGAGCCTGATCATCACCTTTCATACCCAACCCTAAGCAACTAAAACCATCCCTGTGTAGATGAATACTATCCCTTAATGCCAACAGTAGGGGAAGGGAGCGTCATTTTCTTAAGATTACTCCCCGTTGAAATGAAATGCGAATTACTCCATGGGATCCTGTAGGGAAAAATTTTAAAGCAACAAAATTCTCGAGGGGACTAGCTGAAGCTAATCCTTAGAATGATGTACTTTAATGTAATAATTTACAACCAGTTTATTAAATTCTTAGAAAAATTCTTTGTAAATTAATTGGATAGCTGAATGTGGTGGTACACGTCTTTAATCCCAGCACTCCGGACTGGAGGTAGAAGCAGGTGCGTCAGCCTGGTTGGTCCATAGCAAGTTCCAGGACAGCCAGAGCTACATAGAGAACAGGACTTCACAATAACAAAAATGAAATAAAAGAGAGTGAGAAAAAGAAAATTAAATGGAACAGTGCTGAACAGATACAGTAACTTGGGAGGAAATGGTGTCTTTGAGATATTAATTTCTTCTACCCATAAATATATTAATATCGTTCTCCCATTATTAGGCTGGTGTTGTCTTTTTTAGTAGGAGGCTAATCTGTTACTCTAGCATTTTCAGAAAGTTGTGAATTCCTTGTGTTAGTCATCTGGATTAGTACCTCTTCACAGGAGAGCTGGGATTTTATCCTCCTGTCCTGTCCTTTCCGTGCACAAGCTTGATGTTCCCGTAGACAAGCTTGGTATTTGGATGGGGTAAACCTAGCTTGTAACGGCTAAGCCATTTCTCCAGCTCTTCTTTGCTTAACAATACATAAGCACACTCCCCACCCCACCCCACCTCCCATCCCTTTCTTCTCACTCACAATCAAGTTCTTGTTTGCTTCGGTCTAAATAGCCCTGGCCTGGAATTTACTATGTAGACTAGACTGTCCCAGAACGCAGAGATCCACAGGTCTCTGGCCCTCTGGCCACGAAATGCTGGGGTTACTGGCTTTCGCCACTTGGCTCCACAATCTTTTTTTTTTTTTTTTTAAGCAACCTTTAAAGCTCTTAATGTTTATTTGGTGCTGTTAATTAGATTTATACACGCAACAATATATTTTAGTCTTTGTTTCTTGAGACAAGGGTTCGTGTGTTAACCATACCCGTCAGGTGAAGATCTTTGTATTTGCAAAGAGGGGTGGGCGAGGAGGCAGACGAAGTGGGGAAGAGGAGTAGAGAGAATAAAGAATTGAAAGGAATGAAAAAGAAAACTACCCTTCATTAGGATTTCCTTTAATGTCACCATTTACTAAGCTGTCCTCCTCGTTAGTATAGTGGTGAGTATCCCCGCCTGTCACGCGGGAGACCGGGGTTCGATTCCCCGACGGGGAGTTTGTAGAATTTTTTTTTTTTTTTTTTTTATGACACCATGGATGGTGACTTGATATTGGT
Organism: Cricetiscus sungorus; assembly: GCA_030556225.1. Lineage (NCBI taxonomy): Eukaryota > Metazoa > Chordata > Mammalia > Rodentia > Cricetidae > Cricetiscus > Cricetiscus sungorus. The sequence goes on along the minus strand of JANBXA010000392.1, from coordinate 6,976,740 downwards.
GCTTCTGGTGGTCACCAAATGAACTCTTTCTAAGGCTGAATGTTTGAAATTGTTTTGAATCAGATCATCACACATTGTCTGATTAGTACGTCCGGCATGGCTTTCCTGTTTCAGGATTAGTTTTGTTAATTCGCTAGCATGTGAAGCCGGTCCTCCTGCATGGTGATCGGAGAGCACCGTGCAAAGGTCCCAGTCTGGACGGGACCACTCTCTTTGTATCTGTTTCCAGCAGTTTCCACCTCAGGATTCCTAAGGGTGCGATTGAAAAGCTGGCTCTAATCTATGAGACAATAAAGTGCAATGTCTTAGGTGAACTTTTTACTGGAAATTAACTTTAATTATTATGCTCCCCAAAACTACATCACTACTCCCACCCCCTCCTCCCCACTCCCCACTGCCTTTTCCTGTATTTTCTGTTTCAGAGCAATCCAGGGTCTCACACTTGCCAGAGAAGAGCTGGCTCTGCCACGGAGCTACAACTTGAGTACTAGTTTACTTTTTTTTCATTTTTTCTTTTTGAGATAGAACTGGCCATTATCCTTCTCCATGGGTGTCGTCCAAGCCTTAAGATATAAACCTATGTCTCAAAATTTGTTTTGACTTTGACTGTATTTCTATCAATTATCTTCATGTCCCATTTTACCTGTTCAGGGATCTAGAATACACCCCTGCCCTATCTGAAGATTTTTGTTTTTTGTTTCCAGACAGGATTTCTCTGTATAGCCTTGGCTGTCTGGAACTCACTTTGGAGACAAGGCTGGCCACAACTGTACTCGGAGATCCACCTTCCTCTGCCTTCCGCGTGCCGGGATTAAAGGCGTGGGCCACCACTGTCGAGCTCTGTCTAAGGTTTATATTCAAAAAAGCTTGTGATTTCCAGAGCTGCCTTAGACAACACCCACCTTGACTGAAGCATAACCCAATTACATCGAAATATCCACTATCCACTAGGTAAAAACTGGACTTTTTACCCAAACCCCATTTAAAGTCTCAAAGAAGTCCATAGAGTACAGGATACACACATACACAAACTAATTCATTATAGGTTATCTAAATCATGGGCTAAGGAAAATGTCATAGTAAGGAAAACACAAAATCAATAGCTAACATACTCTTTTTGTTACATTAAAATTTTTTTGAATTTTCATACAATATATTTTGATGATATTCTTTTCCCCTTCCCCAGTTCTTCTGAGACGGATTCTGTGGAGGGGCTAGCTGGTCGGTGAGGCAGGACTTAGCGCCGGGCACTAGGGTCCTGGGGCATCCTAACTTTGAGGCCCTCCTGCGGCGGGGCTGTCCAGGTTTTCGCTTACTCTTTTCAGTACAGTTAGAACTTTCATTCCAGGAATTTGCTGGTTTTCATAACAATCGATTATTTTAGCATCGGCTCGTACGTGTCAGGATGGCCGAGTGGTCTAAGGCGCCAGACTCAAGTGTTCACTTCCTCTGTCTGTTGAGGTTTCTGGTCTCCGAATGGAGGCGTGGGTTCGAATCCCACTTCTGACACAGTTATCTTTTTTTTTTTTTTTCTTTTTTTCTTTTTGTGCTCGCCACACTCATGCCCGTAGTTCGTTGACTGAACCTGGCAGAAAGAACTTTCTCTGACAGCATCATCTGATTTTGCACCCTCCGTTTTCTTTTTCTTTTTTTTTTTTTACCCTAGTAAATAGATCCATTCTTTTGTTGTTACTCAATTTTTTGCCCTTAAACCCAAACTGATCTTCCTGCCTCTGTCATTATACCTCTAGGAAAGTTCTCAATACGCTTACGTTTCTTGGTGTTTATCTCTGATTATTTCTAGTGGCAACTTGTTACAGTTTTGCACGTTATCAGTCCAATTGCATAATGCATCAGCTCTCGCTTTGTTCTTGTTTGGGGGGTTATCCTTCCAGCTGGTCTATTTGATTTTTGGCAGGGCTGGCTGATATGTGGGGCTGTTTGTTGCCCAGCTGTCATCTGCGGTTTTGTTTTATTGCTTATAATTTGTTTCACCTCTCTGTTCATCCTTCTTAAGTCTCATTTGTTTTCTGTTATTGTTGTGCTGTTTTGGTGAAGATTGTTCTGAAGTTCTTTTAAAGTATAATAAATTCTGGGTTTAGCCTATAACTCAGGGGCATATCACTTGCTTAGCATACATGACGCTCTGGGTTCTATTTCCAAAACAAAAAACAAATTTTGATGGGATGGCAGATGATCTCCAACAGTCTTGTGTGCTAATGGCTTTCTCATGATCCCCACCAATTTCTGCATGCAGGATACTCTGAGTATTTTACAACTGTATTTTTGGAGCAGTCAGAATCCCAGGAGTTTGCTACTTGAGTACCTGCCAGAGATCTGAGGTAGCTGAGGGAGAAGAGTCTATCACATAGTGTAATCTATATGTTAAACTCCTGTCCTCTTTGCACAGAGATCCACATGCTTCTCCCTCTTGATAGCTTGGATTAAAGACATGTTCTACCACAGCCAAACAGCCTAATACCCATGCTGTAGCAACAAGATCACAGCTCCATTTGATGCTTTCTGTTTATCCAAAGAGTAAACCATCATCCAAACAGGTTAATGCTGGTCTTGATTCTCTCTTGAAACACATTACATATTTTTATTACAATATTTCTTTTAATGGTTTTACTTTATTATTAATCAATATTGTTAAATCTCTTCTTCTGCATAATTTAGAAATTGAATTTTGCAGGGAGTTGGTGGTGAACACGTTTAATCCCAGCATTCAGGAGGCAGAGGCAGGCAGAGGCAGGCAGATGTCATGTCTGTGATTTTGAGGCCAGCCTGGCCTACAGAGCTAGTTCCAGGACATCCAGGGCTAATACACACAGAAACCCTGTCTCAATTTGTTTTTCAATTTTATCATAGGTAATTTATGCCTAAGGAAAAAGTAAGAAAGACCAGGTGTGATGGCACATGTCTTTAATCCCAGAACTCAAGAGGTAGAGGTGGGTGGAACTCTGTGAAGTTTGAGTCTAGGCTAGACTACATAGTGAGTTCCAAGTCATCTAAGGCTACACAGTGAGATCCTCTTTCTCTCCCTCTCCCCCTGTCTTTCTTTCTCTCTTTCTCTCTCCCTCTCTCTCTCTCTCTCTCTCTCTCTCTCTCTCTCTCTCTCTCTCTCTCTCTCTCTCTCTCTCTCACACACACACACACACATGCTGAAGAATTTACTTACTACACTGACATAAGCATTACCATCACCTGGAAACACAAACGTGTCCAGTGATATGGGTACCTGTGGTCCTCTCAAGTGACCAAAATTTGAGCCATTATAGATACATGTAGCATAAGGTATTGTTCAGCATGTAAAGGAAAACATAAATAATGACTGCAGGAAAAGTTAGAAATTGAATTATATAACATACTTTATGTAATACAAAACAAGGCATATACAAGTTGATTACATAGTGTACTAGAGTACATGATTACAAAAATATTAAGATTTAGGATATTATGATTCCCCACGAGGAAGATTGATAGTGGGAAAATTATGTAGCTAAGAAATGGATCAATTAAGAGTCTTACAAAGTCACATCTTCAGAGATAAGCTAAAAATGAATGCACTGTGAGATTAGCAAAGTAATTGCTAATCCCTGTGGTACAGTTTTGAAATTTGATTATGTGATTGGGTGTTTTGCCTGAATGTGTACCTGCACACCATATGTGTCTGGTGCCCAAAGAGGCTAAGGGGCAGGGGGGGCTTGGATCCTCTGGAACTAGAGTTACAAATGGTTGTGAGCAGCCATGTGGGTGTGGGAAATTGGACACGGGTCCACTGGAAGAGCAACTGGTACTCTTAATAACTGAGCAATCTCTCTAGCAGATAGATAGATAGATAGATAGATAGATAGATAGATAGATAGATGATAGATAGATAGATAGATAGATAGATAGATAGATAGATAGATAGAAGATGAAATTTCTGCTGGTACTCACACTTGTAATGCAGCACTCAGGAGGCAGAGGCAGAAGGATCAACACAAGTCTGAGCCCAAACTGGTCTATACAGTAGTTCCAGGTCAACTACAGCTACAGCATGAGACTTTTGTCTCAAAAAACAAACAAACAAACAAACAAACAAGCAAGCAAATAAGTCAAAAGCATGAAACAAGGTTTTAAAAGAGGACTTGAGAAAATGAGCAAATCAAGATTGTAATCTTTCAGAGATGGGGAACAGGAAAGGGTCACACTGATTTTGGGGCACAGAATCACACTGATTTTATCAGCAGAGACA
>JANBXA010000392.1:6962500-6967500 GCA_030556225.1 Cricetiscus sungorus | reverse complement strand
ATCTTTAGAGCCTAATAATTTTATAAAACTTTGCCAGGAGCCACAGGACTTTAAAGAGGCAAGAGGTGTGTGTGTGTGGTGGGGGTGGGGATAAGACCCATCTGCTTTCAAGAGGTCCAGCTCGGCCAGGACTACACTCAAAAAATGTAAAAAGGAAAAAAGCAATCTTTTAATCTTGACGGTTGCGGTCTGTTTTCCCTATAGATGTTGCAGTGGTTATATTCTCTCACTTGTCTGGAGCTGTGCTCTCATCTCTTCTATGACAGTGAAATTGCCTGCCTCTCACTCCACGCTTCCTCTCTCACCCAGAAATTGGATAGCATCTTTATTTCTCCTGGACAAGGACTAAGCTCACAAGCTTCATAATGTATGTGTTTCTGAGGAGCCGGAACACTGGTGGCCTGAACGTGATAGACAAGTAGAAGGCGTGGGTCAGCTTCAGAGCCCCCTGAAGAGAACTGAGGCCTTTTCTCCTAATGTAAATTTAGGAAGAACTAGTAACCCTTGTTCTTATTTTTTCTTTCCCACAGGCAGATACCCAGCTGAGAAGGTCTGATGTCAGGGGACTCTTCATGAACTAAAAACCGTCTTGAGAGAAAGCAGGTGATACCTGGGTGAACACTTGATATTTCCTAATATAAAAGCACCACCTTCAAAGTTCCGATGGGCAGTGCTATGACCCCCTCTCCAAGCCCCCACCTAAATCCCTAGCTGCACAGCGCTGCTCTGCAGCCTCTCCCTGGAGGATAAGGCAGGAGAACCAGATCTGAATGGGAGTCAGTGCTGCTGTTCCACATCCTGAGCAGAAAAGACTAAGACAGCTTTCCTGACAAATGACCTCAGAGACCAGTTAAAGGGATATCAGGTTCTAGGGCCTCAGACATACCTTTGTTTCTTGTTGCCTTCACCTCTACAGACCTTCTGTGAAATGAGTTATATTGAATAGGTCTACAAACCACAAAGTATGGAAAGCCTTTGAAATGGTAGTCGATGGCTGCTGTGCAATAAGATCCCAGGTGAGACATAAGCAAATGTCTACTTACCACACCATGGGTGACAGCTCACAAAGCTGAGGACCTGGGAACCTGGGAACCTGGAGCCAGTGGTGACTTCCGAGTCACCAAGCTAGGGGTTCTTGCAGGCATGCAGGTGGCTTGAACCTCTTTTTAGGCAGCTCAGTTGATCTCTGCTTCTTTTGGGCAGCTTGGCTGGTTCAGCCTGACTGGTTCCCACTTTCTCCAGGAAGCTAGGCTGTCTAAACTTCTAGACAACTCAGTTTACTGAGGAGAATCTCTCAGCAAGTCTTACTGCGTCTAAATATGCTTGAGGAAGGTGGGGCCTACCTTTGGGCAGTTCCAGGGACTCCCTGAAGTCTTTGAGCTGTTTACTTCCTGATCCAATGAGCTTTCCTGCATGACGGGATGTCCCATCTACCTCTGTCTTGAGTGCTTGCCTCTAAGATGAAGTGCTCTGAGGAAACTGCCACACAAAGATGACAAGAGCTTGAAAAATGAGATTTGCTATTCAGTATTTGGGGTACCTAATAAATTTAACTCAGAATCTTCTAATAACAAGATACTTTGGGAGTTTCCTCCATGGAATTGTGAAATCTGGGCTCATAATCCTATCTAGAATCCCCCAGTTTCCCTTTTCACTGTGTGTCATTGAGCAGTTTATCTAGAATGCAGAAAATAGGCATGGTGGTACAGGCCTAGAGTTCTGTGAGCTAAGGAAGAAGGCTTTCAGTGGGTTTCAGGTCAGTCTGAGCTACAAACTGAGCTGAAGGTAGCCTGCCAGTTCAACTGAGTGCTAGACTATCATGGAATAATGCCCAAGGTTCGATCCTTAGTGCTGTTGTGAAATTTATATGCCTTCTTGGTGACCAATCGCTCCAGCACGCAGAGATTAATAAAGGAAACTAATAGTGCACAATTGGTTCTAGCCAGCCTTACTCATAAATCTGTTATGATTTTAAGGCTTAAGATCCACCTTGAGCAATTAAACATGTTTTGCAAAGACTGAAGAAATTCCAAGCTTTGGTTGTTTGGAAAGTAGGGAGATTTACAGTATAGAACATTGTCATTGTTATCTAGAGGCAGACCAAGGCTGCTTTCCCAGGCAGCTGCTAACCAGGGTCATCCTGTCTGCCTGCTGGAACTATGCTGGTAAGAGAACCGGAGGGTGTGGGGGGTGCTCCTTTAGCTAAATTCCACTTTGTGTAATTTAATATTTTCAAAAGAAAGTTTAGTAGATCCCACTTAGTAACATCAACCTGTTTTCTCAGTAACAGGAGGGGATAGTATGCAAGTCAGACCTTCAAATGTTTTTAATGTACATTTAATGTACACTTTTAATGTACATAAAAATATAATTTTTAATGTATAGGGCACCTCAAATAAACATGCTGCTTTCAGCCTTCCAAGTGCTGGAAATAGTAAAATATACCACAGTCCCTTGGACTGCATGTTGCTCGTTAGAGGTTCCAGGGGGGACGTTAACATTACAAGCCAAAGTGAAATGGTTCGCTGTGATGAGCCAAAGAATTTGTTGCAGTAAACAGTGTAATTTTCAAGGACATACAGTCTAAGATCAGTTGTCAACCGGTTCTTGAAAATCGTAGTCGGCAGGATTCGAACCTGCGCGGGGAAACCCCAATGGATTTCAAGTCCATCGCCTTAACCACTCGGCCACGACTACCTTCTCTGTTCAGTATCTGAAGTGCTAATATAAACTAATGGATAGGTGAGGTTTGGTTTTTTTTTTTTGTTTGTTTTTGTTTTTGTTTTGTTTTCCACAGAAATCTAATAATAAAGAATCTCCTAGAGCACATCGAGAAACAAAAGAACCACAGATACTGTTGCAAGAGATTAAAGGCCTCCCAGAGGCGACCCCTCGCTACTGACTCATTCTCTGGCATCCGCAGAAAGGGGTCTGCAGTTCAAAGAAGTCTTAGCAAGAAGGACCAACGCAGGGAGAAAGGAGAATGAGGAAGGTGAGAAAACATGGGTCATTACAGCGTTAAAATCTAAACCTACAACCCCCGCTGCCCTTACACTGCAGAGAGAATGGGGTGCTGGCACTTGTGTTCTAGGATCTCAGATCTTACTGTAGCTAATACTGCGTGCCCAGGTCCCAGTGCTCCGTAGAGAAAGGAACTCCAAGTAGAATTTCCAAGGACTTTGACTTGGTGAAAGTAGTTCTCCGTCTTGCCCAAGAAAAGGGCAACTGATTAGAGACACGCAAACTTCAACAAATCAAATGAAATTAACATAGTTGATTTCTTATGTCGGAAATTCGGGCAGTTGTTTGCGTGGGATCATGAAAGGAACTGGCATAATTTATTTTACCTCTCTTCACATACATGTCAGGAACTCTGTATCATGTGCGTCATCTCGGAGAATACATATTTCAGATAACTTACCCAAGATACAGACATTTATACAGATCTTGGATACGTGACCCACAGGGAAGCTCTTTCAGTGTGTTTCCTTTGGTTTTGTATGTTCCTGTATTGTTTTTGAAATAGAGCCGCTATAGCAGTCTGGCCTTAAATTTGCTTTGTAGTTGAGGCTGCTTTTCAACGGCATGCAGTGTCCTCGGAGGCCAAAAAAGGTTGTTTGTTTAGTTTTTGAGACTGAGGTTATCGGTTTGCTGGGAACCAATCTCAGATCCTCTGGAAGAGCAGCTAACTTCTTCAACCGCTTTAACTGGGATTAATGTAAAAACTGGTTTGGTTAAAAAGAGAGAGAGAGATAGAGGACAGTTCTATGAGTGTGTACATGTGCATACATGTGTGTGTGTGTGTGTGGTGCAAGTGCATGCCTGTAAGTGTAATTGTTGTGTGGTTCAAGGGATCGAATGCAGGGCCTTAGTAGGTAAGTACTCCACCACAGAGCCCAACTTCATAATTAGTCCTGCATATGTAATGCAGAAAAAGAAAGTTTAAAAATATATGATGTGCTCTTAAATCAAATGGTTGTCAGTTCTCTAGGTATACAATAATAAAACACACACAGGAAATGTTCTAAATCAAGGTGCTGAAAATGTAGTTCATTGGCAGATCACACTTAGCATATGTGAGGCTCTTAATGGAATCCCTGTATTATGCAGGCATGCACGCATGCACACATTTTGAATGTATTTATTCAGGCATCAAATGTTGCATTTTCTCTTTTGATGGGGTGATATTCCAAGCCATCAGGGTGTTGCACAGTTGATTTATCTATGTACATGCAAACAAAAATTATTTTATCTTGAATTACACCCAATTTTCAGAAGAAACACAAGAATCTTTTAAATTGAAATCTAATGAAAACAACATTACTTTAAAAGGCTATTTTTTTTTTCTGTCTTTAACTGCTTCCAATTCTACCTGTAACTTAACAAGTATTTATTGTTCACAGACTGTAAACTGTGCATCTTTTGCAAGTGAGTAGGGGGTACAACCAGTTAAAGTCTTGCCCTGCTGTTTGATATTTCCCTGAAGCATATTCCATATTTGCAAATTACTCAAATTATAAAAAGGAAAAATCTGGCACAAAGGGAAGTGGAAATCTGGCTCATGACTAAAATTGTATGACAAAGGTGTAACCTTTAAAGACTTGCTTACTAGTTTGGTTCCATAGTGTTTGAGGAAAATGTGCAACTATCTATGTTAACCATCTTGCAAACTTCGCTTATGTAAGGCAACCAGAAACATTGCAGAAGGCCCAGACAGTATCCAAGAGCAAAAGGCAGTACATATATATCATCAAAGAAAGCTAATTCCCAAGTACAGTGTGAGCATGGATCCTTCCTCCTGCCTCTTTCCCCTCAATTGAGACATAAAGATTAAGTGATGTCACATATATAAATCAAGTTATTTTGTAAAATCCAAAGTATATTTTAGTAACCAGCATTATTTTGTTAAAGTACATTCTGCTGTTCACCTCGTCTCAGTAATATAGACTTACATTTCACTTATTTTTATTAGTTTCAGAACTTTGATTTTTTGGATTTTC
>JANBXA010000392.1:6952500-6960000 GCA_030556225.1 Cricetiscus sungorus | reverse complement strand
AGCAATGGATTCTCAAGTAACCCATATAATATGTATATTGCATACCCATATATACATTATGATGGTGTTAGGGGCTTTTAATTCCAGCTACTTCAGAGATTTCAAGTTCAAGACTACAGAATGGATTCAAGCTTACTATAGGCAATTTAGTGAGTTTTGTCTCAAGACAAAAGTAAAACCAGGGCTGGAGATATTCATTTGCTCAGAGCATTTGATGAACAGAGCATTTGCTCAGCAAGCACTAGGCTTTAGGCTCCATCTCCAAGACCACAAAACATGGTGGACACTCGTAAGACTAGAATTGTTGACAAGGACTGAAGGTCATTAGAGGTCCTGTAAGTATATTTTTATGACGTCATTTCAGAAGGGGAAGTCATTCTCAAGTCTTGAATTCCCTCGTAGGAACAGGATTCGGAGTTACTTTCAGACTGTTTCATTGTGGAAAAATCTTCACACGGATCATAAACATCCCTAACACCTCTCCTCCCTCCTCCTACACTCCCATAGTTTTCCCCCACTGAATCCTTTTCTCCTCCACTTTTGTGCCTCTAAAAGGTAATGAGAAATTCCACTAGCAAGTCTACTCACGGTCCACACAGAAAGACTTGTATAGCCCAGGTCTTGTTCCAGAATTGGTTTTTCTCTGCACACATTCTATTAAAACTCTAGAACCAGGAAACTTAATTAAATAGGATTGTATGGAGGTCAAAGCTAGTCTGGACAGTGCAAGCAAAACCTCATAGCAGAGGATGGTTTCGATCCATCGACCTCTGGGTTATGGGCCCAGCACGCTTCCGCTGCGCCACTCTGCTACTGCGTCTAGTAACTAACCAAAGCTGATATGTAATTTCATCCGGTTTAGGTTCAATTAGTACTCTCTTTTCCACAAACTTCGATACACGTTTTAAACTTAGACTTGTGATCCCGATCTGACAGATATTGCCAAATGTATTCTCCTGGGTCAGAAATCAAAATCTCAAAGACTGGATCAAGACTGTCTTCCCTGGGTTTGGACTTTCTGGAAGCTTGCGGGATTTTTTTGGTTGTTTGTTTGTTTGTTTTGTCTCCGGATGTTGGCTCTCCAGAGGAAGAATCCTGGAAAGTCTTCCAAAATTTTAACAGTCTCATCCTTATCACCAAAGCCGCCTCTTCTGGACTGCCTCCTCCTCTTCCTGCAGACCCCATTTCCCTCCGTCTTCCAGAAGCCTATTCCCGTCAATTGGATAAATTTTCTACGTGTACAAGCTTCAGCTGAGTTTGTGGCTCGGGCCTGTAATCTAAGCACTCTGAGGTCGAGGCAGGAGGATTGCCTTGAATTCCAAGCCAGAGTAGTCTATAATGAAAGACCTTGATGCAAAAGGGAACAAATAAATATTTAAATAAATACACAATGAATAAATGTTTAAAACGCGACACTTTTTTTTTCAAATTCCTAAAATACAAAAGAAGATACATGCTACACTAATGATTTAACTATTTATATATTTTTGGCCATTCTGGGAATTTGGGTTTTTCAGTTTTTCAGTCAGATGGAAGCAAAACTTGTTTACTTGTAGTACTTACATCCTGACAACTTATGTCACAAGCTAAGTAGGATTCTAGATCTCTGTAAGAGGGTAAGCTTATTCCAGGGAGCACCACAAACGGTAAGTTTGGTAACTAACAGTGCTTTAGGGTAGGGTTTTTGTTTAGAATTGGTCATCTTTCTTTTTCTTTTATAACCCCAGAACTTTTCCAAACTTCTGAATGTTTTGAATCTAGTGGGTATGATTTTTGTAAAATCAGAGGCCCAAATGAATCACTAGTCCATCACTTTAATTACTCGGTCACAACTACATAAGTTACTGTTGTGTTTAAACAAAATAGCTATCGTTAAATGTAGATTCCCTTTCAAGGTTTAGCCAAAAGCTAGAATGTTTACAGCCGGCACTTTCCACTTCTTGTTCTTTAGATGGCTATGGTACTAGTACACCAAACCAGCAGCTATATAGTATCCTCGGGGTGCCTTGCCTTGATGATATATCTGATGAAACCAACTAGCCAAATGTGGAGGCTCAAGCTGTCTCAGACTGCCTCTTAGGAGGGAACCAACTAATGTGTTATCAGCAGAAAAATGGGCAAAGAAAATATGGTGTAGAAACGCTATGAAGCTTCATTTCTATAATAAATAAACATGAAACCATGCCTATTGCAGGGAAATGGATACTTCCTGCAGATATTTTAAGTGAAATAAACTAGACTCAGAACAACAAAACAAAAGCAAATAATCTAGTTATAAGTATGCACCTCTCTCTCTCTCTCTCTCTCTCGTGTGTGTGTGTGTGTGTGTGTGTGTGTGAGAGAGAGAGAGAGAGAGAGAGAGAGAGAGAGAGAGAGAGAGAGAGAGAGAGAGAGGGGTCACCTAAGTAGAAAGGGGACCATCAAAGAAAGTAGAGATCTTGGGGAGTGGGTGACAGAATACATAACATAGAAGAAGCAGGGTTTGGGGTGGGTGAGGTAAGCAGAGGGCAGGAAGAGGAATCAGTAAGAATAAAGTAGAATGGCGTCTGTATAAAAATGATATTTTTATACATATCAAATGAAACTATTTCAAATGCTAACTTTAAAAATTGCTGAGGCCCTCTAGATGAGTATGTACGAGGCGGGGCGGGGAGATCAAGCAGAAACAGTGGGGACTTGGAGGTAGGAGAAACAGTCTGTTGCTGTGACTATAAAGGCGTTTAGATTCTACTCGTTTTATTTTGTGCATTTGAAGAACTTGCTCCACAAAGGAAAAACAAGTTAGGTTCCACCGAGATTTGAACTCGGATCGCTGGATTCAGAGTCCAGAGTGCTAACCATTACACCATGGAACCCTACACAAAAGCTGTCTGGACTGCTGACTGATGAGGTATAGTTCTATTACAGAATTCAGATTACTTCTGTAAGAAGCATCTAAACTTCTATTTTAGGTTTTGCTATCCATCGGGGCGGCACACTTTCTTTCTTAGTTGTGTTCAGGGCTCTTCCTGAAAAGTGGAAGCGAAAATCACTCTGAACAGGCAAGGCTGACCTGAGTCTCCAATCTTCAACGTCCCGGATCTTCTTCCACTGAGGACCCAGAGGGCCAGGAAAGACTTCACCCTGGAATCTGCGGCTGCGCAGTGAGTGGCCTTTGAGGGCTCCTGAATCTATGTTCTGTCCCCAATTTAAGGGACAATTGGGAAAGTTTACTTCCATAGTGGACTTAAGGGGCGGAGAGGTTCCAGGTCCTAGGAAGGCTCCATCCACCTCTTGTCAAGTTAAAACACCTAGAAAGTTCCAACATGCAGGATGTGGTGCGCAAGCCTGTGAAACTGCACGCAGGATGATTGTTGCTAGTTCAAGATAAGCAAGGGCTAGAGACACCTTGAGTGTTTGTGTTATCTGCTTTGACTTTCTCTTCTGGCATTTAGCTGTTTAATTCACTTTCTATTGCCCCCTTTCCTTCTGCATGGTCATTCTGTCCTCTTATCAAATTGCTTACTTATCTCTCTGTGCCCGCTTGTCTATCTCTGGTGTTTGAAAATTGTTGTATACACAAAATCTCCATAGAGTAGTATCCAGGTTGCCTTTCGGAGGCATTATTGTTCTGTTTTTCACCATTCCATGTGCTTTACACCTGGGTTTGTTATTTAATGTGATTACTATAGTTCCATGCTGATAGCCAGTTGAAACACTCAATTATGAATTTCGCTTTTTGGAATTCCTAGTGCAAAGCGAAGCCACATAATGTTTTAAATCAAGTGACTGCTTTAATAGTTCCACTTGGGATGTGTTTACTTTCCCCTGATCTGTGAATTCCCCTGAGCGGGAGCCACACATTGTTCGCTGTGGCTTATGGTAGTTGTTTTCCACTTCGAAAGCTATTTTATCTGATCATTATGTTTTATGTGCATTTACAAACACATTACTGGAGACCTCAGGTATTATAGAACTTGGTCAGGTCACTCAGGATGCTGCATCGAGCACACTTGTACGGGCGACACGTTTGTCTTTAGGTTTTGGTGCGTAAATTATCCTGGGCCATTAACGTACCTTCTCGTGTTGTTGGGTTTTTTTGCTTGTTCTTAGCTTGGAAAGTGTCTTCTAACCCCTGCACTACTTAACCTAGATTTCTCTATGCCTCCGTTGCTTAAAACTGTAGAAAGACTGACAGTAAGTGGTTTTCTTCTACAAGTGATAATAAAAGACTCTCGCCTCCCCGTCGGGGAATTGAACCCCGGTCTCCCGCGTGACAGGCGGGGATACTCACCACTATACTAACGAGGAAGGAGATACTAGGTGTTTCATATTAGATGAAGTTAAGTAAGCCTTAACCCTATTTGTCAGTGTTGGCATCTTTAAGAATACACGAAAGTTAAGGATAACCCTAGCCTGTGTAACAGACTGGATACCTTTGGTTAAGAATTCCACCGAGTGATTTCATTCACACTTTTCCCCCTCTGTAATTCCAAATATTATAATTTTCCTGAATTGGTAAAAAAAAAAAAAAAAAAAAAAAGTGTAACTGTACAAGAATCGAACTTGCTGTTAGAAGACCCTAAAATGACCCATCATAAAAGGTTTTGAACATTTTTATCGTTACACGATAAAGATGAAGGAGCAAAAATCATTTTCATTGACTGTCTAATATACAAAGTCAGATTCTTTAATAGCTCACCATTATTTTAGAATAAAAGGTAGGATTAAAAAAAATAAACACCCCCTCCTCCCCCAAGACTCAATGACCTCCTCGTCATCTGAACAATCAAATTCAGTAGGATAAGCTTGGCATGGTGCTCATACCTGTAACCCCAGCACTCCTGAGACCGAGGCAGGAGGATTATCTGGAGTTGTAGGTCAGCCTGGGCTGCATGGTGAGACTTTACGAGGCTATACAGATGGCTCAGTAGTTAACCACTCACAACAATCTTTTTCTGCCTCTTAAGTGCTAGAATTAAATCGAATATCTGTTTTTAACTTCTTCCATTTTCATCTCGTGGTGGTGACACACGACTTTAATCCCAGTACTCAGGAAGCATAGACAGGTAGATCTCTGTGAGTTTGAGGCCAGCTTGGATTTATTTTCTTTGATTATGTGTGTGCACCTGTGGCCCAGGGAGAACGAGTGAAGTTGCCAACAATGTTCAGAATAGGACACTGTATTCCCCTGGAACTGGAGTTACAGGCTGTGTGAGTAGTCCAATGACTTCCAGCCATAAATATTTACTTTTTTATTATTATTATTTTGCTGCACATGGGGCACAACACATATCTTTAACCCCAGCATTTGGGAGGCAAAGGGAAGTGGATCTCTGTGAGCGCAAGCCAGTGTACATAGCATTTCGGCCATCTGGTTTTGGTTTGTTTTCCCCAACCAGGCACCCAACAGCAGCAGCATTCTGCAACTTGCTAAGAAATGTAAATTGAAATTGTATCATTCTGTGTTTTCTTCTGTTCTGTATCTCTTTGGCACCTATTAGTCACAGGACCAAACTTTGTCCAAAGTTGTTCACAGCTCTTGCTACTCAGAGTCTACAGTCTGAGTCATCTATTTTCAACATACAGCAAACCAATCTTTCAATCAGCCACAGGCCAGACATTAGAAAGCAAGGGATAGTCCTTATGTCCCAGATCAGTTTGCTAGACTCACTCAAACTTGTCAGTCCCAAGATGTTTATTGTGATCTGTGCTGCTTTGGGAAGTTCACTAAAATGTTATATGCTTGTCAAGAATGTAGGTCACAGGAGTGAGACACTACATGACTAATGACTACAGCACTCATACATAGTTCTCCTTAAATGTCGAAATCGGATGGAAGAAAAGAGTGTCCTTGAGAGTAAAGGTTTTCATTTCAAGAGTGCGTAACTCTGGAGTTAAGAGTGCTGGATTCCAAGGGTCACACAGAACTCTAGCCAGTGGCTGCACTCAGGGTTCTTCTGTCTCAGAGTGAAATTCATACACCATAGAAGGGTGAGCATAAAAAGCAGTGTTTATTGTGGAAAGAAAACTGAAAATACAAAGATTAAAGTCCTATAGCAGTGATAGGAATGGTATCCAATGCCTTTAATTCTAGAACGTGGGAGGCAGAGGCAGTTTGAGGTCAGTCAGGGCTACATTATGAGAACATCAAAAACAAGACAAAACCCAGAAAAAAGCAACAAAACAAAAGACCTCATGCAGAAATATTAGCTTTGGAAAGAAAGCCAAGCCCCCAAGAGAGTGGGAGGGAAAAGAGTTGAGCTAACTCTCTAGGGGCTTTTTATAGGACTTATGGCAGAAACTGGACAAAGGTCATTTCGATAAAGATTAGTTAATTCTCTGAGTGTATCCCAAGTTGAGTCAATGCAGACTCCACATGTCCTGTGCATGTCTCCAAGGATAAAACAGGTAGAGAAGGCACGTTCACCTGCTGTTCATTTAGGAGAGTAGTCATGTTTTATCTTTCACTTGCTTTGTCAGCAATTAATTAACCGTGACTGTCGGTCGGCTATTAGCAGGCCTTGCAGGTGTTGCTGCTTTAAAATAGTTCTTCATGTTGTGGTGACCTCCAACCATATAATTATTTTCGTTCCTACTTCATTACCGTAATCTTGCTCCTGTTATGAATCGTAATGTAAATAGCTGTTTTCTGATGGTCTTAGGCTACTCCTATGAAATGGTCATTGGATCCGCCCCATGTGACCCATAAGTGGAGAACTATCGCGTGGGAAATAAGATGCACTGGGACACAGTATAGGTCGAATGATGTTTATTCTGGAAGAAATCACACCTAAAACAGATGACCGCCGCGGGTTCCGGCTCCAAGGACGCCACCCGGAGAGCGGCTCTCCGCAACAGGACCAGGAAGCAAGAGTGCAAACTGGGTCGGGGACGCCACACCTAGGCTCCCCCAGGTCAAGCCCGCACCTGTCCCCACGCCCCCAGTGGGCGTGGTCAGTGCAACAGGTGCGGGCGGGGCGGATGTCTCACCACGGAGAGCCACTGTCCTAGACTTGGCAGGGTCCACTGGCCGTTAGACAGACTACGTACGCTCTCCGTTCTCATGTTCACATGATTAGCTTGCAGTTTTGCCGTGGAGCTAAATTCTGTGGCAGCGTCAGAGATGTCGCTGCAGTCTGCCTTGGTTACCTCCCATTTAGTGCCCTGTCTACATGGTGGTCTCCTATCCCAGCGCTCCAAGAGGCAGAAGCAGGAGCAGGAGGTCCTCGTGAGTTCCATGCCATCTGGGCTACAGAGTAAGATTCCGTCTTGAAAAAGAAAAAGGCGTCTTTAGCGGAGTTGATTGCATTAGGAGTGTGAAATGCTGGAAGAGGGCTGCGGGAAAAAACGCCTGCATCTGACTAAAAAGTCAGAGTATGGTATGAGCTTAAAGCGAAAGAGCCACACGAAACCGAGGAGGCTAGTCTGGAACACAAGTCCACGGAAGCAGTTCCTCTCAGGGCCCCCACTGGCGTGGACTCGGACAGGTAGCAGAGAACCCCAGAAAGCCTGCTCCTC
>JANBXA010000392.1:6732500-6947500 GCA_030556225.1 Cricetiscus sungorus | reverse complement strand
ATAATTCAATGACTAACGACAGTTATTTTCAAAACGACAAAAATCAATAAAAATGCAGGTCGGGTAATGAAAGTAGGGTGAAATGGTGAAATGTACGCTTGCGTTTTGAAATTCTCCGTGAGGATCACTTGGGAGTTGCAGAAGGTGGACCAGGAATTCAATCAAGACCAGCCACAACTAGGTAGCAAGTTCGAGGCCATGGCTGAGGAGCATGCCCTGCACCAACATCCCCGACCCAGAATCCTGCAGGTGCATGTACCTGTCTTTGTTCCAAAGTCAAGTGTGACTACCTCCGCTCACAATCCAAGCCATCAGATACAAAACAGTAGGGAGGCGCCACCTCCCGACCCACTAGGTGAGACAGCAACGTTAGTGGAAGCCTGCGAAAAGTAATTCGAAAACGCTGCGCGTTGCATTCTGGGAGTTGTGGTCCTTTGTGCTCCCCGAGGAGGCGCTCGTAGGTGTTGGAGGGAGGGGGAAAGAAGGGGAAGGGTCTGCCCGACCGGAAGTGACCGCTAAGCCGCCGGTGGGCGTGGACAGAGGTGGGTATTTGGCCAGTTCCACGGCGTAGGCTCGTATCCTGAGGTTAGCTGACCACCCCACGCTTCTGGATCCCGGATCCCAAGGAATGCGTCACCAGACTTGAGTCCAGGTATCACCATGGCAACCGCCTGCGCTCTGGGAATGTGACGTCACCTCGCGGGCCCGCGTCTTGCGGCCTGCGCGGGAGGAAGCCCGGGCGCCGGGGAAGGGGGCGCGCCTCCCCTCGGCGATGCCGGGCCCGCCCGTTCCCCAAGGCTTTGTTCCTTTGTTCTGGGCTGCGCTAGCTGGGGTGCGGGGCAGCCCGCCGTCTGGGGTGTCCCGCAACAGGTGTGTCCGGCCTCCGCTCGGGGAGGCAGGAGGTCGCGGACCCGGAGGACTCTAGGTAGAGTCGCTGCTGCAAGGCAGAGGCGCTCCTCCCTGTGCACTGAGTGTTGCCCGGGTAATCCAGCCCTCCCCACGCTCTCCGCTCTTGGGCAGGACCTCCTGGCTACTCTGTAAGAGTCTAAGGTGCCGCTGTAAGACGTGTGCCGCGGACTGCACCCTGTGCCTTGTAGGTCAACCTCGGAGAGCGTCAGGCATCCTCCCTGGGAGGGGAGCGGGACATTCAAGCCCCAGAGTGAAGCTGCCTGGGTATCCACGCGTCCAAGTTCTAGCGGAACACGTAAAGCTCCAGAGATGGCAGGTAATGGGAACTACCAAGGCAGAGCCCGCTGGGTGGGGGCCGAACTGAGGGGCGGGTGGAGGAAGCTATGTGGTTAGGGGTGAAGAAACCTAATTACATAATCGAAAGAGACTTGGAAGAATTAATTCTGTCTCCTGGACTTGAGGATTTGAAAAGTAAATACTGTTCTTTTTAAAAATACCTAGGAGTATAATGTGTTACTATTGTTCCCTCAAAATTTTTTGTTAATTTTTTTTTTAGATTTATATTTTATATGTATGAATGTTTGCCTGCATGTCTTTTCTTTTATTAGGTATGTGTGTTTGCACAAGTGTGTACATTATATTTGTTGCTAAACTCACAGAGATCCACAAGTGTTTACTTCCTTGGTGCTGAGATTAAAGACATGTACCTTCATACCCTGCCGTTTATGACATTTTACTTGTAGCAGAGAAAAAGACAGCAGGAATGTCTTGCCTCACTTAAGGAAGACTTCAGATTCAACTATATGAACCATGTGAATGGTTAAGTATTAAGAGACAAAACTGAATCTTAAGACAGTGTTTTGTTTTGTTTTTTTCTCCTAAGCCTACTTGGGGCAGTGCAGAGGCCTCAGTTGAATCTTTTTGGGCCCTGGGGAATTGGGGCATAAAGGAAGGGGAGATGTGGTTGTTTTTTCCAGGAAAAGAAGTGAGTTTTTCTGGATTGCTGGCAGGAACAGATTAGTCAGATTCACCATGGCCTCTTCCTCCTTAGGCCTGTCCTTTGCAGACTCCTCCAGTCTCCACGGGGGACATCCTCTACTCCCCTCAACTAGTTTTCTGGTAAGTTGAGATTTTCTCAAATGCATACCATTTCTCGGAATAATTCGACTTTTATTGTGAGGTGTGCTTACTCACAAATCATCATCGGAGAATCATTCTGGACTCTGTCCTGTGAGCTCACCTGGATCCTGCTCTGCCTCTGCGTTTCAAGGATGCATTTACCTTTTACCTGGTGTCTTGTTTACTACTGGAGTGGAGGGAAAAGAAGCACAACATTTAATTATTTACTTGAATAGAGTACATTGGCAATGAAAATCAAAACTGGCAAATTTATGGAAGGTGAAATGAATGCTGTCCATCTGAGGGAATGGAAAGCTATGTGTTGCTTGCAAGGGATAGAGAGTTGCTTGGATGATGTGAAATTGTATTCTCTATGAAGGACAAGTGACATTTGAATATTGGAGTGAGAAACTGAGTCTAGGTATGGAGAGAGTTATAAGCAGAGGTATGCAGGTAAGCACTGCTAACAGTCATAGACTGAGAAAGATTTGGAAGAGATGGCTGCTTTTGGAAAATTAAAAAATAATTGAATTCAGTCAGAATATGAAAGATCTTTAATATCTAGTGAGAAGTACAAAGGCTTTATTTATTCTCTAGGTCGACTGTGAGCCATAATAGATTTTAATGTAGGAAAAATGACCTGATACAGTTGGTGGGAAAATCTATCTTTAGAACTTAGAAGAAAGAAAGAAAGGAATTTTTTCCATGCGCCTTAATCAACCTCTTACCTGCCCTTCAGAAGGTTTCCTATTCTTACTCAGCCCACTCATCCCAGTTATTCCCAGCTTCAACTTAAGTACTTTTAGTACACTTTATCTTTGTATTGAGGAATTGTGACAATAAACTGCATGTGTTTAAAGTATATTATCATTCTTCTGTATCGTAGAGGAATTGGTTCTAGAACCCCTAACAGTTGATTCCAAAACATGTAGATCCTTGAGTCCCTCACTTAGATGGCACAACATTTTCATATATTATCCATATCCTAGAGACTTACATATCATTGTAAATACTGTGTAAATACAGTAGTTCTGTATATAGTTCTGTATTATTTAGGGGGTAGTGACAAAGGCAATATTTGTTATTCTTTGAATATATTTAATCTATAGAGGTTGAATACACAGAGACCAACTATAATTAGCTAAGTTTTAACATACACAGAAGGTCATAAAACCATCATCATGTTGCAAGTAGTGAGTGGACATATCCATAGTCAGAGAACACCTTTGTGTGACTTGGGTCCTTTTAAATTCACTAAGATCCATTTTAACTTCTTTCCTCAGGATATGAGCTACCTTATGAATGGTCAGAGTGTGCTGTATAGGAAGGTAAATTTGCTCATATTGGGTGAAGTTTTCAATACATATGTTAGTTTCCTATTGTTATAATTAATTATAGAAGCTTAGTTTGCTCAAAACCATAGAGGAAAATAATCCAAAATGATACTGGGAGTAGTGGCACAGGCCTTTAATCCCCCAGCACTTGAGAGGCAGATGCCAGCCAAGATTATATAGCAGGACCATCTCTCAAATCAGAGACCCCCACAACATAATCTTTAAGCCAACAGGGAGATTTGGGTATGTTTTAAAGATATGAAGATTTCACTTTCTTTCTTTCTTTCTCTCTTTCTTTCTTTCTTTCTTTCTTTCTTTCCTTATTTATTTGTATAATTTTTTGCCAAGTTAATTGTATTTTAGTTAATTTGAAAATGCTTAATCCTATGCAGCTTTTAAACACATGAACCTATTTTGAGCCATCGCCTTCTTACTGAATTTTATTTTATAGCATGGCACTGTTTCAGTTACTTTGGTGTCCTTTGAAATTTAATAGGGCAGCTGGGTGTAATGGTACATGCATTTAGTCCCAGCACTGGGGAGGCAGAGGTAGGATGCTCTCTAAGTTTGAGGTCAGCCTGGCCTACAAAATGAGTTGTAGGACAGCCAGGGTTGTCACTCATAGAAACCCTGTCTCAACACCCCCCTACCCAACCCTACCACACATAAATGTAATAGGGCAAGTCTCCTCATCCATCCCATTGTGTCATAAAGTTATTGGTTATTCCTGCACATTATAGATAGTAAAATTGTTATTGGTGATAGCAGTTATTAATATTTGCTGTCTTAGAACTCAGAGGTGGGACAGCATTGGCCAGTAGTGACTGAGTGCTTAGATGCCTAAATTAAGTTCTTCACAGGGAAAAAGGATTTGGTTTTGGTTTTTGGTGCTGTGGATTGAACCTAGGGCCTTGCCCATACTCTGCCAATGAGCTACATTACCTCTTTCCACATGGAACATTAATTTTATTCTTAATACTAATCTCATGGGTAGCATACTATGTAGACAGGTTTTTCTTTGGGCTGCCAGCTCACAAATAATAGAAACTTTATTATTAAATATGAAAGCTCAGCTTTAGCTTAGTCTTATCCCATTAACTTTTTTTTTAATGTTCAATGTTAATCTTTAAAAACCAAAAACCAAACTAATATTTAACAGCCCATTAAAAACATCCACATGGAACAAAGGAAAATACTCAACTTTAGTACAAGCAAAAGAAAAAGCAGTCTTCATGAAGTTCAAGTTACACTTCCCCATACTACTCGGAGAGAGTTCTGTGCTCATCAGTTGAAAACTGTCTTTCTACCACTCATCCCATTTCTAAAATGAGAATTTAAGTTCTGGTCTTTGATTTGCTTCAAAAAATACTGTAACAGATTTGTTTTGACAATTCAGTGATGTGCAATATAGATTCATCAGATTAAAAACTAGCAAGAGCTTCCATCCGCACCTCAATGCCAGAATAAAGATCATCTCCGAGCAGCAGGCAGTTAGTTATTTACTACATGGCCAGTCCTCGGTAGCGGTGGCTGAAACAGTCCCACTAGCTCTTTTTTTGTTGTTGTTGGTTTTTTGTTTGTTTGTTGTTTGATTTTTTTTGAGACGGTTTCTCTGTGGCTTTGGAGCCTGTCCTGGAACTCACTCTTGTAGACCAGGCTGGTCTTAAACTCACAGAGATCCACCTGCTTCTGCCTCCTGAGTGCTGGGATTAAAGGCATGTGCCATCAATGCCTGGCTCTACTAGCTCTTATAACTTAAATTAACCTATTTATTTTAATCTACATTCCGTCACGTGGCCTGTTACATACTCTCCATACTGCCCATGCTGCTTTCTCACTGGCCAGAGAATCCTCCTCCTTCTTCCCAGACTTCTTTTTCTGTCTGGAAGTTCCACCTTTGCCTCATGCCTAGCTATTAGCTCCTCAGCTTTTTATTGCATCAATCACAACAATACATTTTCACACAGTGTATTCCACAACAGTAATATTTTAAATTTTTCCTAAAGTGGACATCCTAGGTACATACTAGTATCACTTTTATTACCTGCCTTACTTCTATGGATATTATCAATTTTACCTATTTCCTAAGGTTAAGCAATAGAATACTTGATGTTTTAGGAATCAGTGACCTTTAAGGATGTGGTCGTGAACTTCACCCAGGAAGAATGGAAACACCTGGATCCTACACAGAGAGATTTGTTCAGAGATGTGACATTGGAAAATTATACACACCTGGTCTCTATAGGTGAGGGTGATGCCCCCCCCCCCAGTTAAGACCAGGATGTGGGGAGAGGGTATATACCTGGTCTCTGTAAGTAAGGGTAACCCTAAGTTTATATGGTACCGGAGGCAAATGCATACCTCATCTCTGTAGGTAAGGGTAGCCCCAAGTTTTGATAGGGTATGGAGAGGAGCATACACACTTGGTCTCTGTAGATGAGACCCAAGTTTAGATGGGATTCGAGAAGCACATTATCTCTCTCTCCCTCCCTCCCTCCTTCCCTTCCATGGCCCCCAGGGTGGGTGAGGACTTCCAGAGGGATCACCAAAATCTGTCAAGTCATTTGGAGTAGGGCCTAGGCCCTCCCTCCTGTCTCTAGGCTAAGGGAGTATCTCTCCATGGGGATTGTGCTCCCCAAGTCCTTTTGTGCACCAGGGATACATCCTGGAACCAACAATTTTAAATTTTGGAAGTTTCTCCTCATTATTAAGTGGAACAGCCAACTAATCACTCTCCTCTCGTCCGATCAGCTTCTCAGTTGCCCCATTGTTCATGATAGTTGGCATGCTATTTATCCCACCAGATTTTTCTCATGTGGAACATCTTAGAAACACAGTGGTGAGATTGCATTCTGATACGGTGCTTTTTCCTTATTGCAGACAGATTCCTTTTTTTCCCCCTCTTGAGCAGGACTCCAGGTTTCCAAACCTAATATGATTTCCCAGCTAGAACAAGGGACAGAGCCATGGACTGAGGATTCATGCATTGCTGTTGGTTGCATGGAAGGTGAGTCTGTGTGGCTGTGCACTCGGAGCATCACCTGTGCAGAGATGAGATTCCATTTTACATCCTCAGAGGAGGCACCCTTCCTGATTGTTGTAGAGCAGACCTCTCAGCCTGCACTCTGCATCCCTCTTCTCATTTTCTGTTGACCCAGGGTTGTCCTTCACTTTCTGTTTAGGGTTCTATCTCTGTTAACATCAAACTGAATGCATGCTATTTCCAGATGCTTCACTCAACACTTGCTATCATTCAGTGTCTTTTCTTTGTTCCCAACCAAACTAAAATAAAAGTGAGTTCCACACCTCCAGTCTTTTTTTTTTTTTTTAACGTTCCCTTCTTACTCTCATGCATAGTTTCTTATTCCGTCACTTTATCATTCTGTCCTTGTGATTCTGAATCATTTTCTTCTAAAGGCATCAGTTTCCAAACTGCACAAGGAATTTCTTCAAGGTCCTGACTCTGAAATAACCTAGTCACTTTGTTTATTGCTCTACTAGTCACAATAGCCTCATTGCCCATGACTACAGGAACAGATGAAGAAAAGGTGATACATCTACACAGTGGAGTTTTATTTAACCATACAGAAAATGAAATCAAAGCCAGGAAGTAGTGATGTATGCCTTTAATCCCAGCATTTAGGAGGTAGAGGTAGGCAGATCTCTGTGAGTTCAAGACCATCCTGGTCTACAGAGCTGTTACACAGAGAAACCCTGTTTAGAAAACCAAAAAGAAGAAGAAGAAAAAATGAAATATGGACATTTGTAACACCATTATGTTCCTTGTATTCAGGAATCTTATGGGAAAGTAATGTTGAACTTTGTCAAATTCCTTTTCTTGAGATGCATTTATTGAGATGACTATCTGGTTTTTGTCCTTAGTCTGTTTCCATCTTATTTTATTAATGGATTTGTATATATTGACTCTGCCTTGCATCCCTGAGGTTAAAAACTGTGGTTGCTGTGAATGATGTTAATGTATTCTTGAATTTGGCTAGCAGATATTTCGTTGTAAGTTTTTGTACCTATCTTTATCAGGGAAATTAGTCTTATTATATTTTGTTGTTGGTTTGTCTTTTTCTGGTTTGATAGCAGAGTTAAGACTAACTTTGTAAATTGAGTTTGGTGGTGTTTCCCTCCTTTTCTGCTTTTTGTGGAACAGTTTGAGAAGATAGATATTAGCTCTTCCTTTAAAGTTTGGTAGAATTCAGCAACAGATGTGTTTGGTCCTGGACTTCTCCTTGTGGGGAGACTCTCAATTACCATCTCAATATTGTTACTGTTATGGGTCTGCAAACATTGCTAACTCACATGTATTTAGGGATTTATCCTTTCTCTAAGATTTTCTAGCTTGTATGAATACATTTTCAATGTGTTCCCTAGTGATTTCTCTGGATTTCATTGATGTCTTTTGTAAACAGTTTCTTTGAATCTCTAACTTTGCAAATGTGCCTCTTTTGTTCCTTTTGTTGATTTGGCTTGTGATTTGTCAATCTACTTACCAAGGAGCCAACTCTTTGACTTTATGCATTGTCCTTTTAAGTCCCTGTTACATTAATTTCAGCCCTAATCATTATTTCTAGTCATGTGTTTTTTTGGCTTGGCCTGTGTCCTAGTTTGCTTTTTATTGACATAATAAATAACATGACCAAAAACAACTTGGGAAGGAACAAGTTTTTTTTAGCTTAAACTTCCTGGTCACAGCCCATTATTGAGAAGCCAAGGATGGAACTCAGAACAGTATAAGAACCTGGAAGCAGGAACTGCAGCAAAAACCATGGAGGAGCACTGCTGGCTGACTGGCTCTCCATAGTTCACTCAGCTTGCTTCTTAATGCAGCTCAGGACCACCTGCCCAGGGGTGGCATCATCCCAGCGGGCTTGGCCCTCCCAGTTAATGTTAACCAAGAAGACGCCCCCACAGACTTGCCTACAGGCTAGTCTGATCCAGGCAGTTCTGCAGCTGAAGGAGAGTTCCATTTCCCACATTAGTCTAGCTTATATCAAGTTGACGAAAAAAACTAAAGCTTGCTGTTTTTTGGTTTCTTTGTTTTTTTAATTTAACTTTATTATTTTTTTCTAGAACCCTGAAGTTGGGAGCAGGAGAGATGGCTTAGGGGTTAAGAGAGCTTGATGCTCTTCCAGTCTACCCAAGTTCAGTTCCTAGTAGCTTCGTAAGGTAGCTCGCAACCACCTTAACCCCATATCCAAGGAATCTGACACTTCTGGCCTCTTTGGACACAGGTACCCACGTACATATGCCCATACACATAATTTTAAAAAGTATGTATGTGACACTAAGGTATATCATTAAATTGTTTGCTATTTGTCTATTTTTTCTTTTTAAATTATGTATGGGTGTGAATATCAGCATGTGGGTATGCATGTGTGATAACCACCCCTCTGGTTCTTTCTTTCTTAGGGGCAGTGGTTAATGTATGCACTTACAACTATGAACTTAGAATTGCCTTAGCTGTATCCAAGAGGTCCTGGTAAATTGTGTTATTATTTTCTTTTGATTCTAGGAAGTTCTTTATTTCCTCCCTGATTTCTTCAGTGGCCCCACTGTTTGTTCACATGCACCTTATTACTCAGTCTCCAAGATGTATGTTGTTTCTGTGGCTTCTCTTGTTGATGGTTTCCAGATTTATTCCATTATGACCTGATGAGGTACAATGAATTAATTTTTATCCTTTTGTATTAAGGCTTGCTTGTGGCCTCTAAGATGATTTCAAAGGCTGCTGAGAGGAATGTGTGTTCTGTGTCTGATGGGTAAAATTATATAGAGATCATAACTGATAGGTGGCATAATTTAGCTCAGAAGTGTTTTAATTTGGAAGACATATCTAAAGATGAGTGTGGATTTTGAAGTGTTTCCATATTTCTATATGAAGACCTATGTGGACTTTCGTCCCTTTCAGTATTTGTTACATTAATTTTGGAACCCAAACATTTGTTATATCTCCTTAATAACTTGTCCCCTTTGTTAATATGCAGTGGCCTTCTTTATCTATTCTGACTATTTTGGGGTCTACTTTATTTAGTATCAGAATTGCTGTATTAGTTTAATGTAAGTTTGCATTTGTTTAGCCAGTGGGTAGTGGTGGTGGTGCATGTCTTTAAGCCCAACACTGGGAGGAAGAGGCAGTTTGATCTCTGAGTTTAAGGCCAACCTGATCTACAGAGCAAGTTAAAAGTTTGTATTTGCTTGGTAGGTTGATTTCTATCCTTTAGAAAGTGTTTATGAGAGCCTTTGAAAGGAAAGTGTGTTTCTTATATTTTTGGTTGTGAGTCTAGCCTTTAATGGCTGAGCCATCTCTCCAGCCCGAAAGTGTGTTTCTAATAGACAACAAATAGATCTTGTTTTGTAATCCAGTCAGTTGTGTTTTTATATTGGTAAATTGAAGCCATTTGAATTTGGAATTATTATTGAAGAGTTTGCAAATCCTTTGGTTTTATTGGTTGTTCTGGTTGGCTGGATTATTGCTATAATTCTTTTCTTTTTTCCCTGTCAGGAGTTTTCTGGCTTATTGTGTTAGCATACTAGATTTATTCTTGGCTCCCATTTGTACATCTATTCATGTCATGAAAAAAAAATATTGTCTCATGTACTCTTGTGCTGCTTTCCCTTTTCTTGCATATTGTATCTCTTTAAGTGTGTTCGGCAGTATTATAATCGCCATAAGTTGTACTTTGTCTTAGAGTTTCTGTCTCTGTGAAGAGACACCATGACTATGGCAACTCTTACAAAGGAAAACATTTAATTAGGGTGGTTTACAATTTCAGAGATTTAGTTCATTATCATCATAGCAGGACATGGTAGCATGCAGGCAGACATGGTGCTGGAGAAGTAGCTAAGAGTCCTACATCTTGATCTTCAGGTAACAGGAAGTAAACTGAATTAGGTGTAGTTTGAGCATACCTACTTTTCTGAGGATAACAGTTTTTTAATTTTATTATTTTGTGTGCATAGGTGTTTTGCCTACATGTATTTCTGTCACATTTATGTACTGCCCTTGAGGTTCAGATGAAAGCATTGGATCTTTGGGACTGGGGTTAAAGACAGTTGTGAGCCTCCATGTCAGTTCTAGGGATCACACCCAGCACTCTGGAAGAGCAGCCAGTGTTTGCAACCACTGCAGCCTCAACAATTCATTTTTTAGATTTATTTTATTTAATGTATTGCCTACATGTATGTTTCTTTACCACCTCAGGCCTGGTGCCCACAGAGGTCAGAAGAGGGTGTCAGATACCCCGGAACTGAGTTTCAGGCAATTGTGAGCCACTATGTAGGTGCTAAAACCAAACCCAGGTGCATTGCAAGACTAGTAAGTGGTCTTAACTGAGCTACCCCTCTAGCCTCCGATTGCCTTCTTTCTGAAGATGTCTTGGAGACCTGTAATCCTGATGTGTGTTTTTTCTCACTGGTTTGCTTGGGGTTTTTTGCAGGCTGGTTATCAACATCCTCAATTACTTTGCCACATACTGAGTATAGGATTATGTTGGCCAGTGCCCATAGGTTTTTGTATGTAGTAAAAGTATAGATAGCTCTTGTGGGAGAGGTGACAGTAATCAGCATGTTCTTCTAGAACTTTCTGTAATTCTTCATTCCTATCCTAGATATTCTCTTGGTTGTTGAATAGAGAATATGATATTGTGTGAACACTGGTTGTGGTTGATATCACTTTACCTTCATACATTTCACATTTGTGATTGGTTATCATATACTTTCCTTTTTTAACAGCACAAGACTCTATGGCCCTCATGTACTTCACCGTACAATACCTCCAGAAGATATTCTTTATTGTATTTAATTTGTGTGTTGGCCAGGGGTGCATGTGTTTATTTGGAGGTCAGAAGACAACTTGCACTACTCAATTCTCTCACTCTATATGGGTCATGGGGTTTGGACTTATTGTCAGGCCTAGCAGAGCAGGCACCTTCATTGACTAAGGCATTTATTTCACTAGCCTCAGAAGATAATCTTGATGGTTATTTACTATGCAAGCATATTTCCCTGGGTAATATTCCTCTTGGTGAAAACATATGTCTGAAACACATTGCTAAAGCTGTGCTACAGTGACCGTGGTTTTGCTGAAGAAGTTCTGTCACAATGAGGCTACCTACACTGATACCCACTGTCCCATTATCTGTGGAGATATGGGGAGGAGATAGTGGGCAACATAGTGTCTGCCATTCCGTTCATGTTTACTTTAGTTGTGACTGGACTTACAATACAGTGTCTTTTCTTACCTTCCTATTACTAGTGGAACTGGAGGAATGTTTTCTTTTATTCTATCTCCCTTGAGGGTCTTCCTCACCTTTGTCCTATTTTCATACACATTCCTGTAGGCTTCAACTATTTTCTTTCCTCTTAAGCTGGAATTTTGTATCTTACACATAAACATCCTATTATAATGCTGCTTTTGGCATCTTCCACTCCTATACCCATGTAGTCCTCCATTTTTTTTTTCAGATTCCAAAATGGTAGACTTGAATTTTTTATCTTTCTTACCATAAATTATTTCCTCACTATTTATTACTTAATTTTTAGCAAAGATGAAATTCTTCTGGTTTTCAGGCTAACAATCTTAGTTAAGTCTTAGTTAAGTCTCTGCTGTTTGTCTGGAGTTTGCATCAGCATCCTTTGCTTGTTGCTCATTAACAAGGAATTTCAATTCACAATTTATCTTTTAGAGTCAGTCCTTTCCTTTGTATCCTTAATTGTCTCTGGTTATTTTTATTATTTTTTAATCATGGAACAGTTATTTGCCTACCTCACTTGGCAAGCCACTTCTTGTGAGCAGATGTGTCCATTGTACTCGGCTTGGAGGCAGCTTGTGTCGGCAGGAAGGAACACTGACTAGAGTAGCCCTAAGCTCAAGAACCTTAGCAGCTCATCTCCATTTGAGATTCTGTTCTCCTTTGTCATGTCAAGTGTTTCAGTGATGGGTGCAATGCCAGTGGCCTTGTTGCCATTCTGCAAGGTGAAGTGCTGGCCTGTTTTTAAGAGCACGGGCTGCCACAAGCATAGGGTGAGATTCAGGTCCTCTCCAGGCATGGAAGTTTTCTCTCTGGAGGCAAGATAACATGATAGGCCCTGCCCCAAGTCAGGGAGAACATCGCAGGCATAAAATATGACACAAAGGGTTTGTGGTAGCCACCCTCCTCCTTGCTGAGGATGTAAACATGGGCCTCCACCCTTTAGTGGCTTTGGGTAGAGCCTGGCTTATCTATGGCTAAACCATGCTCAGATCCTCCTGCCAATACTTTGGACCAGAGCACACAGGTTATCCCTTGCCTTTGTCCTCTTCAAGCTCTTGCTGATCATCTCAATGCCCATCACCACAGTGGGAATGTCTGTGTTTTATACATACATACATACATACATACATACATACATACATACACTGTATATATATGTATATATATATATATATCAGCAATTCATACACATCTCTTGTCTCCAAAATACCATGTTCTAATGTACCTCTTACCATTGTGTACCATGTAGAAAGAGAGTAAACTGACTCTATAGGTAGCAGAAAGGACTTCTCCAGGTCCCAAGTGAACAGCAGGATGTAAGGGTCCACAGCATCCAGCAGCTTCTGCACTGACTTCACACTTAGTTCAGAATCACATTGCTCAAGGGCACAGAGATCACAGAGCCTGTAATGACTGGAGTTCCCTCTCCTTCAAAGCCAAACAAGGTGAGCAGCTTCTGGATCTCCAGCTTTGTTAGCTCCCTACATCTATGAGTCCCCCATACTGTCCACCTTGTTCACATACACCATAGCATGCTTGGCCCCAATCTGTTTAGCCATTGTGCTCTTATGTATGGGAATGGGGCCATCATCGGGTGCAGCCATGCAGACAGACACTGCTATGCTTTAAGTGTGTTTTAAGTAATTCACCATGCTTGAGGAAGTCTTTGTGGGCACAGTGGCAGGCAGGAGTGCTGTACTCCACATGGGCTGCACTGATAGTAATAACGCAAACTCTCTCCTCTGAGATATTGTCTCTGTCCTCATACGTCTTGAACTTAGCCCTACCTCTTGGGCTAGGGCTTTTATGATTGATCTGGTCAGGGTAGTCTTACATGGGATTCCACATGGCCAATGCTACTCACATTTACTTGGGTTTGTTGTGCATGAAGATCTTCAGGGTCTTTGGTGACTGCAGCCAACCTTGTAGCAATGGGGTCAGGCTGATACTTAGACCACTGAAGGAGGGTGTCACTTGCAATAAGGTGGGGGCCACCATTGTGGTAGTACTGCAAGAGGTAGTACCCAGCTCATCTCTTAAATTTAACTATCACTTTAAATGTCCTTCTTGTTTGTCCTTAGAGACCATCTATAAAATTGAAGTAAGCATTCTCTTTTGAGTTTTAGTTTATTCTCCTTAGCTCTTTCCACTTTCTTCTCAAATAATGTTATATATTTGAGAACTCTCAAAGTATTAGATAACCTCCAACAATGACAGTTTTATTTTGCTCTGTCCAGAAAATACTAGCATTTTATTTTCTTTCAGACTGGAAGATAAGACCTGAAAATAGTGTGTCACCCCTAGAACTTGACATTTCTGAAGAACATCTGTCTCCAAAGACAATAGTAAACAATTGCAAAAGGGATGACTACAGCTGCAGTGTTGTAGAAACATGGAAATCTGATGGAAGTTTACAGAACCTTCAGACAAACAGACAGACTCTGCCACGGGCAATAAAAATTACTGAGGAAACAGCCCCCACTTGTGAGAGCAGTCTCAGTGTGAGTTTAAGTCTTGTAACACAAACAGAAGAAGTTCTAGAACAAACTTCCACTAAAACAAGAGCCAAGCAGAATTCATTCCCCATCAAAAAAGAGAAGCTGTGTAAATGCAATGAATGTGGTAAAGCTTTTACTTATTGTTCTGCTCTCATTCGCCATCAAAGAACACACACTGGAGAAAAACCCTATAAATGTAATGAGTGTAACAAAGCTTTCAGCCGAAGTGAAAACCTTATAAATCATCAGAGAATCCATACAGGAGATAAACCATACAAATGTGACCAGTGTGGAAAGGGTTTCATTGAGGGTCCATCTCTCACTCAACATCAAAGAATTCACACCGGAGAAAAGCCCTACAAATGTGATGAGTGTGGGAAAGCCTTCAGTCAGAGGACACATCTTGTTCAGCATCAGAGAATTCACACTGGTGAGAAACCGTACACTTGTAATGAGTGTGGAAAATCCTTCAGCCAGAGAGGTCACTTTATGGAACACCAGAAAATTCATACAGGAGAAAAACCTTTCAAATGTGAAGAATGTGAAAAAACCTTCACCAGGAGCACACATCTTACTCAACATCAAAAAATTCATACTGGAGAGAAAACCTATAAGTGTAATGAGTGTGGGAAGGCCTTCAATGGGCCTTCAACATTTATCCGCCACCACATGATTCATACTGGGGAAAAGCCCTATGAATGCAACGAATGTGGAAAAGCTTTCAGTCAGCACTCAAACCTGACTCAACATCAGAAAACACACACTGGTGAAAAACCCTATGATTGTGCAGAGTGTGGGAAATCCTTTAGTTATTGGTCATCCCTCGCTCAACATCTGAAAATTCATACAGGAGAAAAGCCGTACAAATGCAGTGATTGTGGAAAGGCCTTCAGTTACTGCTCTTCTCTTACTCAGCATCGGAGAATTCACACTCGAGAAAAACCCTTTGAGTGTAATGAGTGTGGAAAGGCTTTCAGTTATCTATCAAACCTTAACCAGCATCAGAAAACTCACACCCAGGAGAAAGCCTATGAATGTAAGGAATGTGGGAAAGCCTTCATTCGGAGTTCATCTCTTGCTAAGCATGAAAGAATTCATACTGGAGAGAAGCCTTATCAGTGTCATGAGTGTGGGAAAACCTTCAGCTATGGCTCATCACTTATTCAGCATAAGAAAATCCATACTGGTGAAAGACCTTACAAATGTAATGAATGTGGGAGAGCCTTTAACCAGAAAATACACCTTACACAACACAAGAGAATTCATACAGGAGCAAAGCCGTATTCATGTCCCAAGTGTGGTAAGACCTTTCGACACTGTTCATCTCTTGCACAACATCAAAAAACACACACAGAAGAAAAGCTCTACCAGTGTAACAAATGTGAAAAAACCTTTAGCCAGAACTCCCATCTGACTCAGCATCAGCAAATTCATACAGGAGAGAAGCCCTTTAAGTGCAATAAATGTGACAAATCCTTTACGCAAAGCATGCACCTAACTGAACATCAGAGTACTCACACTGGAGAGAAACCTTACAACTGTCATGAATGCCCAAAGACTGTCAGCCAGAGCACATACCTCATTCAGCATCCGAAGATTCATTCAGGAGAGAAGCTTTTTGGATGTGACGACTGTGGAAAAGCCTTCAGGTATCGCTCTGCTCTCACCAAACACCAGCAACTGCACCCTGACATCACTGCCCTAGGAACATCATAAATGTAGCTGCTGTACATTTTTGTAAAACCTAAAAAACTTTGGTTTTTTAGGGATGGATCAGAGTGGGGTGAGGAACTCCCTAAAGTATTTTAAATTGCCCCTGTCTCATTATGAGGTACTCCTTTGTGCTGAACTAATACAAGTATGCCATTAAATAATATTATGACAAGCTACCTTAGTTTGTGAATGAGGTGAAACAGAAGATTGAGAGATAATTTGAAAGGTAGCTTGGAGTTTTATAATCAGTTTTGTATATTTACAATATATTCTTAAATAGTTGCACTATACATCCACATTTTGTCTTGGATCTACAATGTATGTTGGTTTTTGCATGCTTTGCTAGGAGAAGAAATTTGTGCTTCAGTAACTAGGAATTTGTTTTGCTCCTGTTCTAATGCACTAATGCCATTCAGGTAACTGGTCCTTAAATAAAAATAATGATAAAGTACAAACAAACTCAATTGCCTGTGGCAGCAGGTTCATTGGTGTGTACATGTATTTCCAGCTTCTTAGACTGAAGTGGGAGAGTCACAAGCCTTGGAGTCTAAAGTAGGCTGGACAGTACAGTGAATCCTCATCTCAAAAACCAGTATTTCCTCTTCTAACTTTAAAATATCCTTTTCTAGGAGTTATAACTAGAGAGGTCTGCTTCCTACAATATGTTCAGCCCAGGCTACACATGGTGTTTGGGTTGGGGTTGCAATAACAAATAGTTGGTATAGTTAAAACAACAGAATTTTATTTCTCACAGTTCTGGAGGTTACAGTCTGGAGAGGGCCCATTGTCTGGTTATAATCAACAATGTTCTATGTGCTTACATGTCAGAAAACAGAAAAAGATAAAACCCTGTTCTTAAGTGATTGAACCTTCCAGACACTCATTCCTAATAACACCACATTGGGGAGTTAGTTTTCAGCTTATGAAGTTGGAGATATTCAGTCCTATCAACTGTGGACAACAAGATTTAGTACAAAGGCTACACTTAAAACTCATTTCAGTTGGCACAGGGTATGGGATCCAGGCTTCAGAAGAAGTTGCCAGCCCTAGTCCTCACTTGTTGATACATAATCTCTATTATAGCCCTGACTGCCCTAGGACTCATTGTGTAGACCAGGCTGGCCTTGAACTCACAGAAGCTTGTCAGCCTCTTTTGGATGCTGGGATTAGCAGCATGTGCCACCATGCCTGGCTATATAACTTTTAATTTGTATCCTGGAAAGAACAATTGACCTAGACTTTGGTACCCATTGCTTTAGTTTTTCCCTTTGACTGTTCATAGATTAATTTGTTCAGTTCCCATTATGAAGCTTTGTAACACGAAAAATAAACAACCCAGAGACAGATATTTAGGTTCAAACTTGAAGCTGAAGATCAGAAAAGCAAAGCAGCTGATCTCTAGCTCTCACTCTACCTCAGACTGAAATGTGATCCTGGCTCCACCAAACCTCGGGCTGTAACCTCTCCTCATCGTGGCTGGAGAATCCTGAGACTTTAATGTCTTCCTAGCCTCCAGTGTAGCTGGAGAATGAATGCCTGATCCTGACTACTGAAGACCCTGTGCTCCTATCTTTATACCCCTCTAGTGCTGGGATTAAAGGCCTGTGATCCCAGGTGCTGAGATCATCTTTGTGTGAGCTGTTTCTCTTTGGGACTGGATCAATCTTGTATAGATTCAGATGGCCTAGAACTCACAGAGATCAGTCTACCTCTTAATCCTGAGTCCTGTGATTAAAAGCTTCTGGCTGCTGGGATTAAAGTTGTGTGTCACCACTGCCTGATCTCTGTAGCTTAAGGCTGGCTTTGCTTTCTGAATTCTGAGGCAAGCTTTAATAAATCATAATATATCACCATAAAGCTTGTGTCATCCTGTTTATTTAGATTTGCTCAAGCTCTGGGAGGCAGGTTGATTTGCTTCTTCACCAAAGTGCAGAAACTAAGCAACAGTGTAAAGTTATTTCACTTATACCCCATTCCCTTGTATCAGAATCAGGCAACAGTGTCTTATACATCCTAGAGAATGGTCTGCATTAGCCATTCTTACAGTTTGAATGAGTGAATTCACTAAATATATAGCAAACAAAATAAGTACAAGGGGTCACAACAATCTTCTGTGTATTGTATTGTTCGAAATTTAGTCTATTTGTTGCCAAAGTGAAGTTTTTTAGATTTATTTTTACTTATGTTTATTTGTGTGTTTCTGTGTGAGTGAATGGTATCTGTGTGTGGGTGTCCTAGAAGGTAAGAAAAAGGCCTGGGGCAGGCAGATATGAGCAGGGTGTGTTGGCTGCTGAATTCCTGCCCTCTTCAGGAGCAGTGAGCACTTCTAAGCATTGAGCCATCTCTCCAACCCTGGACCACATTTTAGATGATTGCGTGAAGGACATCCTCTTCTGTGACCATACACAAACCAGTCTTTGAGCTGTTTAGTGAGCCCAGCTCAGGTTTTCAACTGGAAATCATCATGCATAGGTATTAGAAATTAATATTGTTAGCTGGGAAGTGGTGGTCACACATCTTTAATCCCAGCACTCGGGAGGCAAAGGCAGGTGGATAACTGAATTCAAGGTCAGTGTGGGTTATAGATAGTTTTCTTGCAGAAATTCTGTCTGCTACAAAGCCTACTATAAATGAATATGGGTGCCTGCCACACATAACTCCTGTTCTGTCCTCTAGTCTGTTAGCTCTAGAAGATATGGGCAGTCAATAAATATTTAAGAAATATGGCAGAACAAGTTAATGTTGAGGAAAAGGTCCATTCACTTTTCCCTTTTAAAACTGCAATTAGGGGCTAGAGAGATGGCTCAGTGGTTAGTATTTGTTGCCCTTCCAGAGGACTCAGGCTTGGTTCCCGGCATTTACAAGGCCTTTATCTATCTATAACTCAAGTTCCAGGAGTGTAGTGCCCTTCAGATAGACATGCAGACAAAATACATATAAAATAATAAGTCAGGCTGGATGTGACTGGAAAAATTTATCTTCTCTGGGAATTTTATTTAGAAGGTGACATAAGCCATCTCATAGGTTCAACTTGTTTCTGGATCCTCTCTTGGACACATCGTCTCAGATGGGCTTCCAGGCACCTCAGCCGTGGAATCTCCTAAACAGGATCCACCCTTTCCCTGACCTCTGAGAAATGTAACCCTGAAAACAGAAGTCCATGGCAAAGGAATTCTAGAACCATCTGAGGATTTGATGGCCCTAATGTTGCCCAGGAAAATTAGTATTTCTTTCATTCCTTGGCTTATGGCTGTACCCTTCTAATCTGCAGCCATTGCCTCATCTTCTGAGCCATTTTTACCCTTCCCTTGACCTCACTTTAATAAAGACCTAAGGTTTCATATAAGGCCCACCTGAATTATTTGTTTCATATCTTCATTTCAAGATCCTTGGTCACATCTGCAAAGTTCTTGCCGCATAGAAGCTAACATTCACAAGTTGCAAGAATTAGTGTAACTGAACTTGTCTGGGAATAAAACTGTGCCATCAAGTGTCTCCTTGCCTTTTGAAATTAGAGAAGTTCAGAACATGCCATCTCTGAAGCAGGCTGCTCTGGCTAGGTGACTGTTTTGAGTTAAATCTCTCTCCATTACAACTTAAAAGCGGAGGAAATTCCCGTGTTAAAGGTGTCTCTTCTTTGAAATTATTCCCTTCAGGAAGTATTTTTGCTTGATCACATCCTCACTGTTTAATACCCTTCAACACAATATGTAAGTGTTCAGCTATGTTTCTTCAAGTCTTCATTTCCTGGTGTAGGCTCCCATCCCACGTTACAAAAGATTCTTGTATTGCACAAATCTCCTGATAGTTTGACTTGTATTGACTTCTCCTGATAGTTCTCAGCCCAGCCAGAACATTGTCCAAGAGGATACAGATGAAAACTGCATCCTTTCAGAATCTATAGAGATTTCTAATGTGGGTAGTAGAAGGCAACCACGCACAGTAGGAACAAAGCTCCACATAGGGTGACTGTTATCAGTCACTCTTCATTGTGTGTGTGTGTGTGTGTGTGTGTGTGTGTGTGTGTGTGTGTGTGTACGTAAGCACATAAATACAACCTCCTGAGTCCATTTACATGTACATGATTTCATGGCTGAATACTTGGTATTGGATAGTCAATTAGGGGGCTTGTCTTTGAGAAAGACTAATATATCCTCTCTATAGTTCTTTGTTGGTATGGGGCCTCATGCTATTTCTCCCTTCCACCTTACCATATCTATTGGTGTTGTCACTGTTCAGGTATTATTTAGACAGCCGTACTGTTAAAGTTTCATGGTGTAGCTTTCCTGTCATTCATAGGAGACAGTTTCAAACAGGCCCCCTAGTCCACTTGCTGTTACAGTTTTTTGTTTTGTTTTGTTTATGTTCCCTGGACATTTGGTGCACGGGCTGTGTTGTAGATGTATCATTTGGGACTTGGTACCCCACAATCAGTTACTCTCTACATTTTGACCAGCTGTCACTTTTTTTTTCTTCCCTGAGGCAGGGTTAGCCCTGGGTGTCCTGGAACTAGCTCTATAGACCAGTCTGGCCTTGAAATAAAGAGATCCACCT
The DNA here is from genome assembly GCA_030556225.1 of Cricetiscus sungorus. Taxonomy (NCBI): domain Eukaryota; kingdom Metazoa; phylum Chordata; class Mammalia; order Rodentia; family Cricetidae; genus Cricetiscus; species Cricetiscus sungorus. The sequence continues at coordinate 6,927,109 of JANBXA010000392.1, read as the reverse complement.
GCCTCTGACTTATGGGTGCTGAGATTGAAGGTGTGTGCCACTACGCATGCCTTGTCACTTATTTTTTTGAACAAATGTTTATTAAGACCGCAGGGTTGGAGTGTTAGGCACAGAGAGCTACTAAACCGTGCGATCTTGGTCCATACAGAGTTAAACAGCACAACCTGGAAAGGATAAATATTTTAAGAAAGAAACGATCATCAAGAGAACACTAATTAACACTGCTGAGCTTGAAGAGGAAGAGCTCGAAGCTAAATTGAGAAATCCCCCACCTTGCAGCAGGCAGTGATGAATGTAATACAGTAGATACAAATTTATCTTCCTCTTATAAGACAGAAGCAAATAATTTGATCTCCTTTGTGTAAGAGAAAAAATTGGGGGAAAGGTGAGGAAAGTCAGTTCAACAAGACTCAGTGTTGGTTTAAACTTGCAGAGTCTAGCACCAGGCAGTTTATTTTTGGCATATTTAAGCTCAGAACAATTTGAATAAAAGTTTCCTGGTGACAATGAACTTAGTCCCATGTGCACATTAGTGCTTACAACATGACTACATTGAAACCCTGTGCAAAGTACATGTGACCTCTTCCTTGGGCTCTATAGATTGACCACCTGCGTTATCTTAAGGGTCTAGGAAAGAATCTGGTGTGGTCTCAGTCATACAAATAGCACAGAGGACATCTGGACTATCAACCATATCAGGTACTGTGACAGCCTGGAAGAGCCCTTGGCCATACCGACAGAATAGAAATAACTGGACTGGTAGCCACTCTGATCCTGGATGTGTGAGCTTGGAGGGAGCCAACTATGACCTGACAAATAGCATAGAGGTTACCTGTGCTATTAGCCTCCTCCGTTCTCAACCTTTTGGATTGGGAAGAAAAAAAAAAAGTTACACATCTTTTCCTTTGAAAATGGTGTGGTTTCTGTAATGCTATATGCGAGCCTAAGGACCATTGTGTTTGTTCCCAGCACCTTTCTTCTTTCTCCATGCCTTAGACGAGAGTAATTGAGTCCTCTCATACTCAGGCAGCACCTAAGCCCTGTTTCAACCCTCTGTAGCTGCCGCTGTTGCTGTGAGGACTAGATAAAACCCAGTGTGAAGAGCTTAAACAGAAGAGCATACACTGCCAAAGTGAGTAAATGTAGCTGCCACCAGTGTTTCTCTCTGCATGAAAGCAAGGCATTCTTGGCAGGTCCGCTGTGAAGGAAGCGGAAATCTGAGAAGAGGGGCCTCCGGCTGGGGCAGGGAAGCGTGCACTGCCACTGTACCAAACGAAACAGTCCAGACGTTGGTGGTGCTTTGGATCTAGCGAAGTTGCAAGGTATTTGCTTTTGATTTGTAAAATCTTATGGTTTCTTACACTTTCACAGGAGGTTTTAGAGAGATAAGAGGCAAGTATTATGTATAGAAACTAGAATCTTGGCTTCCCAGAACTAATGTCCATTCCCAGACCAACCCCATTTTGTGAAATTAGTATTATTAATTCTGTGTAACTAGCGAGTAACTTGGCATTTGTTTCTTCGTGTTATCTTTTTGAGTCAGGATGGTTTGGGGAAAGTTCTGTTAACCGGTGCCACCTGAGTCAAATCAAGCAGATGCATAGAGTCAGCTGACATTTATTCATTGGAATTGGGTAATGTGCTTTTGGTCCATCTCTAATTCCTAGAGGGTAGGCCTTGGTCTTACAGCATAAAAGACAGCTTTTGGTAAATAGGCTAGTGATTTATTTGGTTATTCTGCATAGGAATCTTTGCAGTGTCAGTGTAGGACATGTTTTCTGTGGACCTTAACCTTTTCCAGAAGACAATGCAAAGGTGGAAATCCCTCATCTCGAAATGTGAGATAACTAGAAGATTAAATCAGAAGAATTCTCTTGAGATGTCAGAGATAGAAGGCCAGCTGTGATAACGAAGCCTTGCAATCTTGGGTTCAGAACAACTCCAGAGACACAGAGCCTGCCGGCCTGCCTGTCTGATTCCCGTCTCTGGTCTCTTCCTCCCGTTTGACAGACATGTCAGAATTCAAGCAAATGCTGTCTAGTGTTTGGCTCAAGGAAATCTTCCCAGAGATCAGCCATCAGCTGATCAGCTTCCAGGAAGACAGTGCCTAGGAAAGGAAAACCTCAAGCAGGCTACAAAAAAGACCAATGCGTTTATTTGTGTCCGCTAGGGGGCGCTCGTTCCGCTAGGGGGCGCTCGTTCCTCGCAGTGGGGCGGCCGGAGGGACCCAGCAGAAGGATTTTTTGGTGTTTGCTCTACCGGCAAAGCAGAAGCTTTTTTTTTTTTTTTTTTTTTTTATTGAGCCCGGAGAAGCACCACAGAATGAAATAAACAAATAATAAATATAAATTAAATAAGAAAATAAAACAGTAGCTTAACGGCAACAGGCTGTCTCCCACCGCTAGAGACCAAGGTTTGCTCGGTTCTGGAAACGCATCCGGATTCACGCAAGGACTGTTAGGCACAGTCTTCCTGAAAGCCCTGACCCCCGACAGAAGCCAAAGCAAGACAAAGTACCTATTTTAGCTTGTTACCTTTATTTCATTTTCTTTCTTTATCGGAACTATTCCACACGGAATCTGATCGAAATTGTCCTAGCCACGGACCTATTTGAATCGGGAATCTTGTTTTTTGCAAACCCTGTACCCGTGAAAAAAATAAAAACTTTACCATAATCTTTAAGAATTGCGCAGAAAGGAGGTCACGTGGCTCCGTACCCCGCGCACAGATCGGGAGAAGGTCTGAGGTCAGGTTAGTGTTATGGTGACAATCAGAAGAGACCATCAGAACAAAGGGAATAAAAACTATGAAAAAATCCATGGTCACCAGTCGAGCGTGAAATCCACCATTAGGGAGTGAAAGAGACGCGACGCCACCGTACAGCAGAGTGGCGCAGCGGAAGCGTGCTGGGCCCATAACCCAGAGGTCGATGGATCGAAACCATCCTCTGCTAGAGTCCTTTTGCACAACGAAAAAGCGAAAATGATTTTTTTAAATCAGCAGTAATATCACTACTTTGAATCCTTACGGTTCATGGTGTCGTTCCTCCCAGTCTCTAAACAACAGAAACATTCTTCTGAGCTGCTTCCTCATACTGTGTACATTTTAGTTGGTTAGCTGGGTGTTTTGTTTACTTGTTTAGTTTTTGGTGGAATGTAAGATTCCAGGTCACACCTAGCCTGGCAGAATTCTTTGATGCCAAGTCCATGCTGTTGGCGAGCACAGAAATATAGAGTGAAGCTTTCTGTATCTCTTCCCTGTTCAACACAACTAATTCTGAAAGTGACAGCGAAGAGGAGCATCAAGTGTCTTCTGATTAGTACCTTTCCCTCCAGGGTTCAGCATTACGTCAAGGCCTTCTCCACGAACCTGCGTTTGGCCACCAGGAGGCACTGATGGAACCCAGAGATGACAACTCGGTCCCAAAGACCGGCTGCTGCCTTTCCCATTGACAGCTCACAACCCCCTCTGGCCTACCTGTCCAATTCCATCCGTGCCCTTGTGTCGTGTGCACTCTCGAGCCCAACCACCCCTACCCCCCCTAAATACTCTAAGATTCAATCGCCCAGAGTTGCTCCCAGCTCAGAGTTTGGAGAACTGGCACGAGAGCGGATGCGCTTTCAGGTCCTGGCTGGGTGCTGGACATTGTGTCCCGTTGAGCTCTGCCCTCGTCGCACCGGAGAAAGCCAGTGCTGCGCGCAGACCCCAGGGCCGGCTGACACGGTTGCCGTGGCCCGCGTGTCACCAGCTCCCTGGCATCCTCGCGCTTTTCTTGCACGCGTGGCCCAACCGTCACTAGAGCAGCGGATGCTTGGATTCGGCCACCTCCTCCGACGTCCGAAGCTGAAACCCAGCTGGAAGTGACCGTCCGCCCGCGCCTCTCCGAATGGGCAGCTACCTGGGCAAAGCAGGGTCATCGCCGCTGTCCCCAGCACAGGGGCGCGCAGATGCACGGGAGAAGCCTTCGACCCACAGACCGGCTAGACCCCTCTACCAGGTCCACCGGGTGCAGCATGTCCACCGCGCCCAGCCCGCCCGGCGACACAGGCCGGTCCGGAGGCCGCCAAACTGGGACCCAGCCAACCCCGCCGCCTTCGTCAGTGAAGCCTGGAGACGCTTTCCCATGAAGAGGCCGCAGAACCGCATCATGGGCTCTCTTCCTTCAGACTGGTGGGAAAGCTACCTCAAGCGTAACATTTGGTCCCTTCGTCACCCTAGGGCCACGTGGAGTCCAGTGACAGTCAAGATCTCGCCTCCTGAGCGGAGGTCACGGCCCTTGCTCTCAGCCTCAAAAGCGGTAAACGCGGGACCCTCAGAGGAGCCACCAGGCGGCTGTGGGAAAGAGCCGGTGCTGAAGGCCCTCCTGGAGTGCAGGAAAGGGAAGGCTAGGTGGGAAGAACCGCTGTTCTCTGACAGCTCGGACAGTAAAAGAAATTCCACCACTCCTTGGTCCGCCTTTAAGCCCCTGTTGAAAAGTGGGGCCGCTGTTACATTTGTGGCCAGGCCTGGGTCTCTGAAACGCAGCTTCCACGCCCAGAGCTCAGATCATAAACTTAAGAAGTCCAGTTGCTCCTCCGTGGCCCTCTTGGCCAACATATGCACGCACGGTCCCCCCAGCACTAAAAGAAATGCTATTACCAGCTCTTACAGTTCTTCCAGATATCTCTCAGAGTCCTGGAAGAGACATTTCTCCAGGACATCGGTCCAGACTCCAGAATGGCCACTGAAAAAGACAGAGAAGAGTCCTAATTCTCACCCCTTAGTTTCACCCAGCCACTCTGGGCAGCCGAATGGGGAGATTCCTTCACTGCAGTCTGGTCCTAGGGAGCTGCTGACCGCACCATGCCAGCAAGATGGTGCTGTCATTGAAGAGGACCCGACCTTAGAGAGGCAAGCAGGGCCACGCAACCAAACCACAGAAGCTACAGCTGGGACCGTCACAGAAGCCATTTCTGAGTCCAGGCCTGGTATTCCGCCCCCCTTGTCTCTCAGTCGGCCTTCTTCTGAGTCAGCACTCAGCACCCACATGAACCCTCGGCTGGAAAGCTCAAAGAACATGCCTGTCCCACATGAGTGCTCAGAGGTAGAGCACCTTCAAGGCATCTCTTCAGACTCAAAACCCTCAACTGCTTCCATCCAGGTGTCTCCAAGCTCTCTGACATCACCTGTCACTGACTCCAACTGGCCATCTGCAATCCCTCAGGCTTACAGGTCTGCAGTGCCCCCACACTCCTCTGTCATTATGCCCACAGCACCCACCACACAAAACACTCTGCTTGGGGTGGTGAGTAGTCCAGTTCTTCACCTTCCTGCATCTCTACTTCCTGTGGAGACTTCTGCTCACTCAGCAGTGAGACCTTTTGGGGGTCTGGGCAGAGTAGGGAGGTCAGAGACCGCTCATGTTGCAGAATTTTTGTCATGGCTGGGGCATCATCAAGCTCTTCTCTTTCCACAACTCCAAGCATCTTAAGGCCACCTTCAAGCCTATCTTTGGCAGTATAGAACCACTTAAAATTATGCCTATGACAGCACCTGTGTCTACCAAACAGGCCTCTCCTTCTCTGACTTCTGCTTCTGGCTATCTCTTCCATAGCCTAGCCACAGCCTCCTCTATGGTTACATCTGCTATTCCAGCCAGCACATCCAAAGGCCCTGGTGTGGACTTGAACATAGTAACTAGCATCACGGGCAACTCTTACTCTGTCCCTTCCTGCCACACTTTCCTCTTTGGGGCTTCCCAGGGCTTTCCCCCAGCCCCCGATTTAATTTTCCCATGCCAACACCCTGCAATCCCTACTGTGCACACAGTCACTATCTTTAGCCAGGTTCTTACTGGTGCCGTCCAGATATCTCCTCTTAGAAGCACTGCTAAATTGAAAGGGGGGAGCAGGCCCCTGCCAACTTTAGGGTTATCATCCACAAACCAGCCTACAGTGACCTCAGGCATGTCCAATGTGACCTCAGCACTCACAGCATCTTTGGGGTCAAGCCCAAAGTCCCCTTTTCCACCATCCCAAAGAAGTACTTCCCAGTCTTCACCTAGGGCCACAGATGGGCAGGAGCAGTGTTCTCTCCAACTAGCGCCTGTGCCTCTTTCCTTTCAGGAAAGTGAGTTGTGTCCCCAGCCCAGATGCTACCTCCTTCTCAAATGGTCCTCAGAACGACCACCCCACCAGCTTCTGGTGGCTTGACATCTTCAGTCTCCATTATTCACACTCCCACCAGCATCCGGTCAGGTTTCCATAGTAGTTTAACTGGTTTTCCATTCAGTGAAGCTAGCTCAACCACCCTTGGAGTTGTCAGACAGAACCAGCAGAGCGGGGCCTGAAGCTTAGCATTCGGCAGTACAGCTCCAAGACCTTCTGCTTTTGGGGGATCCGTGACCCCTATGGACTGTGGGGAGCCTGAGGTCATTGTGGCTGTCCCACCAAGGAGCATGTCTGGCTCAAGAAAGAGTGAGACCCCAAGCACCCTAGCCTCCTCTGTACAGTGCTGGAACCAGCGCATGCAGGGTCTGCCTAGCCAGATCACACCTTTGGCCAGTGTCACTGCAAGAAAGACTATGTCTGGGGCCCCATCTCTGGTCCCTTGGGCTCAGAGTACCCCTATACCTGGAGCAGTTAAGGCAGGTTGCAGTCTTAGGTTTGGAATGTCCTCTCCATCTGTGCAGGGTTCTGTGGGGAGAGACCCTTTCAGATCATGAGCACCTTCATTCTGTATTGGCACAAAATCAAAAATCCCAAGGAATCAGGAGCCAGGGCGTTCCCGAAAACACCACACTTCATAGAAATAGCCCACTCTCCCTGTCACATTGCAGTGAAAAGCCTCAATCTCTCCAATTCTCTATACCAACACATCCCAGATCAAAAGTGAAATCTCTAGGTGCTCTTGCTGTGTGTCCTAATCTGTCTTCCAAGGAGGTAGACCACAAGTGTGTCATCTAGTGCTGATAGGGAATGGGGCTGCATGGGACTAAGGCGCACCCACTCCTCCCTGTACAACTGTGAGCTCTACAAGGGCACAGCCTCCCATTTGGGGAGGAGCCATGGCAAGAAAATAACAAGTATCTTGGGGAGGAGATAGATAGGTGGATCCTACACCTTAGCCTCACTTTATCTGGGCTCTAAGAGGAGCTTGGCTGTCTAATGCCAAGAGCCACCAAGTTCTCAGTTCTCACCACTTGTACTGGTTTCTTGGGAGTGTTTGGGTGTGACCTGGCCTGTGTTCAGTCTACTCTTGGGGATCAAGGTCATCTCTGAGGGGTCCCTTGTGTGTTGCTCTCTGCACCACTTTATCTTTAAAGTTGCCCCAGTCATCACATGAGTTGACAATGGTTTAGCCCCATCCTTCTTTTGGTCAATTTGCTGTACAAGACTAACTTGTCAAGATTTAGCCTGTCAGACCGGAAAGGTCATTCCTCAGTCTGAGAAAGGGAGACTCTTGGCTTGTTCCCTCCAGGATCAAAGCGGGGCCAAACCCTCTTTACAATCCCAGCTTTTCCACTTGCTGTCCTCTACTTGGTGTGATGGAGACTTGCTCTTCTTACTCTGTTGGTTTCTGGTGTGTATGCTTTCAGTTGTATTTGGAGGAAGAACAGTCTTTGAGTGGCAGAAAGTTGGCAAAGCCAAATTTCAATTATGTAAATGCATCTGCATCTTGGTGGATGGGACCAGTCAAACACTGATTCAGGGCTGCAAGGGGTGACTCACCCTAAATGCACAGCAGCAGTTTGACCTTGAAGGATTCTTTCTTAGTAAGTGGGAAGGCAGAGGAGATGGCCAGGATGCCCAAGTAGTTAGACCAAAGCTTACATTTCATTTTTTTTTTTTTTTTTTTTTTTTGCTTCATCAAATCAGCCCTTTCTGATTCTTTGAAATCAGAAAATTCACATCTTTCTCAGAGAGGGTCACCAAGACATGAAGTTCAAAACCAAAGCATGAGAAAGAGAGAATAGCAGGTACTTAGCAGACTGCAGCTATCAAGCCAGTGGGAAATACATGAGTAAGCCGGATTTCACCCTTAGGGCTTCTTAGCAACCGCACACACTAAGGCATACAGGATTCTTGGGTATATTTATTACATATTTCTTATTTTACAGATACCTTGGAGAAAGTCTAATTGAAAAAAATCTTAAATTGAATGATAAAATTTAAAAAACACATTGTTGAAAATTACTGTCAAGCTCATATAGATAATGGACCAGAAAAACTAACAAATTGGCCTGAAGTCATTCAGCAAAAGACTAGATTTAAGCCCTAGTGACTGTGGAATGAGATTATTTCGCACGCCCTAATCACCTAAGTCAGAAATGCCTGACTAAGTATCTGTGCTGGTTGGCATTTATTTGTTTATTAATTATTTGTGTGTCTGTGAGATACTGGGGCTTGAGTCCAGAATTTCACAAATGCTAGGCGAGTGCTCTACCACTCAATTGCATCCTCAGTCCTGTTTCCACTTCAAAGGGTGTTTTATTACTGCATTGTGTGCGCCTGGTCATGTGTGCCATGGCATCTGTTGAAGTCAGGGGATTTCCTTGGTGAGCTTCTTCCTTCCCTCAACCACATGGGTTCTAGGTTTTAGGGACTGGGCTCCCTAAATGTGGACAGCATCTTGTGATGGGAGATGTCATTCTGTAAATATGTTTCTCATATTGGTTAATGAATAAAGCACTGTTGGTCAATAGGAAAACAAGATAGATGGGAGTAGGAGAATAGGAGAGAGAGGAAGTAGTCAGGAGGAATCAAGATGTAGAGACTGGAGAGAACAAAGGTCCAGGTCCTCTCTCTGGTAGGATGAGATAGCGTGGAAATACTTAGATTAATAGAAATGGGTTAATATTTAAGAAGTTCAAGGTCATCCTCCTGGGCCTGAGATAGTTGAATCCCTATCTTTGGGGTGGGGGGTAGTCCACAGTGAGGCAAGCTTATGGCAAGAATTTGGGAAAAGGCTCTAATTGGAATTTCCTCAGTTAGTCTCTTAGAGTACTGAGTGTTTCCTTTCTAATGTATGGGGCTTATTAGATGTCCCCAGGGAATTGAAAAGCATGCACCTCCAGCAGTTGGAAACACTCAGATACCAGATTTCAAGCTCATTCCTATCTCTCAGAGTCCAACACACCCTTTTCCCAATATTATTTAATTTTTTTTTTCACTAAGCTGGAGTATTGTGGGTTTTCTCAGGAATACATCGAATAAGGTAAAAATAATTGGCTCAGCTTGGCTACAGTGGGTCACAACTTTAGTCCCAGCACTTGGGAGGCAGAGACAGGGGTATCTCTGAGTTCAAGGCCAGCATGATCTACAAAGAGTTCAATCCAGGATAGTCTGAGCTGTTGCATAGAGAAATTCTGTTGGAAGGAAGGAAGGAAGGGAGGGAGGGCGGGAGGGAGGGAGGGAAGGAGGGAGGGAGGGAGGAAAGAAAGGAAACAAAGAAAAGAAGGAAGGAAGGAAAGAGAGAGGAAGGAAGGAAGAAAAGGAAGGAAGGAGGAAGGAAGGAGAAGGAGAGAGGAAGGAAGGAAGGAAAGAAGGAAGGAAGGAAAGAAGGAAGGAAGGGAGGAAGGAAAGAAGGAAGGAAGGAAGGAGAGAAACAGAGAGAGAGAGGAAATGGCTCTTGAATCTTCTGGATTTGATTTCCCAAAGGCTTCAATTGAGTTTCAGAAAGGTATAGAGACAATGAGATATCCAGGAAACTAGACAGACTCTTCTGGAGGGGAGAGAGCAATGAAAAGTGATCAGGGACTGGCAAGATGTCTCAGTAGGTGAAAGCACTTGCTGCCAAGCCCAGGGATTTGAATTCAATTCCCAAGACCAACATTAAAAGGAGAAACTACTGAGCATAGTGTCACATGCATTTAATCCCAGCACTCAGAGATGCTGGCTGCTCTCTAGATCTGTATAGTGAGTTCCAGGATAGCCAGGGCTACAAAATGAGACCCTGTCTCAAAATAAAACACCTTCCTCCCAATAATTTGATAATTGTCTCCACAAGCCCACATTGGCACATACAAAATAAATGTAATAAAAATTTAAAAATATCTTTTACAAAAGAAGAAAGAAAAGAATATGGACCCTAAGGAGTCAGAAAAACCCCAAGACAGAAATCACAGTGTGAGGAACCCGAACCAGCCCTGAGAAATTCTGATAGTCAGTACATTGTCTTCAGAGATGCATTAAGCACTACCCACAGTACTAAATGGTAAAGTTCAGTTTCTTAACATAGCCCTTGAAGAATATGTGTTTTGACTTTTCATTTCTAAAATTAGAAATGAAATTGAGTTCAAGAAAACCAAGAAATGTTCTTCTTTAACTGAGATCTTAATCCATTTGATATTTAGGAAAAAGTGTCTTTTTGGAAGATGGAGCTGGACTTCAGAGACCAAGAAAGCTGTTTTGAGTGGGGACAAGTCTCTTCTGTGACTCTCTGCAACAACTCCAAGAAGAATACATGCCTTTCTATTACCTACCATTTAACTTTCTTTAGTGTATTATGTTGCGTAGGTGGACAAGCCCAGTACTAACTGACTCCAGGAGAGTAGACCAGAGACGACATCCTGGAGTCCCTGGATAATAAAAAGAGCCAGGCTATTTCTGGGGCATTAATGGAGTAGGGAGGTAGTCAAGAATTTTAACATTCGGGGTAATGACATCCATTTACAAATACAACAATGTGAAGAAGCATAAATAGGTACCAAGCAACCTCCCTCTCTCCTTCCCTGCCCCCCTCTACTTCTCCCTCTCTCCCCCCTGTCTCTCTCTCCCTCCTCTCATGTATGCATTGCTAAGCATTGAACTCAAAGCTTAAGAATGATAAGCAAGTGTTTTATAGTTATTGTCTTTAACTATTGATTAAATTTGATAATTTTTGAGCTGGGCATGTTGGCACACACCTTTAATCCTAACAGTCTGTAGGCAGAGGCAAGTAGATATCTGTGAATTCAAGGCCAACATGGATCTTCATAGAGAGTTCCAGGACATCCAGGACTACATAGAAAAACCCTGTTTCAAAAAATAAAATAAACAAAAACCAAACTTTTTTATACTTTAGCTCTTTTTTTGGAAGATTTACTCACAAATTAAAGGGCTTATTTAATGTAAAGAGAAACATTCAAAGGAAATTATTTTGTCCTCTTATAATGGATATTAGAAGAATACTTCTAATACAGTTGCTGCATAGACATTTTGGAGACAGGACCTGATGTGCAATGAAGGCAGCAGACCATGAACTTTACTGTTTTAGGGTGTGTGGATGCAGCAGCAGAAAGTAACTTTAGAACACTCTAGACTTTACACCACCAATGTATCTATTAATTGTAGTGATTATTGAGTCAGAAGATATGACTAGTTAATGTTGAAATGCTAATATTTTGCTTATATTTTATTAAAATGAGCATTATTAAAAACCACTCTGTTTGCTTTTACTCTTAAATATGTCTACACCATTTGGCATTATGCACAGTTCATGGCACATGAGCTTATGTAATAAGCACATGTGGCTTATGTAATATTTTGTTGAAATATGCAACTAAACAACTCACATCTTGTTTAGTATACATTTTATGGATGAGTTCATGACCAATGCCACTGAGAAATATAGCATTAATTTTACTTTTGGAAATCTTTCTCTGGTGTTTAGCCTAATTTACAAAGCACCCACTATTGATGAGTAAAGGAGAGCTGGAGTAACTCCCACCCCTGGAGTATGAATTATCCATTAAAATCATGGGCTCCTGTTCTGTGCAGAACCAGGAATGATCAATGATAGAGATACTTTTGGTTTTGAATGAGTGAGTTTATTATAAACATGAAGCTAGAAAAAGTAAAAGCCTAGGCCATACTCAAAAGAGACAAAATAGCATGATGGATTCCTTTCCTAGCAACAACTTGTGCAAAGGAGCTGGGGAAAATCAAATCATGCTCTAGGTTACATCTCTTGGCATTCAGTTACAATATGTGTGGTGATAACATATGGCCTCATATTTCTTGTGTTGAGACCATGGAATTCCATCATGTTTTTTTACTATTTTGGGCCTAGAAGGCAACTTAGCTCAGGTGTCTTTTCAAAGGAAAGGGGATAACTGTCCACATTTAATCTGTGAGTTTCATGAATCAAATGGGGACTCCATGGAACTGAGCTCACCATAAGCCAAAACGGCTTTTGTGGTTGTGGACGTCTTAGCTGGCTACCTTGTTAAGATGGAGGCAACCATGTGACTGGGCCACCATCTTGGTTTGTGATGCCAGCAATATTGAAACTTCCACATGACATGATGCCATGTTAGTGACATCATGAAGATGGTGAAGGCTGTAAGACCTTGTTGACATGTTGGTTAATGCAGCCACATGACAGAAACTGGCAGCACCCATAAAACTTCCCCAGTACAACTGAATCCCCCAGGGGATCACCATACTCCTTTTTATATCAGGCCCAGAGGTAACACCATACCTCTATGGTGTGTTTTGTTTATTTGTTTTGTTTCGATTTTGACATGTTATTTTACATAGTATATTTACTGGTTGAGTGGGCATGAGAGTTTTTTCAGCCACGTGCCTTCAATACTATACAGGTATCAAAGGAGTTGACACTGTGAAATGGCTCAATCCTTGGAAAGCTCCCGTGAGTTTGTAGCAGCCCAGGAAAACATGGGAAGACGCATCCCAAATAGAACCTTAAGGATAGATTGCCAGGTACTAGATACACTGCTGCCAGCAGGTGGTTACAACAACTGGAGGCAAAGAGGATTCAGCCTGCTTGGATGGGAAGCTAGAAGAGGTGCAAGCTATGCTGGGTCTCAAGGCCCGCTTTTTCTGCCCATCACCTCCACATCTAATTTTCTCCATCATAGACTGTTGCAGAATATTTGTTTACACTGTAAAGATGTGTCTTTGCCAAGGGGCCTCCTGATTGGTTCAGTATAAAGCTGAATGGCCAATAGCTAGGCAGGAAGAGGTAAGGCAGAACTTCCTGGGAGAGAGAGAGAACTCTGGGGAAAAGAAAGGGAGAGTCACCAGCCAGACTCAGAGGAAGTGGGATGGACAGTATGGAGATGAGGTAAGGAGCCTTGTGGAAGAACATAGACTTTAAAAAGTGGGTTAACTTAAATGATAAGAACTAGTTAGGATCAATCCTAAGCTAAGGCTGAGCTTTCATAATTAATTATTGTTATTATTTGTAGGCTGGAGGTCCTGGAAAGAACCTCTGCTATAATGGGGAAATCTCATAAAAAGAGAGGAGATAGTTGGTTACCTAAGATTGGTTTGGGACACCATAAGAAAAAAGGAAGATGATCAAAAAGTATAAAGCTATTTACACTGGAGAAGTGGGATACACATAAAAGTAATGTACCTAAATGCCCACAAAGCTGGATGTGGTTGTGTATTCTTTTAAGTCTGGTCCTCAGAAGCAGAAGAAGGTGGATCTCTGTCAGTTAAGGAGAAGTGCTTTTATCAAAATATGTTGCCTGGAAAACAAATTTTAAATAAAAATTAAAAAAAAAAGAGAGAGAGGAGAAGTAATGAAAGAACCTTGTGGGAACAAATTAGAATTGAAATACTGTGATAATGTCAATGTGTATATGTGTGAATATACGTGTGTGTGTGTGTGTGTGTGTGTGTGTGTATGCACATGTGCATTTATCATGTATGTACATACAATTCCACAGGGGGGTTTTTTGTCATTAAAGAATCATATAAATAAAAACACTTCAGAAACAATGAGCCAGCTGGATATTGGCTTTTAATATTACAGTCCATTCAAGAGTTGTTTCTGAGAAATAAGTGTCTTCAAGGCTTAGACAAAGTAGATTCACTTAAGCTTGTTGAATAAGAACTTGTTATGCCAAAAATTCAGATCATCATAAACTTACATAATGACAGAATATCACAAGGACTCGTTTGACACCCAGAAGAGACTTTCACTGCCCAGATCAGTTCATCTGAGTACCAAAATCATTAAAGGAAACAGTGACTTGTAAATCACTGAAAAAACGGATTCCTGAGCTCATTTTAATGATGCAAATTACATAAATGAAGAGAAGAGCCTCCCGCTTCTAATGGGGTGCCAAATACAGACTGGTGAATGTGGGAGAATGCCGGAATCAAACAATTGCCATTTGGCAATCACCACAGTAAATATGCTTTAGGGGAATTATCAATAGGTGCTAAATCTGAATGAAAAATCTCATGGAAGACATTGTGGTGACTTCCCTAGATGTCTCCCCCTAGGATGCTTATTAGTTGAAGGGAGGGGGGGCTCTGGTCATGTATTAGCTGACTGGAACTGTGATCAGAAGCAGCCATGGTTACAAAGGGAAATGGACATGGTGTGTCTTCAGGCTATATTCCTAAGGTGGAAAACACCTCAGCATTATTTCCTTTCTATTCTTCATAAATCTGTTTCCATCATGGTTGTGACATATATATCTATTTTGTTGATGTATGATATTAATGAAGTTTGTGCTAAAGAAGAATATGTATGTTTTATGTGGTGTTCTTTGGGGTATGCAAAATATGAACCTAATTTTGAAGGTGGGAAAATGGCACAAAACCCAAATTAGAGGTACAGGCTAACCTCAGTTTCTAGAACAGCAGCCAGTGCTCTTAAACACTGAGTCAAATTCTCAGACCTTCCATTTTCTTAAGTGAGCAATGACTCTGATATTCAAAATATGAATTCCATGAGATACTCAAAGGGATGCTTTGGACATGTTACAGTTTGGAGGATGCTCAACTATTACAGTTCCTATTCAAGCCTATATCCTGCATCCTACACCCTGGTCTGAAGAGAGAAGTGCTATAAATACCACAACTGCATCAACCGACAAACTTGAACCTATATGTAAGATTAAAACAGACAACCCCATCAGATACAAGAAAATATATTAAACTGCTAATTATACCAAGGCTATAAACAAAATACCTTTACTTTTAGAAAATATGTCCTCACCGGGCAGTGGTGACACATGCATTTAATTCCAGCACTCAGGAGGCAGAGGTAGGTAGATCTCTGTGAGTTCCTGGACAGCCAGGAACTCAGAGAAATCCTGAAACCCTGTCTCAAAAAACAAAAACAAAAACTAAAACAACAAACAAACAAACAAACGAACAAAAAAAAAAGGAAACATAACAGAAAAGAAGGAAAATGTCCTTAAGAGCAAAGGACCATGATATAGATAACTTACCTCTTAACTGCTTTGTTGTTTCTTGTTTGCTTTTTTGGCTTCAGGGGTGGGGATGTTTCAAAGAGAGGCGAGAGAGTGAGAAAGGTAGAGCAAGCCAGAAAGTAAAGGCCGGTGGAGAGGATCAACGGAGAAAGAGGAAATAGGTAAATTCTGGTAAAAGTATGTGTGGCTTTCTTACCGTTCTTATTTTTACACACCTTCCATAAACTTGAAATTACTTCCAAGTATTAAGTTTAAAAAGGCACCTTTAATGGCACTTAGAAAATAAGGAATATTGAAGCTCCTGTTATGTTCTTACAGAAGCAGCTACGGTTCGTTTCGTTCTGCTAGCACTGAGAAGGGACAGATGATTCCAAAGCCTTTTACTGTGACGTAGTGGTCGAGGTTATGTACAGAAGCCACTAGTGACGGTAGTGACAGGAAAGCACAGGGTACAGCACGAAAGCACGTGAAACATTGTGTGAGGAACGAAGCAGGTTGTGTGCTGGGAACAGCTGGGGACTTCTCTGGAAAAGCATAATATATAGGCCTATTCAGGGACCGACGACGAGGGTGGGATTCGAACCCACGCGTGCAGAGCACAATGGATTAGCAGTCCATCGCCTTAACCACTCGGCCACCTCGTCCTACACTTGGCATTGGCTCTTTGCCTCCTCCATCTTTGTTATGTTGGTGGCCGTCTTAAACTTTGACTCTGGTTTCTATGTTTGCACTAGCCTTCTACAAGACTTTTTAAGGAATTTTCGTATATACTCATTTCCTTCCTCCGAAAAAGACCCTTTCTCATTTTGATGACCCCTTCGTAGTACCTACACATCTCCATCCTCAATCGTCTTGGTTTCTCGGTACCACACTTGCTTTTCACCCTACAGTGAAAATCGTCCTGCAGTCTTCAAACTCCATGTTCTATTTCCGGAACCCGCAAGTTAAGTGCTAACCTTCCCCTACAGCCCTACATTTTACCTTAGTTCTCGACTAACTACTGGGATTTCATTAGCCTCATAGCTATTGTTTGCTGAGGATAAATATTTATTTTCCATGAATCATTTTCTTCTTGTACAGCGTAGTCTACATCTGCCGAAAAGTTTTATGCCAAACTCTGAATTTTTATGCTCAAAGGTCCTGCCATGGCCTATTGCAATAGAAGACACATTTGTAAACTGTTCTGGTTTTGAAAGCTATTTCCAGTAATTATAAATCCATGTTTAGGCCTGCTTCTTAGACTGGCCTGAATCGTTTTTATATTTTAAGGAGAGTGGACCCAAAAGACAAAACTAGAGAATTTTGATAAGTAATTTATTATGTATAAAAGGGGAACTTGCATTCAAAACACATCCTTTACTAGAAGGATTGAGGGTAATTTTTTTCATCATCAATTCATGTGTATACGTATGAAAATGTATTGAAAACTCAATTGGAAGTAATGGCAAACTGTGTGATCACATATGGTTATGAGTAAATCCAGATTTTACAAGAGGTGAATTTATTATGAAGGTTCCCTAAATTTAGTTAACGATGTCAGGCAGATTTGCGGTTATATAAAACAAGATAGGGATAACCAATATTTTAAACAAAAACCAAACTTCTTACAAGTCTACATAAGTGAAAAACCAAGATGCTAAATTACTTTAAAAAAAAAAGAAAGAAAGAAAGAAAAGAAAAGAGAAAAAAGGTACCGAATATATGTGGTCTTCCTGTCGTTGAATGCGGGATGTTATTTTTTGAAAATAAATCAGCCTCCTTCCTCTATCGCGAAATCTTGTAAAACAGCCTCTGACACTAGAACCTGCAGACCCGCTACTTCCCGCCGGTATTTTCTGACTCAAAAACGTGTGGCCTCTGTGTGTGGCTCCCTGAATGAGCCGTGCGTGTGAGCTCACCCTCGGGGGTAGACTCGTTATGAAGGAGGTCAGCAGAAGTAGGAGGAAAATAACAGGGTGATGGGAAGGGGATACCTCCACAGCACATTATGTACAATTATGACGTTGGAAAAACAAAACAACTTTAAAGGAAAAGCGAGCGTGACTTTGGAGACCGCTGGCACAGACTGGGTCGCGACTTTGGAGACCGCTGGCACAGGCTGGGTCGCGGTTCCCACGCTAGGCTCTCTCCTTGCGCGCTTGCTGTCGCCAGCACTTTCAGGATTCACAGTGCCCTGCCCCACCCACCCCACCCACATGACATCACCATCATTGGGGCGGAGTCATCCCAAATCTCTGCTCACCTGACGTTTGCTAGTGCTAACTGGTGGAGTTTGGATCTCTTTCTACTCACAGGAGACGGTGGCTAGCTGCGTCCTCTTGCATCTTCTACAATTCCTGCACTCAAGAGGCGAAGACGGGAGGATTAGAAATCCCAAGCCACTACGGTTACGTGAGACCCTCTCTCAGAGAAAATTTAAAACGAAAAAGTAAAACATACAAAACCCCAAACCAAAAGAAAAAGTCCCAGCTTTCAGTAGACAGAAGAAGGTGTGTGGCCAGTTTGGGGATCATACAGGAATAGCGGGAGACTTTGTTTCAAAAAACAAAAACAAAGAAAAACAACCCCCTACTCCAGACACAACAAAATAGCTACTATTGCCCTGAAGGCTAGATAAATTTTATTTCCAGTTTCCATTACAGCTTGGAACTGTTTCCTGTGGGTCTTCACTACTAGGCCCTTCCTCCTGCCTCCCCCGGGAGTTGTGAGCAGATTTCTATGGAGAGTTCTAGCTTCCTCCTGCAACTCTATCTTGAGGTTTCTTCCTCTTGTTTTCCTCCCTCTAAAAACCAAACTGTGAGGAAGAATAAAGTCACTTAGCTGGTGAATAAAGGTATTAAACTCTAGGAAGACGCGATTATCTGGGATTAATTTGGGAGCATCAATTTATGAACAAAAGAAACAAAAAAGCAGGTCCCACCGAGATTTGAACTCGGATCGCTGGATTCAGAGTCCAGAGTGCTAACCATTACACCATGGAACCACATAGGAGGTGCCATGGCTTTCAGTACGCTCCAGGGGTTCTATTTTAACAGAAAAAACAAAAAACTTTTTTCTTCTTATTTATTAAATCTCTTTATTCAGACAGAATCTAGATCTGTATCCTAGGGTAGCTTCAAACTCTTGACAATCTTCCTACCCCAGGCTGCATGGGGCTTCTCATCTCATGCCTGCATCCAAATCCTTTTACTTTAACAGAAAACACTGAATCCAAAGACCAGGAACTCTCTCTCCTACACCCACACACGCCCAAGGCTTCCTACCAAGTGATCAGTAATCAAATATCCAGGAAAAAAAGTGAATTTTACTGAAGACACAACTCCCCTCGAGTGTGAGTCTTTTGAGCTCCTCGGTGATTGGAGTCACCCAAGATTCACCAGGTGAAATGGGCATGAGTATCTATATCACAGACGAGAAGCGCGAGTCTGAAAGCTAAGATCCATCTCTCAATTCTGTGGTCAGATCTGACTTTTTTAAGGACACGTTATGGGAAAGCTTTTTTTTTTTTTTTTTTTTTTTTTTTGCCAAGTTCTCTGGCATGGACCTAGATCTAGACCTTGGTGTTTACAAACACTGAAATAAACCTGCTGAGATTACCTGGCTCCAGAAGGCTATGTGAAGCCCCAAGAATGACAAGCTTAAGAGGGGCCCTGCACACGGGAACTGATGTAATCTGAGGAGACCCCAGACCCTCCCAGAGACCGCTCCTGCCTCGTGAATCCTTGCAGGCTCACCTAGGACTCCACGCTCTGAACATTTGCGTGCATTCACATAAACTAGGTTTCTCTGATGGGTTGCAGTGAATATCCCGCCACCTCCTATCTGTGTGCTCCAGTCAGCATTGAATGGTCTGAGCGCAAAAAAAAAAAAAAAAGAAAGTGACACGATTTTAATAAAGAATCTCGACCAATCTTGTTCATTGGAGTTCAAAGATGGTCTCCAAATGGCTCACCTGGGCTCGTTTCTCTTCAGTAAGAATGTGCCAGAGAATCAAGACCTGATTTTAAGCGATACATAAGAGTGTTTAGGAGAAATTCTAGGAGAGTACTCCATTGGGTATCTGCGGTGATGTGCAAACACTCCCAGGTTCCTTTCTGAAAGCAATACTGTGAACCCTGTGTAGTAAAGATCATGTCATCGTCGTACAGATACTACAGATGACAAAACATTTGCCACCTCTAATATATGACAGAGGGAGAGCATCTGGACTGTCTGGTTCTGAGAGAACTAGGAACACCGTGTTAGAAACTCCTCCCTCCATTCTGCTTTAAGATATGCTGTTGGAAATAAAATACTTCTAAATATAAACTCAGCGAAGTCTGTCTTAACCCTGATTAAAAAGAAATTGTCATTGCTGGGGATGGGAGATGGCTCAGCAGTGAAGGTTGGCTCAGACCACCTGTAACTGCATTTCCAAGGGATAAGATTTCCTTCTCTGGTCTCCCAAGGCACCAGAACACACAGTCATACACTCATACATACAGATAAATAAAATTGTTTTTTTTTAATTTAATTGCACCAGGCATGCTATAACATTTCCATAATCCCAGCACTGAGGAAGTGAAACAGGAGTTCAAAGGTCAGTTTAAGGCTAAAGAGTAAGTCTCAAAACAAATAATAGAAAAACAATAAAGAGAGTTATTCATAACAATTTTAGTGAAGGGGAAAAGCATGAAAGTTTTAACCCACTTCATACTGGCCTGGGGTCCTCAGCAGCCACCGGCCCTCTGCTAGAGAGTTCTTGAGAACATCTTGGGAAATAGGCAGCTAGCCTCCTTGCTGTGAAAAGGAAAACTTCAGAGTGGTTTTAAAACGTTTAGAGTCATCTTGTTCTCATTTCCCCTGGGGAGACACGAAAATCTCCCTTGAAATGAAGCAAAGTGTTTTTATTTTTCTTTTCAAGGGCTCACAGGGCACACTATTATTATGCTCAAATTAAAAACGCCAAAAGGGACATATTTGTGGAAAAGATGCCATTGTCTGCCTGCTTTTAAATAAAGGTGGTGTTGAGAGTCGGGGGAACATAACTGCTATACCATAGAAACAGCACACCCTACATGTTCTTTCTTTGTTTAAAAAGAAAAATTTCCGTCTATCCAGGGTTCTGCAGTACTAATATTTTTTAAAACTACAAAACGATCAAAATGATTGAGCCCTCTTTATGCACCAAAATCAGCAACAGGGAAGTCTGTGAGTGACACTTGAGGACACATCTGGGAGAAATTTTCTTTCCCAACAGCTGCCCGGAAATTTGGGTCTGGTTTCCAGGAGGTATTAAACATTTCCTTCATCTTTTTCTGTTCGTGTCATCTGTCCATTGGACATTCTGGGATCTCCATCTTGGAGGACAGAAAACTGTCAGGAGCTATCTCTGCAAGAACACTACTAAAACAGAGGTAGTGCCTACCCTTGACAAATTAGTAGTTGCTTAACTTCAGAGGCAATCTAAGACATCTGGGGAGAGGATTATATAACCATTATTTGAAGAACATAAAAAGCGGACAGGAAACGACGTAGGTCTGGGGATATTTAAAATATTCTCTTCAAATGCGCAGACGCCGTGTTTGATTCTTATTGGGAGGTGACAAGATTACAGCTGCCTTGGTGATTGAAGCTCCCTCCCACGCTCCATCCCCCCCACCTCCTGCACCCGCTGCAGTCTAAGCTCTGCAGGTCAGATCAGGCCAGCCTCCCACTAGCCCAGCTCAAGCTTAGCCTCCAGTCTCAACCTTGGAAAAAGCCGAACCACAGGCAGCGAGCACTTCCCAGAAGACTCTGTTCTGCTGAACCTAAGACTGGGAAGATGGAGGGCACGGACTTGGTGCCCCTTTAAGCAGAAGTTCAATCTTTCTTGTATTTTACCTTCGGGATCCTTTGGATAGTACTAAGCAAAGATAAAACAGAGGTGGCGTGGGGAAACACAAAATCAAAGGATTTAAAACCCGGGTCCTTTGTCCCACGACAGCTTATTTGGAGTTTGTGAATGCGTTAGGGGAGGAGCACTAACCAACTACCGCTCAAAATCATCTTTCCGACACATCTTCACCTTTTGCCCCATCTCCAAACCTGAGAGTAAAAGGATGTCGAAAACTGGTTAAGACAAGCAGCTGAGTGGGCTAACATTTTGTGCAACTCCACATGCTAAAAACACGTAAAATGTGACTCAACCTGTGTTTTAGAGTCCCCAGTGCGCAATTGTTCTCTTAAGTAATATTCTTTCTTCTCTAACAAGAGCTGGTAAAAGACAGCTAGGCAAGGCAGAGGACCCCAAGTAGAAGAGGCATTCCCTGCCTAATGAAGAGGATTAGAAAAGGTTATTGAAGGAAGGAGAAGGGGGCTAGAAAAGCTTGGTGACTTCAAATCTTTCCAAACCAGTCCTGAAATCAATCCCCTTTCTCAGGTTCTACAGACCTACAAGATGAAGGATGAAGAAGACAGGGTTTCACGTGAGCCTTTGTTCTAGGAATTTTTCTGAGGAACTGAAGGCCATTTGATATTATTCACTGTGGGGAAACTAATAAACTAATGCTAAGAACTCACAGCAAACATTTCTTTTTCTTTTTCTTTTTTCTTAAAAGGAGTCGAATTTTTTTTTTCTTTTTTTTTTCTTTTCTTTCTTTTTTTTTTTTTTTGTGGTCAATAGAGACACAAACAGTCCATTTGTGTTTGTCTCAAAAGGCCAATGACAGGCTGAGTTCTTCCTGGTCTAGATAAAAGGATAGCAAAACATTTTTATTCTGATAAAAAATAAGACACATGTAAACTGGGAAAAAGGGGGAAAGAAAAGAAGAAACAGATTAACGGTTTGCACTGTTGATATAACTAAGCCAAGGGGTCACCAATGAAAATGTAAGGAAACCAGATTATGTGCAAGTGAATTAAAAATGGAAAAATCTCACACCATCAGGGCAATGCTAGAACTCAAAACCTTCCTCAACAGCAAGAAAGAATCTTAAATTCAATTATTTTTAATAAAACAGTTTTATTTACTGTTGATAATTTTATACATGTAAACAACTCTTGACTGACCTAACTTTCCTCTCCCACTCTCCCCAAGTGCCCTGAACACACCATCTTCCCCCTTTCAAATCTCTTCCTACCTGTGAGTGTGTGTGTGTGTGTGTGTGTGTGTGTGTGTGTGTGTGTGTGAATAACATAATCCAATTATTGCTGCCTATTGGAATGCTGACTGATCATCATACCGACTTGGCCTTGTGTAGATAACCATACCTGCAGTGAGGACATGGATACATTGGTGTTGTCATGTGTAGCATCCATCTGTAGTAGCTGGTCTTTGTGGTCCCACTCTGTATTAACCTGTGTTTGTGGGGCTTTAGTGGGATCCAGCCAACTTACCCAGTTCATATCTGAGGGGGAATGTGGATTGAGAAATGGCAGATAAATATACTAAAAAAGAGATAGAGACACAAGCCAGTGGATACTGAACCCACCAAGTTCATTCTTCAACATTCTTACATACCCCAACCAAAATGGGGAAAATGGCAAATGACTTCTTTAACAAAATACAAGGAAGAAACAGACTTTCTTCCTTAATGATAAACATGCCTTAGACTAAATCTCTCATCATCTGATCTTGAGAGTTAAGAGTAACCACACCTCAGACCAACTCTCTTGTTATTTGGATAAGAAATCCATGACTAAGACCAAAAATCCTACAGTAGCCACACCTTAGATCTTATGACTTTTCCTTGGAGGAGCAAGGATAGTTTTGAACTCTCTGACCTAAAGCAAAGGTAAGCAGAACCATCTCTGTGAGGCCTGATATGTGTGGAAGTACATGTATCTATTTATTTATTGTATGTGTCTATTTGTGTGTGTATGTGTGGGTGCTATGGTACAAAAATAAAGGTCAGAGAAAAGTTTTGGGGGTGGGCTCCTTTCTAGCACAGGTTTTCAGGCCTGGCAGAAAGTACCCTTAATCTCTGAGCCATCTTGTTCACCCAAAATAAATTTTTTGTGTGTGTGTGAGAAAAGAAAACATCACTTTAAAGATTTTAACAGTCAAACATGGGAGTCTGTGCTGACTGAGGAAGCTAAGCAGGAGGACTTTCAGTTCCAAACTAACCTGGGTCATATACTTGTTACACTGTCTTTAAAAATTACAGCAGATATAATACATGTCACATTGTTAACTTATGACCAATTTTAGAACAAAAAGCTCCAATCATGTACCTCCAGCTTTCCCTGAATAATTCAGAAAGCCTCCTCCTCCTTCTTCTTCCTCTCTCTCTCTCTCTCTCTCTCTCTCTCTCTCTCTCTGTCTCTCTCTCTCTCTCTCTCTCTCTCTCTCTCAACCCCATTTTCTCAAGGCAACAAAGAAAAGGTGCCCAAAAGCCCAGTTCTGCATTCTTGGAGACAATTGCAACTTCCTCCCCTGTTGCCATCAGCAGCCCAAGTCCCCATTTAAGCATTCAGCCTTTGACCATACTTGGACACAAACACAGTTTGTGTTAGACATGTCATCACCCCTCACCTACAACCTATATAATGGACTTGTACCTTCTCCAGCCTTCATCTCTGGAACTGGAGAAACCACCCACCCAGGAGTTGCTTTGCTCAAATAAGCCTGTGGTTACATTTTTTTCAATTTGGCTTGATCTGGTTTAATGTGTCTGCAGAGGAACCTATTATCAGGGGACACAAAATCTATTACACTTCACTGCCTGTGAATGGCTTAACTCATGCATTTAAATATTTTCAGTTTGTTTGAGCAGGCTGGGCA
Source organism: Cricetiscus sungorus (assembly GCA_030556225.1). Lineage (NCBI taxonomy): Eukaryota > Metazoa > Chordata > Mammalia > Rodentia > Cricetidae > Cricetiscus > Cricetiscus sungorus. The sequence continues at coordinate 6,903,209 of JANBXA010000392.1, read as the reverse complement.
TGACTATGTACAGAATCATACACAAATTTTTATAATTTCCTTTTCCACATAAGAGCATATACCAGAAACAAACAAACAAAAAGAACACTACTTTCTGGAGATTGGAGGATGGGAGGGTGGAGTCAGGTCTATGTAAATTGTTACCTATTTGTGAACTATTCTTTTTTAAAGTTTATAACATTTAGTCTGTGTGTGGTAGAGTCTTTCACACCATAAAATGCTTGTGGAGACCAGAGAACAAAAGGCAAAATATGACTAGTGTGTAAAAACAAATTTTTTTTCTGGGCTGGCAACAATTTTCAATGAGAAGCAGGGCTTGCCACCAAACTTGACAATTTGGCTTCAAAGTAGGATGTTCGGTTAGAATCTCCAGCTCACCCCTGTAAGAGCAGAAAAGCCCCATTCCTATCTCTCCAAACCCCACCAGGTTTAGAGTCTCCAAATAAAGCCAAGTTGCAAATCTTTGCTTTAGATCAGAGATGCAGCCCCCCCACCCTCACCCCCCCAATCTGGAGAACGCATTAAGGAGTTGTTTTACTCAAATAATCCTGTTGTTATGGTTTTTCAGTTCTGCATCATCAGACTTACTGCATTGGTAAACAGAAAATCTATTAGGATTCATGGAGTCAAAGGAGAGAACCTCCCACAAACTGCCCACTGATCACCATGTATAGCCTGTGATACACACACACACACACACACACACACACACACACACACACACACCTCATCCATCTATCTATCTATCTATCATCTATCTATCTATCTATCTCTCTATCACACGAACAAATGTAACAAAACATTTTCCTAAATCAAAACAAAAAATTGGATTCTTCGTATTTTCTTCCTATTTTTTACTTTTATTTTTATAAACTTTTAGTTTAGCATGCAAAGTAATGAGTTTCGTTATGGGATTTCATCCCTTCCTCACTGCCCTCTGACCCCTCCTTTCGCTGGTCTCCCTTCTCTTCCACAGGAATCCTCTATCCAACCACCACCTGTCCTCTTTCCCAACCCCCCTTACAATCTCTTGGCTCTATATTTTCCCCTTTAAGTGCACATATTCCAAATTACTGGATCCAAAGCAAAACAAAACCAGAGACCATACCTGCTGGGGTTCAGGTCCCAAAGAGGAGTTGCAGAGTTTGTGTGGGGGATGACGGGGGGGGTGGAGGGGGTAGGGGGGTGGGGGGGAGGGGGGAGGTGGAGGGGATGGGGAACTGAACCATTTGAGGGTGAATAGAGATGGCTGCCCCAGTGATTACTGGAAAAAGGCTACACTTTTTATACCCAATAGTTTAGCCACAAGCAAGATTGAAAGCAAAGATTCAGAGACAAAAGTGGCCATTAACTTCATCATAGCATTTTTCCTGAGACAAAAGTGGTAAGTTCAGCAAGTATCTAAATTTCTCAAAGGTTCGGTGACTGTACCTAGGAGCCCTCCTACATTAATGGAAGGGCCACAAGTTCTTCCTGCAGGAGAATGACTCTCTTTAGCAAGCAGGAACTTTCCTAGTGGTTCTGAGGGAATAGAGGCTTTTATAAGACCTGACCTTGGGAAAAGGACTTCTTCTGGGCACCAGATACTTCACTACAGTTTAAAAGCAATTTTCCTTCCTCAAAGAGCCAGATGCAGATGCAGCATAAACACTGAGATGTTCTCGAGTTGCTTTCATCAATGGGATCAGGTGTCCAGTTATTAAATCTCGAACTTCCAGTTCTTGGTATAATTAGAAAGGTACAATGGGATTCCTGTGTGCAGCTGAGTTATCTAGCTATATGGTTCTACGGTGGTGGGGATGTTTTTATAAAGAATTATTTTGTTGGAAGAGGCTACCATTTTATACATTTTCATCCTTTAAAGCCTACATGAAATTTCCCAAAGGAAAAGAGATAACAAACTCCTATAACCCATAATTGTGATGCCCATTCTGCGGGGTTCCCCTAACATCACCAGAGTTTGCACTCAGAATGTGCAAAAGCAAAGAGCCTTTATCTATCCAGATGCTGTGGTTGAGAACAGAGAGTGCCCAGTCCAGGTAAGGTAGGTTTTTTGTTTGTTTTGTTTTAAACCATAGTAGAGGTTGGGGGTGAAGGGATTTTCAGGCTTCAAGACCCTGATTGGCTGACATTTGTCTAAGGGTGTCTAGACAAATGGGGAATAGGTACATGCTAGGTTCAAGGACATCCGGTGATCTTATCTAGTCTTATTTAATGGTTGGGATGTTTGGAATATCAGGTACTTCCCCTTAGATGTTGGCCCTCTTTGGGTGGTGTCAGCTTATGGCTTTTACTGGAACCTAGTGCTGTCTGCCAGTAAACTGAAAATGAGGCCTACTTTTAAGCTGATTTTTATTAAGCCTGCCATGGCAGCAGGCAGCAAGCAATGTGTTTAAGCTGTTCTGGGCCCCACAATAATGAGAATCATTTGAAAATGAAAGTAAAAGAATGCTGAAGAATTGTGATCTGCCATGTCGAAATTCTGGAACTTTGTAAAGCAGCAATGGTTGCCATGCAGTCCATGCCTCAACACCCCCTCCCCCCACCTCAGCAATTCCACCATCTTCTTTTTCTGGTGCTGGTGATGGAACCCAGGATCTCCCAAAGGCTAAGATGGCATTGTCGCTAGGGACTCCATCCCCAGTCTCACACCAACCCTTCACGAGAAGCATTTTCATTACTAAGCTATGGCCTGGGCTTTTATATTTTTGTTCTTGGCTAAGCAAGTTGGCAACATTCACAGATATAGTTGTCTATTAGAATCTATAGCTTTGTCATTGTATTCTGACTGAGTTACCCCACCACCCCATCCATGTCTCCCAATCTACAGAAAGTGCACACCAGGCACAAATGGCATCCTTCCAAATTTCTCTAGGAAAATCCAAAAAGTCCAAGCAATAAAGTTCTTCCTGTTTTACCCTCCCCACCACTGAGATAGAAGAGATCAAAAGTTGGTGAGCATCCTAGGAGTACAGACAGTCCATCACTGTCCCATGGGCTAGAAGACCCAGTGAGTGTGGGTGGGGTGGGGATTCCTGTCCCAGAGACTAGGAGGAGCTAAGTCCCATAGCCCAGGAAAGGAAGGATGCTGGTTGGGATTCTTTCCTCTGCCAACTTAAATTTTGAATTTCTTTGTAAATATACACAATAAAAGAGGTTACTGGACCATATAATTTTTGAGGCTTTTCTGCTTGTCCATAGTGTTTTCTATTACATCTGTAGTAATTTACAGTCCCCATAACAATGTGTAAGGCTCCACACCCTCACCAACATTTGCTTTCTCTTGTACTCTTAGTAACAGCAGCCATCCCAACAGGTGTGCATGCTGCCTCCTCTGGTGATTAAAGACTGTGAGAATGGCATCGCATACCAGTTGGCCATTCTTATGCTTACTTTGCAAAATGTTTAGTTGGGTTTCTGTCTATGATTGCAAATTATATTTTTTGAGAATAGCAAGGACAAAATTAAGAAATTTTGAGAATAATAACAACTTCGTGCTTCCCAACTGCTGGCTACCAATGGAGACCACCAGTGTATAGCCAGGATGATGGCCAAGGCATTATTCTTCTGCTTCAGCTTCCTGAGTGCTGGAATTACAGATGTGGACCACCACACCCAGCTTTGCCTGTTTTATTATTATTATTTTTGTTATTGAGTATGAGTTCCTGATGTTTTTATATTAGCCCCTTATCTGAGACATGACTAGGATATGTTTTCTCTCAGCTCTTGGACAGCCTTCTCATTTTGTTGTTTCCTTTGCTATGCAGACATTTTTTCAGTTGATGAGGTTTCATTTAATTGTATCTTTGCAAGTCTAGGAGAGTGACAATCACTTAGGAGCAAGCAGGTCAGCAAAGGAGGGGAGCTATGCTTGAGATTTTTATTTCTTTTTTCTCTTTAAGCTTTTGGTGATATCCATAATATCACTGCTAAGAGACTGCTCCTTTAACACCTTCCAGGGTGAATTCTCTCCAGAATCTCTGAGAATGCTTAAAGGGAGAGGGTGGATCGATGCTAAACCCATCTAGGTGTCAAACTGAAAGGACCTTTGCAGAAAATATTTGAAGGCTCATCTAGCAGAGTGGGAGGAAAACCCAAGTATGTGGATTCTGCGGGAAGGGCGTGGTTCTCTTTTTGAGGGCAGCCTGACTCTGAACAGACAATAAGCATACACCATATGTAAGAGCGGCACACATACTAAATGTCTAAATGGAAGTGTGATGGTTATTTTTGGTTGTGAGCCTAGCCATTAACAGCTGAGCCATCTCTCCAGCCCAAGGAAGTGTGGTGGTTATATCTGGTGAGGAACTGTGGTTAGAGGCCAATAAAGGATCCAGGGTAGCTCATGTGAGCAGAACTAAGACTCGCCCTAAGTGACAAAAGTTGTCCTCTAGCTACACCTTTCCTTTCTAGCCCTCCTGTGGGAGCTCACACGTGACTCAGTTTCCATTTGGAGTCTATTCTGACTTAGAAGTTCAGCTGGCTTGCTCCAGTCACCTTGAGAGCTGTGAGAAAGTTCTGATTAAGCTCACGAGAAAGAACACAGTATCTAGCTAAGATGCAGGTGACTGATGCAGCCGGAGGTACAGTGTGATAGAAAATAAAACTTCAGGCTGCTAGCTGGAGACACATGAAGAGATGAGATTGCGGTTCCTTGGCTCAAGGACAGGATTAGGAGGTGGTCAAATGACTACACTGTGCTTTGTTCTGCCTTTAGTCTCTATAGAAACAGGTTCTGACATAAACTCTCAACTGTTTGGTGTGTTGAGAGAGAACAGTCCTCCTGACTCTATCTGGTTGTCTTTGTCCTCTTTGTCTTAGTCACCCTGTTTCAGGTAGCCCAGCTGACTCACTGGAGCAGGCTCCTACACCTCCTTTCTTTCCCCACATGCTTCTTAGAGGCTGCCATTCTGGATCCGCTCCTTCCTACTATTGGTGGCCGCTGTTCAGAGGAGTAAGCTCTGGTACAGCCTAAAAGTTGGCTTTGGGACTTGTCCCCCAAACCAGGGATGATGAGCCAGAGCTAAATACATTTCAGGCAGGAGCAAGAAGTACTAAAAGGAAGACCAAAACAGAAACAGAGGAAGAGAAGTACTGTGCAGCCATTTCCTCCAGACAGAAACACATAGAAAGCAGAAATAGACAGTATTAGTTCCCTTTCCTGCTACTGCAACCAAACAACTAATAAGGAAAAATTTAAGAAAGAAGGGGTTTGCTTTGGTTCACAGGTAAGGGATATATAGTCCATCACGGTGGCAAAAGTATGGTGGCAGGAGCATAAGTCAGAAAGCAGAGAGGCATGAATACTGGTGCTCAGTTTTCCTTTTTAATTAGCTGGAACCTCAGGGATGTCACCATCACTTCAGGTGAGTCTTTCTAGTATAACTTTGCTGGATATGTCCTCAAAGACAGTTCAGAGTTGTTTCCATGGTGATTCTAAATTTAGTTAACTTGACAATAATTAACTACTGCAGACTAAGACACAGGAGAGACAGAGTTAGGAAGTAGAGAGTCATGTGTGGTAGGTGCCCAGTTCAAGGCAGATTCTGATCTTACAGTAGAAAGCTCCAGCATGTAGAGCCATATTTCCCCGACATTTACCACACAGAATATGGATGCCTGTAAGGACAGTAATCACTGGCCTGCATTTACACAAACTATGACAAACTACAACTTCTAGTTGGCAGTGAGGATGACTGGAAAACAGGCATGCAGAATGGGCACTGAATTCCAGGTCTTGGGACTTCCTCCTTCCAAGCCAACTGATTTCTTTTGTAACAGTGTAGAAGATGCCAGGGTGAAGTTGCCATGATAGGACTTGTGAAGACTGGGTTTAGATCACACATCAATCCTGGTTCTTCTTTGTATCTTTAAGCCAGACCTGTAACTGCTGGAAGATTTTCTGTAAGGAGGTGCAGAACATTCTGGAAGTCAGAACTTAGCACTGGTAAAAGAAAGGTCATACAAGTAAGTATGCAAATGAGCATATAAAATACTCAGAACCTTTTCTCTTACCTGGCGCCCCAGTCGGAGGCTGGGAGAGTCTGAAGGTCTCATAGGTGCCATATCGAAGCAGTGAGAGGCACTAGGAATTAGAAGAGCTGGCTCAGAGGGTCCCAAGTCCTGTGTTACACTTAGCACATGCCAGGGATCGGTGTCCCCTGTAAACAAAGGAGAGGATGGTGCTGAACTGGGCTACAATCGTGTCGTAGAGCCAGGCTCGGTTGGCATACTCACCATTAACATAAAGTACTTGGGTGGCTCCGGGGGTCTGGCCACCATAATAAGAGTTTGTCTGGGCCACAGCCTGGGCAACAGATGAAGCTGAGAAGCCAAACACTTGTTCACACAGATCTAGCTGGGAGGGCAGTGCTGGGAGCTGGGAAAAAGGACAACGAGGACCCTCACAGGTGACATCTGTGGAAAGAGACTATCTTTAAGTATGAAGAGTATATATAGCCAGCCCCCTACTCTCCTTCGATAATAATTTATAAAACACTCCCAGTAGTGACATCCATGAGCTCACAGTTCTGCCAAACAGGCTCACCTATCCCAGATCAGGACATCCCTGAGTGTGGCTGTGATGGAAAAAGACAAGAGGTGGGGCTTCTAGAGAGATGTTTGTTTGTTCGCTTTCTGCAGTTCAGATTTAACTGGTCATCCTATATTTTGTCTGGCAATTCCAACCTTGGGCCACTGAAGTACAATCTCATATATAGGAAGATTTCTCTGGCTATGGTATAGAAGTCATACTGCACAGGTGAAGTTCAGGCCTAGAGAGTAGAAAAGGCCAGGGAATCCAGGCAGCAGTGGGGATTGGGGTGGGGGGCGGCTCTGGCAGGACCACACAGTAAAAACTAGAGAAGGGAAAGATAGGTTGCTGAGTGAACAAGACTCAGTGCTTGACAGGGCATCTGAACAATGGGAAGGAGGCAGCAAGATAACATTTCTAGCCCAGTGACTAATCAAGGCCAGAGATTTTCTGGCATACAAAACAGGAAACACAAGGAGGGAGGGAGGGAGGGAGGGAGAAAGGGAAAGGTCGAGGCCCGAAGTGTGGATGTTAGAAGGCCTGTCCCACCAGGTGACTGTTTACATTCTCCAGCCAGGCACCTCTGGGGTTACACAGGGCCTAGGGGGTCTGCTTAATTGTGACCCTGTGTTCAGAGCATCTTTAGGATGCTCTGGTTTGGGAGTTAGGCAGTCCACTCACAAAAGCCGAACTCAGTGCATGTCTGGTACAACCACTGCCGGTCCCCCACGCCAGACACTTGAGGTTCGGTGGTTCTCAGCTGTGCCACTGTCTCTGCCCGGGAAAAGCTTAAACACCGCTGGCCCATGCTGCGCAAGACTATCTAGGGGACGACAAACACATACGTGAATACATATATAGTCACATTCCCCTCTCCTAGCAAGTCAGGGCGCCACAGGCCTAAAGTAGGGCTACAGGTCAAGAGTGAGAAGGATGAGTTCCTGAGTTTTCCTGGGTGTCAGAAGTCAGTGGGAGGGAGTTCCCTGTAACTAAATATCCAAGTTCTTATCATCTGCGAGACCTTGGGCAAGAGTCAATCGTTCTACCTGTTTGCTCTTCTGTAAGTGGAGTATTACTTACAGGTTTTGTGGGGTATTCTTAAAGAACTTGGTCCAGAATTAGAGCAGGGAAAGTGATGGAGGAACCGTAACTGTAAAACGGGGAGTAGAGGTACCCCTAGAACTCTTATCTCAGAGCCCCCACTTCAATCTTAAATACAATTGTGCACTAGCCATTTGCCAGACACTGCTGCGGCCAAGAACAAACAATAAGGTAAAAAGGGATAGTAATCATGGTCTCTAACATTTGTATACTGTGTGTTGCTTAATAAGACTATCAGCCGGGTGCAGTATGCAAACCTTATTTTACTGATGAAGAATCTAAGGATAAGAGAAGGGTTTCGGTTGTCTGAGTTCAGAAGTGGAAGCGCAGCCTTGGTCTGCTAACTCCTGGCTCGCGCGCTCGTCGGAGTAGCTTACCTGCACCGCCCGGCGAAGCCCGAGGTAGGGCGTGGAGTGACTGCGGTTGCCAGAGTCCCCGAGGAGGAGCCCGCAGAGCTGGCGCACGCTTAGCGGCGCTCCCGCCTGCCCGTCGTACTGCACGGTGCCTCCCACCAGCGCCTGCAACGCCCCCAGCAACTCCCCCTGGTCTTCAGTAAGATCCAGGGACCCGCAGGCGCCCAGCTCCTCTCTCAGCACAGCCTGAGCTGCGGGGCCTGCGCGCAGAAGCCGCTCCACCTCCGCGAAGGCTGCCGAGACCGCCGCCAGACACTTCGGAAACCGAGAAGCGACGTTCACCAGGGCCTGGGTTTTCCCTTGCTTAGGTTTTCCCTTCCTCTTGGGGGCTCTTCCCACCCCGGGTCCACGTCCTGTCTAAATTTTCCCGCCTAGTCTTCTGCATCTTCTTTAGGTTTCTACTTTCACTCAGGTAGACTAAAGGCTCCACCCTCCGCTAACTCCTCCCCTCGCCTGCCACGCCCCTCCTCGGCCCCGCCCTTTATTGGCTCCTCTCAAGCCCCCCAGTCTGCCCTTTCCCTCTGCTCTGTACCCCCTTCCCCACACGGCGCCTCCTCTCTGGAGGCATCCCCAGTCTCCAGTCCCAGCAATTCCCAAAGCCTTGCGCAACCCGGCTGCCCTAACCGAGCTCTCCTGAGCTCTTCCCGCTCTCTCTCCTTCCTCCACACTTTAGGCCCCCGCCTACCTTCAGCGATCCGCCTATCGCAACTTGGGTCAAGCTTCTGGCCACCACCTGCAGCGGGCAGGAAGGACGAAAGGGAACCGCCGGCTCTGGCGATGCCTCGCGTCCCACTCATCCCCCTCCCCCGCCGCTGACTTCTTACCTCGTTGTAGGCGTAGAAGTCCAGCACCGCACTAAGCGGTGCGGAGGAGGCGACGGCGGCGAAGACTAGGTGGGGGAACTACGAAAGGAGCGGGGTCAGCCTGGACCGAGGGGGAGGGGTGCCCGTGCCCTGAATCCCTCTTAGGTCCCAGTGACGTGCGTGCGTAGGTAGCGGCGGGGGAGTACACCCTAATGTCCCTGGTTCAGACACCGCGAGGAACTCTCCACCCCCGCCCATTCATAAAATTCCGGGAACCTTCAACCGGGTCCAGGTCGCCAGAGAGCCAGCGTAGGAGCCTCCGAAGCAGATCCAGGGGCTGGAAGAGGACACGTTGAGGAGGCGGGAGAGCACCTGGCGGGCGGAGGCAACGTCAGCCAACCTGCAAAAGAGGGAAAGTTGAACCTTCCACTCCTGGGGTCCTCTGTGTAGACCCATCCCTTAACCTAAGCTGGGCTCCAGGCTTTTCCAGATGACCCTCTCTGCCAAGGCCAAGGAAGAAGACCTTTTAATACCCATTTTAGGTGAGAACGGAAAAGTTCCCTAGCACGTTAGATTAAAAACTTAACAAAAATAAAAAGAAGCGGAGGTAGTCAAGGAGGGCACCTCAGAAGATGAGGGGGGCTGGATGGGCTAAGGAACTGGGGGCTGGGAGAAACCCAAAGCAGAAAGGAGGCAGACACTGCGGTATAACATCTTTTATCTCCTCTCTCAGCTTTTCTGAGGTGGTGCTCAGTCAGTGCCTTGTGACTATCCATTCGAAGTCAATTGAGCTTATAGAGAAGACTGAGAAGGAGAGATGTAGACCGATACAAAAAGAGGTGCAAAGTCAGAGACAAGAGATAAGCCTGGCTGAGAGCATTAAAGCCGGCGAGAGGTTGGGGGGAGAAAATGGAGAGGCACAAAGGAGAGACCAACAAATATCTGGGGAAAAGTCCCAAAGCTTGAGACAATGTATCTGCCAGTATCTAGCAAGAATCGGGGTGTAGCTAAGCTGCTGTAAGGGTCAGAGATAACTGGGGAATCCTGTGGCTTCTAGAAAGACTTCTGAGCAGCAGGGGAGATGTGAGCAATGATCTTGAGAGTCATGATCCTATATATGCTCAGACAGGATTCCATTTTCTACGTGGAGGTCAACGGCAAAAACAGGATGTGGCTATAATGTTGCTAAGAGAGATTCTGGTGGTCGGGAATAGTAGTCCACAGTGAGAGACTGTTCACAGTGTTCTTTGGACAGAAAGACAAGAATGGAAGGCAAGAGAAAGACGGAAATAGAAATAGAGGGTTAGAGATGACCAGTGAAAGCGTAAGAGACTATGAAACACAGAGAAGAAGAGGGGCGCTCAGAGGATAATGGGCAATAGCAGAGAGACACAGCTGTGAAAACATTAATAGCATTCTATAATTCCAAACACTTTCCTTATCCCCACTCACGCGTGGCGGCTGGACAAGTATTGAAGCTGGGCCATATCCAGGCCCCCAGAAGGCATACTCAGACCATAGAATCTGTGTTCCAGGCTTATCACCAGGGCCCCCCAGGCAGGGGCCAGTGCTACAGGATGCCCTGTGAAGAGCACATGGTAGAGAGGTGGACGTGAGTTATGAGCTATGGGGTTCTGAGGGCTCACATTATTGTCATCTGCCATTCCTCTTCCTAGTCTCCAGCTCCCCAAACCTTGCTTCTTACCTGCCATCACCGAGCCAGGCCCAAGGCTGCCCTCACCCCCTATGTGCAGAAATACAGGTGCATCTTGGCCAGCTCTGTGTCGATCATTCACCCAGTATCGCTAAGAGTGGAGGTAAGAGAGAAGAAATGACACAGCATTCTGACTCCTTCTCCTTCACTCCAGCCTTTCCCCTAAGAATCCTTCCATTTAGTGGTGTCTTAGCTGAGCTTGTCTAGGTCACATAACTATAGAAGGAGATATTTTGGGCCCTGGGATGCAGAGGTGGGAATTCCAGATACTGCCCAGCTTGCTGTAGTTTTGCAGTGTACTCAATAAACCTTTTCCTAAAAAAAAAAAAAAAAAAAAAAAAGATTTGTTTGTTTGTGTTTTTATTCTTAAATCCTCAGGGCAGAGAGCATGGTAGGCACCTGCAATTTTGTGAAGCAGTGTTAGTGGGAGCAGGAATAGTGGATCAACCTTTGGAGATTATGTACAGGGGAGGCAGTAGAAAAGTGTTCATTTGTTTATTCCTTCTTGTGATTTTTGAACACCTGTTGTCACCACTGATTTCAAGGCTAGTTTGAACTTCTACACATTAAAATCTGCTAGGCTCCCCTCCCCCTCCCTTTGAGGCAGCCTCATGTCACCCACACTGGTCTTAAACTCATTATGGGGCCCAGGCTAACAAACTCCTGATCCTCCAAGTTCTGGGACTACTGGTGTGTAGGACAAGGTAAAAAGAGGAGGATAGGGATTTGGGCGACACAGACTAGGAATAGAGTAAGGTGACTGATCAGACAATACAGTGACTTCCTCTATTAGCCTTACCTGCAAGAAGGTCCGTCTATCAGATGTGTTGAAGGGATCCAGTGATTGCTCCAGCCACCCTTGTTTGGGGACATCCACAAAACCCTGGCTTAGACCAAAGCCTGGATTCAGTCTGGAGCTCTCCTGAAACTTCTGAATGTGTTCTCTCAGGCGCCTGAGAAGCAAGGCTATGAAACAGGAAGGCAAGGGAGTTAGGCTGGGTTCTGTAGGTCTCCCTACTCGACCCTCAACCCCCTCTTACCTGGAGCTGACAGCCCCCACAGGGAAACCAGAAGTAAGAACCCCAGCCATGGAGCCTTGACTGCCATTCTGTCCAGCACTCTGTGCAAGGAAAGGTTCAGGTACTCGCTCTTTCCCCATCACTGAAAACCTGTGATATGTCTTCATGGCTGGGCTTTGTTTTCACAAGAAGCTCATGTTTCTTTTGGGATGCTCTCCTGGCAGGTCAGGCGTCCTTAGTAATCGCTAAAGCATAGCCAGACGCTAGAGTCTGTAGAGGCTGGCTGACTTGGCAATGCTCCCTGCCCCTAGCTTTCTTTTCCTCTGCCCTCTCCATCTTCAGTTCCCTCCTTGCCAGTCAGCCTTTTCCCTGTTGATTTTCCATTCCCTATTCCCGCTTTACTGTCTTTTACTCTTTTCCTCCCTTTTTACCCTAGTACCTCCTCTCTCTCACACCCTCATTTCCTCCTTGCTCCTGGTCATTCCTGCCTGCCTCTCAGCACATCTTTTGTTGTCCCAATTATCAGTATCCCCTCTGTTCTTTGGTCCCAGATTTTTACGTTATCTGCTTTCCAGGCTTTCCATATCACCTCTACCACCTTCTCTGACCTACACAATCCTACCATTCTTTCCTTAAAACTCCTTAAAGTATGTGAACACAGCAGGCTTATAATTCTGCCTCATAATTCTTACCCTTGCTTGTCCTCTCTGTAAGTTGATGTTTCTTCATAAGTTCATGGGGCTTGCTCTTTAATTTTTAATTGTTCAGAATGAACAATATTTTACAAATGCAAAATGAGCTAGATATGGTAGAATGTTTACCTATCACATATGGCATGCTGGATTCAGTCTTCAGCACCAAATTAGCCAGGTGTGGTGATAGAAGACTGGGACACTTGTACTCCCATCACTCAGGAGGTGGAGGTGAGGATAAGAAGTACTGTCATCTTCAGCTACACAAAGCAAGTTTGAGGGCAGCCTGGAATTCAAGAGAAAAAAAAAATGTTTAATTGACAAAGGTGTGACCCTTCTTTATCTCTCTATCCAGTTTGATGTTTTTATCCCTTTGCAAGGCACTAAGAGAAGTATTTAGAGTTAAAAATATTATGTGTGTGAGTGCTTTGCCTATGTGTATGTATATGCACCATGTATGTGTCTAGTGCCCAGGAAATCAGAAAACTGGTATAAGGTCCTCGGGAACTGGAGTTATGATGATTCTAGATGCTGGGAAGCAAAAGTGGGTCTTCTCCAAGAGCATCAAGTATTCTAAATGGCTGAGCCATCCCTTCAGGCACTAATTATGAGAATTATTACACATGTTTTCACACGTGTGTGTGTGTGTGTGTGTGTGTGTGTGTGTGTGTGTGTGTGTGATTGATATACATGTCCCTCTAACTAGAAAGTAAGCTTTAGTCAGCTTGGGATTCATGTTTCTTCCTTTACTAAACACTAAATTCCACCAACAGTGTACATTGTAATACTTGTGACAATAATTCATTAAGTTTGCTACCGCTTTTTAAAAACTGTATCAAGGATTTGGCAACTTTCATACTTCAGTTGTCTCATTCTGGGCCACCACTGGTTTATCTAAGAAGCATCTTAGAGGGTCTTTTCTTTCTGCCATATGGCTATTTACACTCAGCAGACAGGAGATTCATTAAATACGAAACCAGCTATTCCCTTCATGGCTCAGAATACACTCCTGACTCCGCATATTACTCAGGGTAAAATCTAGAGCATTTAAAGTGGCCTTTGAAACTCCACATAACCTATCCTATTACCTTCACAGTTTCATTTCATACCCCCTTACTGTTGGGCTCTTTCCAGCCGCACCAAATTGCTTTGTATTTCACAAGCTTGTCAGCTGCACCCCTCAGAGTCCAAGATTTCATTAGTCTATCCTCAAGCATTGGTAAGTCTGATTCTATTACTTTCTATACTTTTCCTTTTCTATTGTAATTTTTTTCTTCAGCATTGCAGATTGAGCCCAGGGTCCTGAACACAAACACAATAGGTAGTAAAGATGAACTCTTTGTACTGTACTGAGAATGGGCTCTAGTCTAGTGCAACAACATAACACTAGGTTAAACCTCCCCTTAGGAGCACTTGGTGAAAAATGTACATCTCAAGTTCCTTCAGACAATCACTTTCAACAACCATATTCATCTCTGTATATAAAGGGGCTGCCTACAACATGGAAAAAAAATGTTTACTGGCTATACATCTGAAAGAGGATTGGTATCTAAAATAATTTTTTAAAAAGGTAAAAATTCTAAATGCCAAAAAACAAATAATTTAATTAGAATTTGGGGCATGGGACTAAACAGAATTCTCAAAAAAAAAAAAAAATACAAAAGGCCGAGAAACATCTTTTTTTTAATGTTCAACATCCTTAGCCATCAGGAAAACATAAAGCTACTTTGCGATTTCATCTTTCTCCACCCAGAATGGCTAAGATTAAGAAGAAAAAAAAAATGGCAGCAAATGCTATCTTGAATGTGGGGAAAGGAGTGTGTGTAAACTGATACCACTATGAAGATCATGGAGTTTCCTCAAAAGGCTAGAGATAGATCTATCATATTAACCAGATACATCACTCTTGGGCATATGCTCAGAGGACTCTAATCACTGCTACAGAGATACGTTTTCCTCTATCTTCATTGTTGCTTTAATCACAGTAGCCAGAAGATGGGAACAGCCCAGAAGTCCATCAGCTGATGAAAGCAGTGGTACATTTTCACAGTGATATATTATTTAGCTGTAATGAAAAATGCAATTATGAAACTCACTAGTAAGTGAGTGAAACTAGAAATAGTCATTCCTGGTGAGGTAACCCCAGCTCAGAAAGGCAAATGTGGTTTTTGTTTTGTTTTCTCATGAGGATGTTAGTTTTGAATCTTTAGATGTTTGTTTAAGTTAGAGTACCCATAGAAACCAGGAAACCAGTAAGGGGACATTGGAGGTGGGCCTCAAGGGAAAGGAGATAAAACACAAGTAGTATGAAGGGGATTATAAAAATAAAGAACAGAAAGGGCTAAATGAAGTGAGGGCTGGGAGAGGGAGGTAGAGGAAGGAGTATGTGCCCTAGAGAATGGCATATAAAATTCTGCAACTGTTTGAGTCATCATCATCACCTTTCTCCTCCTCCTCCCCCTCTTCATATTCTCTTTTTTGATTTTACCAGACAGGTTTCTCTGTGTAGTCCCAGCTGTCCTGGAACATGCTTTGTAGGCCAAGCTAGTTTCAAACTCACAGAAATCTGTCTGCCTCTGCCTCAAGAGTGTTATGATTAACTGTGTTCACCACCAGGTCTGGCTTTATATGAGTGTTCTTAATTATATGCATATTCACATACACACACACATATATATATTAAAAGAGTTTAAATGGAGATTCAGGGTGATCTGATGGCTTCAGCCTCTACAGGCACCTGAATTCACGTGTGTGTGTGTGTGTGTGTGTGTGTGTGTGTGTGTGGCACGCGCACAATTAAAATGTATCAAAATAAATCTTTTAAAAAGTAAAACAAATAAAATAAATGTTTATGTCCTGCATTTAATTTTTTACCACGATTGTATCAAGTTTTTCAGAATTTCCAACCTGCTCAATAAATTGAAGATAATGCAATAATTTATTTTTTATACGGATAAAATAAGTTTATATTTACAGTAAAGAGTAAGCCTAACTTGCAATATACTCTTACACGAGGTCTTCAGAAATCACCTTGACTGACCCTCCACACTTGCACGCACGAAAAAAAACTGCCATGTTGGAGTGTTTTGGTTTTAAAATTCCTGATGAGGACAGAAGGTTCCTGAACGGAGTACATTAAAACAACAACAATAAACAACAGTGGGAATGAAGGAGAGAGGGTGATGGATAAAGTTTTAAATATTTCTGAAAGTGATAGCGATGAATTAGGAAAATGAGACAATCCAGGGACGGTTTGTCCTGCTTGTTATGCCTAGACCGTGAGACTCCCAAGAAAACCATCAAGGAGCCGACTCACCGAGTTCAAAAGCACAAGTTTCTTGTTTTTTTGTTTTTGTTTTTTAAAATTGAATTCTTGAGTACAAGCCTAGGCAGGGACCTTGTCCAGCAGGCTGGCACACCAGCTTCAGGAGAAGGCCCCGAGTTTCAATTGCAGGAAGTTTATAAAGGCAAAAAGTACAAAGTTAAACAAAACCACGCAATTAAGCAAGATTAAGCAAGGGTTACGGGGTCACATATTAGCTAGTCATTTATTTTAGGGGATTTGGGGAGTCCCAACAACCTCATCTCCCGGGCCAGGTGAGCCCAGCCCGTGGTTATTTGTTTTTCAAGAACAAAGGGCTGACCTCTGGGTGTTGACCTAGGTTGGGAGTGGATATCCTTTCCCAGGACTGGGAGTTTTTACAAAGCCCATTTGTTATGTAGATCAAGGGGTCAGGTTCCTTGTTTGGGCTCAGCAGGCAGCGGTTCTGGCCTCTCTGCCGTCCTGCCCCGCTGGGTTTAACCGATCTGCACCAGGAGATTCTTCCAGACTGGCGCTCTTCAGGCTCCTGAGCAGTCCCGGACCCCACAAAAGTCTGGGGGTAGGTGGAGGTGTTGTTGTGGCAGGAGCAATTGGTCTGTAAACGGAACTCTTCTCACTTTCCCCAGGGCATTGACTCACTGCTTGGTGTGCTGCTGGTTTACCAAGCTTCCTCACCGGAGTCATCAGAATCACCCCATTTCCGCTAAGGCTCGAGGCCACAGTGTTTCGTTACCGCTTGTTTTTTTTTGCTTTTTTTTTTTTTTAATGTATGCTGCTGGATATATTTGTCTGAGACTGGGATCCAAGACGTCTTTTCTCTTTGGTGCGATGGTGTGGTTCTCACACCTTCGGTCCCGTGTGCTTTGATAAAATAAAAGTGTTGTCTGTCACTGACTGGAACCTTGGGTACTGTTGGTGTCATTATCATTTATTTCCTACCGCTCACGTATGCACACAATACACACACGCACGCACGCATACACACACACACACACACACACACACTCACGCACACACTCACGCACGCGCACACCACAGGCGGGCGAAAACCATGCTTCACCCTTTAAAAAAATATTAACCATTATGTGTGTGTGCGCCTGTGTGCAAGTGAGTGCAGGAGCTACGTGACCTAGGTTCTGCGAACTAAACTTTCAACGAATGCTCTTAACTGCTGAGCTATCTCTCCATCCCTAATTACTTTTTAAAAGAAAACTGTTTTTTTGTTTGTTTGTTTGTTTTTGTTTTCTAATTAAGGATGTTGAAACAGTATTGCTACAAAGTCTACAGTGGTAGTCAAAAACACTACCACTAGAAAAAAGACCCAGAACAGAAATGACGCTGAAGAAGAAACTCCAAAACACTTCACTCTGAATCTGCACTGTTGCATCTCTGCTTACTCACAATCCACTTTGTCCCTCTCTGTGAATAAGCCAGGAATGGCAAAAATGCAGCTCCATTTTAGCTGTCATTGTGTTTGATAGTACTGTTGCAAAGAAAAGCCAGAAGGGTTAGGGTTAGTACTTGCAAAAGAACACATCTGTTTCCGCCCGGTTTCGAACCGGGGACCTTTCGCGTGTTAGGCGAACGTGATAACCACTACACTACGGAAACGCCTACGGAAACGCTTCTGGTGGGCGCCCTACGTTTTTGAATTAGTTAAAAATGGATCCTACTTGCTGCGCGGTGGTGTAAGCCTTTAATCCCACCCTGCTAGGTTGTGTCTGAGAAGCTTCAAGTCCGGACAGAAAAACTTTATTCAGCATAAGCCATTATCAATAAACAAATACCTGTGCTCTGATAATAAACGTATGTATATGTACAACACCATTTTGTCACATATTTGTTGTCCAGCGATGAACAGTTACACAGTAAAGCACAGCTAACCCTAACATACATAACAATGGCAAACTGAGCCGAGCCTTTGCTTCGTAGAATACGGAAAGTGTTGAAAAGTGTAAACACACAAATATCAAAAGGCGAGAGAGGTAAACGCAGCAAAATCTTACTACGTGAAGTTGTTTTTGAGCTTTCTAAGGTTTACATGTGTTGTTACATGTACTCTACTACTTTTTGTGGCTGCATAATAATATTTATCACTCTTTAGCTTTTTTTTTTTTATCTAGTGATAGAACTAAGGCTGAATTCAACTTTGAAAGATCAATATTAATTGCGGGTATTAATATCCATCTACACGTGACACTGTATCTTTGAATATTGAGTGTGAAAGTCAAACCAAACTAGGAGAAGAAAATCTAGATAACTAGACGTAAGGAACTTTTTTTTTTTTTTTCGTAGTTAGAGCTTTATTCCAGACTCTGATCTACCAAGTTAGGGTTTTCTACCAACCCGGAATGCCTCCTTCCTTGGCAGCCCGGATAGCTGCTCAGATTCCTCTTGGCCATGATATCAGCAACGGATGCACCCGTGATGACGAGTTGGAATTTGACTGCGCGGCGAGTTAATTCTTTTAAATTTTTTTCCGTCTGTCCCCTTTTGTGTTTTCTTCTGTAGAGGACAGTACAGTTTATCTGCTGAAGATTCCTTTTGGAAAGGAATGCGGACTCGTATTTTGCATTAAGAAACTGGAAAACCTTCGGGTCTGTCCTGGCATAGCGCCACCCGTGTCAGGGTAGATCGTGTAGCCTACTGAAACTGCACAGCTCGACCTTCATGGCGAGAGCTGCTTCCTGCCCGAGGGAGATGGCGCAGAGAAAAAAGAAACTTTGCTTTTGAGAAAGGATGTCATGTAGACAAGGCTGGGATTTCATTGCTGGGATTACAGGTGGCCACCGCCGCTATCCTGAGTGATCGCCTCAGTGTATCTCCCAACAGCAGAGAGCTGTTAGATCTGCCTGCCTGTTATTACTCACACATTCATGTATCTAACTCTAAAGCTGTTGGCTGGAATATCTTGCCTCCCCCCCCCCCCAGTTGTTATTGGTAACTCTTCCTGTTTTGCTAATGCACATCTGCTGGGGAGGAGCTAAGCCTGAAAATCCTGTTGTTTTTCACTGTGTTCTGCGTCAGTATATAAGCCCACTCCCCCCCCCTTTCAATAAATGGCATTCAGCATTCAGACATTTCTGTTGAACGAGTGACCGGCTGTCTTGTCTGTTATTTCAATCTCTAGGCCTTCTCCCGGTTCGTGGGACAGATCGCAGTGCTGGCGCTACACATATGTATTTCTATTACTTTTTACTATGTATAGGTATTTAAATTCTGAAAACAGCTTTTAGTTATAAGTGTATGCGTGTCTGAGTGCAGTGCCCATGGGAGGTCAGAAGAGAGCACTGGACACTTTAGACTTGGAGTTATGGTGTGCTTGTGAGCCACCCAGTATGGGTGTGGGAATCAAGCTGGGTCCTTTGCAAGAACAGCAATTACTGAGCCATCTCTCAAGCCTCTCCACACACACAGTGAGAATGGGTTTCTCTGTAGCTCTGGAGCCTGTCCTAGAGCTCGCACTGTTGATCGGGTTGGCCTTGAACTCTCAGAGATCTACCTGTCTCTGCCTCCCGAGTGCTGGGATTAAAGGTGTATGCACTGTCCAGTGTACGTCCACTTTTGTGTGCGCTAAAACATTTACTCGCTTTTTAATTTTTGAGATAGAGTCTAGGGTGGTCTTGAACTCCAGACCCTCTTGCCTTGTCTCTCAAATGTTGAAATTATAGGCCAGTTAGAATCATTGTGCCCAGCATAGGTGGCATTCTTATTACTGAGCTCCTTTATATATTCTCCACACATCTCACCGATCAGACACTTGATTTGCAAACCCCTCTTCTAATTGTAGAATATGCCTGTCTGTCTTTCGTAAAGGGCCTAATTCATCATGTTTCTGAGAGATTTTTCTTCTATTTTCAGGACTGAAAACTTCTCTGAGTAGGTGATACTATGAAATTCATAATTTCTTTTTCTCTCCCCACACTTAGATTCAGCAATTCATTATATAAAAAAAAATAGAGCTGTATCTCCTTGGCAAGCTATCCCACCCTCTACACCTGGGGAACTCTATTTTATGAGTGTAGGTGAAACGTACATATGCTCAGGTCCCATTTCTGCCTGGATGCCTTACCTTAGATTCCAGACTGTTTTGGTAACTAGGAGACCTCAGCTTATATATGGCTCAAGAAATGGAAATTATGCATCTCTCAGTTATCTCTACTCTTAAATCAGGAGGGACACTCTACGTTTCAACACAGCCCTGTGTGTACACGCATTGGATAATAAAGCACGGGAAAACCGTATGACCAGCTTCATGTCCAATCAGTCTGGTAATGTTGCTGGATTTACAGGCATGCAAGCCTGAAGAAAATTGGCACGCAGGGGGAGACGATGAGAGAATCACCATGAAATATCCAAAGTGCCATGAGAGAGACCAGAGTGGCTACCTGTAACGAAGCCATGCACAAAGGGCACTCGCTTTGGAATCTTTGGGCCAGCGGTGATTTTCTAACATGAGAAAATCAGAGGCGTGCTTCAAACTCTCTCTTCTTTCACGCCGTCCATCTCAATTGAGCGTGGATTCGTCGTGTAACTTCATACTTTTAATCCCAGCAAGGGTTGAAACTCAAACTATGAGATATGGATAAGCTTTTGGAAGGAGAATATGGTGTATATACTTCAATTAATTTTAATTTAATTTAATCTGTGTTCTTTCTGGGTTTCGCCTTGAGGTCCCTTTCAAGCACCTCCTCCCTATTCCATGTCTCAAGCCTCAGGTTCAGGAAAACATTAGAAGGCAGATAGATCACCTGCTCAGACACTGCCCCAAAGCTGCGCTTCTGGCTCTTGCTATAACCCCTGCCTCTTAATTTTACCTGGGTTTTGTCTGGGATTGCTTTCAAATATGAACAGCTTCTCAGAACGCTTTCTTGAGTCAGTCAGTATCTGTCACTTCTCTCACCTGTACGGGAGGTGCTCAGGGACAGGACAGGACGGGACAGGACAGGACAGAAGCTTAGCCAGCGATGGAGCCCAGCCCAGGGCGGGGCGGGAGCGAGCGCGCGGGGGTGGGGGGTGGGGGGAAGGGGGTGAGTGGCGGTGAACCATGAAAATATTGGTAAATTTTTTGGTTTCTCCCCCCATGTTTCTATGGTTTTCAAAAAATAAGATATAATTCATGGTCAATAAAGCTCAGCCTTTTAAAGTGTTCAATTGAGTGATTACTCCTGTACTGAATTATAGTCATTGTTACCTGACTTTCTTTCTTTCTTTCTTTCTTTCTTTCTTTCTTTCTTTCTTTCTTTCTTTCTTCCTTTCTTTCTTTCTCTCTTTCCCCAGCCCCTGGCAACAGGTGATACATCCTAACTCTAGATTTGGTGGTCTGGACATTCAATTTCAATAATATGCACTATGTGACTTTGCTTGTGTTTTATTTATTTATATTTTTCTCAACAGGGTGCTTACCGGTTTCACCCATTTGGTGATGTTTCAAAACTACAGTCCTTTCAATCTTTTTAGAAATATCATGCTGTTGAGTAGAATAGAGCAAGACAACAATTTAATGAGAGCCACATCAGGGCTCTTCAAGACTTAATCTGCTTCTGAACAGTTGAACAGGAATTTCTCATTTGAAACAGAAGAAAAAGTTGAGGACGAGCCAGCCAGGAGTCGAACCTAGAATCTTCTGATCCGTAGTCAGACGCGTTATCCATTGCGCCACTGGCCCGCCATGAGTAGTACTCTTCCACTATTTATTATTAACTGCAACATTAACGACAGACCCAGTTTCAAGTCATGTAAACTTAATAAAAGCTTGATTTGCATAAATTACAACCTTTAAAATATTTTACATTCATAAAGGAATTTCCTGCCCTGAACATCACGCGCGTTATAGAGGCTTGTTTTCCCATTCCTGCGCCTCTTGGTTTCCATTAATTTAGGCAGTTGGTTCCCTCTGACGTTAACAACCATTCCCTGCAGCCCGGTTGATTGAATGAAAAAGTGATGAACCCACTCTTTCCTCTCCTTCCTCCTCTCCTTCCTTTTACTCTTAGATGTTTTGAAACGGTATCATTCTGGCCTCAAACTGGCAGTTCTCCTGCCTCAGGCTCCTGGAGTTCCAGGATTACAGGGGTGTATCACAATCTGAATTCAGTCAGCAATTTAGAGTTTAGAGTTCAGTTGAAAATTAAGCTGAGCCAGACATGGTAACGCAGAACTTTAAATCCCAGCATTTCTCTTTTACCCAGGGAGTTACGCTAAAAGTATAAAAGAGAGTTTGGCTGAACATAATTGAAGTGCCCAATGTGAGCAAAAACACTTAAAAGCGTACTTGTAAGAAGGGGTAAACTCGGGATTTAACTTTGCTGGAGCAGCTTGGGGTCAGCCTGCTAGTGAGTAGCGTACAATCCTCTTTGTGCAAAGCCCCTTTCGTTAAGTTATTTCCACGTGCCTGACATAACTCTGTAACTCTAGTCCATTTTGGTTCCTAACAGCTTTTTTGACTTTGTCTTTAGTTTGTTTCTTCTTTTTAAATACCAAAGAACTGTTAAAGTAACCACTGGCATTTCCTTTTTTCTTTTCTTTCTCTCTCTGTGTAGCCAAGGTTGTCCCAACTAGCTACGTTTTTATTCCAACTTAAAAGCAACAAGAAAACACGCTGCACTTACTTGAGTACAGATGCAGAGTTTACTCAGCGTGGTTGTCCTAACGGTGAAAAGCTATGGTGAAATTCCCATACGCTGTGAGCAGGATTTGAACCTGCGCGGGAAGAACCCATTGGATTTCGAGTCCAACGCCTTAACCACTCGGCCATCACAGCTCACTTAGCATATTGTTATTGTTGTTTGACTTGTAGAATAAACAAGTAATAATTTTAAAGACGATATTCTGAAGTCAAGATACATACTCTGAAGGCACTGAGCACTATAACTCCGTCTATCAATGCCACATACTCCCGTCTATTGGGCAACTTCCTTTCAACAATACACAGAAGACAGTCACTTGGTCAAACCCTAATCAGACCACTCCCTGCAACCTTACTCACTTTGACTCTGACCCTACAGGTTTTTAGGTCCCAAATTACAAGTTTTAAAGGGAGAGCAATATTCCAGCAAACCAGAGTCTCCAGCTTTAGCCTTCTTCTCCACTACCTGTTTTTACATATCATAGATGTGGCAGGGAACAGAGTTTAAGTTAGTTATATATACACTTACAATCTTATTCAATCATGCTCTTCCCACATAGCTCCAAAAGCACTGCTCCCTAAGGGAACAGTTTGGCAAGATCTATCCATATTCAAAATTCATGTGGCGTCTGAGGCGGCGTTTCTAAAAACGTGGAAGATATGTTTGAATACTGCAGCTTTGCTTGGGCCGAACTCACTCTCTTCATTATCTGGGACTGCAGGATTGGGGAAAACATCAGTAATGTGAGTCTTGTAAAAATAATTATCTCGGTAATATTTTTAAAAACCAGAATAATTTAAACAGGCACTTTATGGCAAATCTCTCTTTCTCTCTCTCTCAACCCTCACCAACACTAGCAGCTGAGATTGTGCCTGCCTGAGAACTACTCAGCCTGGCGGAGGATCCACGCGGACCAGACTTCGAGGCTCCCATTGCACTCTCCTAGCCTAGGGTAACACTGCAGGTAGCGGTAAGTCCATTGCTTTTCTTTTGGATCCCGGAGCTACCTACTCAGTTTTGACTCTCACTCAGGTTCTACTGTTCCCTCACCAAGTTTCTGTCATGGGGGTAGACGGGACCCTTTCCTTCCCACTAGAGACCCTGACACTTCCCTGTATTCTTGCAGGGATATTCTTCTCTCTTTCCTAGTCATACCTGCTCGCCCTGCACCTCTACTTGGTCCAGACGCTTTGGGGCCACACCCACCTCGACCCCAACATTCTCTCCAGAGAATGTCCTACTTCCTTTTTCCCTTAGTAGCCTCACAGGTTCCTATCCTGGACTGTCCTGTCCCTACCCTCCCTTATCCCAAGTATGGGATATTTCCACTCTGGTGGTTGCTGCTCACCACCAACAAGGCCTTAAGGACCCTTCTTCCTTCCCTTCCAGGCTTCATTTTCCTATTTCTGAAACCCACTGCCAAGGCCTTAAGCCTCTTATCTGCACCTTCTATCTCAGGGACTGTTATTTCCTATCAACTCACCCTGCAACACTCCATTCTCCCCATGAGTAAGCCCGCTGGTGCTTACCTTTTGGTTCAAGACCTCAACCTCATAATTAAAGCAGTTATTCCAACATACCCATTGGTAAAAACCCATACAATCTCCTGTCTAACATCCCTCCTGCCACCTCCCACTTTGCTGAACCTGAAAGATGCCTTCTTCACTTTCCCTTTTCACCGGGACTCATACTTTCCCTTTGCCTTCACTGGGGAGGAACCTGACACCGGTTCCTCCAGGCAGCCCACGTGGACTGTCCTCCCCTGGGGGTTCGGGACAGTGTTCTCCCCTAGGGTTTTTGGGACAGCCCCCATTTCTTTGGCCAAGCCCTGGATTGTGATCTCTCCACTTTCCACCCTGGTCCTAGCACACTTCTCCAATATGTTGATCTCCTCTGCAGTCCTACATTGCCTCTGTCCCCAAAGGCCACCTCTTCACTCCTGAACTTCCTTAGATCCCGGGATATTAAATTTCACCAGCTAAGGCTGAGTTTAACTCAGTCCAGGGTCTAAGACTCTCACCTCTGACAGAGTCCAAGCCTTGTGGGATTTACAACTCCCAACCATAGCAGCCCAGATTCTCTCATTTCTGGGCCTGATGGGATTCTTCTGCCACTGGATCCCTAACGTTGCCATTTCAGCCAAGACTGTACCAGGCAGCCAGAGAGATGAGAGACCCCCACAGGGCTTCTCACCCTGCCCCTGCTCCTCCAGACTCCACCTGACCTTACTACCACCTTTATACAGACAAAAGTGGCTACCAGAGCTTTAGTCCAACAGGTTGGGCCTTCGAATCATGTTGTCACCTTTTTGTCCAAGCAGCTGGAGCCCACTATCCGAGGGTGGCAGCCTTCCTTCAGAGCCCTGGCGGCAGCAGCTGAACTCACCCGTGAGGCTATCAAGATCATCCTGTTCAAGCCTATCACAGAATACTCCACCTGCTGCTTCTCAGACCTTCTGAGACCTTCTATCTCCCTCTTTGGACCCTCTTGAGTTCCAGGTCTTTCACTTACTGTTTCTAAGAAAACTCACATATTACCTCAGCCTCCAATCCTGCCCTAAACCCTGCAATCCTGCTCCCTGTCCTCTCCCTTTCTGGTACCCCCCCCCCACACTCCTGCCCAGAGGCTGTGGAGGCCTTAAGCTCACCCCTGCCTGGTCTCCTAGACAAACCACTCACAAAACTCCAACTCACCCTGTTTGATAGAAGTTCTCTTATAGGTCAGGAAACTGCCAGGTGGCATATGCATTTCAGCACTTCCACAGAAATGGTAGAAGCAACCCATTGACTAGAGCACTACTCCAGATAGCCAAGGATCAGTGGGCTAACATATATACTGACTCTTTAATAGTCCATACCCATTCTGTCCTCTGGATGGGAAGGGCTTCCTCACTACCAAGGGCATGCCCATAGTTAATGGGCCCCTTAGCCAAGCTCCTGTTATAGGCTCCCTGCAGAAGCAGCCATAATCCACTGCCAGGGACACCAGTCCTACAAGGACCCAGTAGTCTTAGGTAATGCCAAGGCTGACTCAGGAGCCCAGGGATTGGCCTCCAGCTCGTCTGGATCAAGAGAACGAACATATTGTTTTTTGACACTCACCTATCAGCTCTGTTATCAAAGGATGAATGACTGCACTTAAATAACTACCTCATCCTTCCTCAGGATCAAGCACTATTTATCTTTTCAGACATCCACCAGACTCTACCCATAGGCCCCAAGGCTTAGTTCCATCTCTTATAGACCCTCTTTGGCCCGTCCATCTCTGAGCTCCTATTTCACAGGTTGGCTTCTATCAGTCTTGTGCCAAGGCCAATTCACAGGGGGGCCCTCATTTACTGCTACCTCTGCAACAGCTTTGTGAACAGCAACCAGGTGAGAATTGGCAGGTAGATTTCACTCACATGCCCACTTAAAAATTTCATTACCTCCTGACTCTTTGTTGACAGTTTTACAGGACGGGTAGAAATACTTCTGACCTTCAGGGAAACAGCAAATGTGATGGCTCAGGTATTCCTGGACCACATCATCCCTCAGTGCGGTGTGAAGCAAGCCATCCAAACAGACAGTGGGCCAGCCTTCATAGAGCTCGGGTCAGAAGCTCTCAACACTTCTGGAAGCTCCACATCCCCCATCCACAGTCTTCGGGAAAGGTGGGAAAGGTCGAAAGGGCCAAAGGACTCATCAAGCAACAGTGATCAAACTCTCCATTGAACTCAGATTATCTTGGTCCTCCCTTCTCCCCATTGTTCTTACCCGCCTCCAGGATACCCCACATTCTCCCACAGGCCTAAGCCCTTTCAAGGCTCTTTTATGGAAGGCCCTTCCTGATGGGAGATGTTATTCTGTATATATGTTTCTCATACTGGTTAATAAAGCACTGTGGCCAATAGAAAACTAGATAAGCAGGGCTAGGAGACTAGGAGGAGGAAAGAGGAGGTAGAAGGCGGAGTCAACATGTAGCCCAGGGAGAAAGGAGGACGCATGCCGCGCGGCTCCCAGATAAGACGACCACGTGGAAATACTTAGATAAGTAGAAATGGGTTAATAATTATGGCAGAGCTAGCCCATAAACAATAATGGTAATTGGCCAACAGGATTGTATCAAATACAGAGTCTCTGAGTGTTATTTGGGGCTGGCGCAGCTGTGGGCCCACATGGCGGCAGGACCGGGAGGCCGGCAGGGAGGAACCTGCCGTAACATAAACCGGGAGGCTGGCGGGGAGGAACCTGCCGTAACACCTTCCTCCTCAATCACCACCTCCCGGTCCAGACTCCTCCACTGGCTGGGTACCTTCCCTGTCTCTCCATTTGAGGGCCCTTCTCTGTTCACATGCTGACAACTATCTCCATGCCTCCACATCAGTGGAACAAACTGTCCATGAGCCTGCCCCACTTTCCCATGGAATAGAGTACTCCTCGGACAGCTTGCTCCCAAGTCTCTCAAGCCCTGGTGGACAGGACTCTACACTGATCCTCACCACCCCCTTCTGCTGCCAAGCTCCTAGGACATCCATGCTGGTACCACCTCTCCAGGCTCAAGCAGGCACCCCTTCACCCCTTCAGGATTTTTGGTCTGTGCAGCAGCTGGGGACCCTCCTCCACCCTCTGGTTTTCCAAGATGTCACAATAAAGGGCCTATTTGCTCTTTTTCCTGACACATTCACCCTTGTTAGTAAATTAGGGCAAAGATAATAACCTTCTATTTTCTCCTAGCAACCTGTCCTGTCTACTTCAAGGAACAGGTGTCCTCTAAGGTTTCCAGGATGGCAGCTAACAAGATGCTTCTCCACCCACACTTGCTGAGCGTGAACCCACCACTCTTGACTCCTCCTCCCCCACATCGTCCCTTGTCAGCAGGAAGAAGCCAGACATGAACCGTTCTCCATATCCCCTGAGTCTGGGATGTGAAGGTGGAAGCTTCACCCCAGCCCCTTGCATCCATACCCAAAGAGTCTGGGATGTTATGGAGGAAGTTCCACCCAAGTCCCTTCCCCTATCTCCCTCCAATCCCTGCTGCAACTCAGAAAGCTCACCAGATGATGACCCCTCTCCCAGAGATGCTCAAGACCACTCCCACAGGGTATTTAAACTGCCCCCCCCAGAAACCAGACTAGTTTTACTGGCTCCTCTGCAGGGCTGGAAGGCCATCTGGGAGTGTTGTATCCATTAAATGTGGGCTTTTTCTAATTTGGTTTGATTTGGTCTGATTTGGATTGTTGTGTCAGCGGAGAGGCTTAAACCAGTGTAGAAACTTTTCAGTGATAATTCATCAACCAATGTGGCTATTCAACCCATGGACAGGAAAGATTCACCAAACTAGGGTCTGGGCAGCGTTCTGATTTTGTCTTCTCAGGAAAATAAGAAAACATCCATCTTGAGGAGTTTACATACCTTTGGACAAATAAGCATCTAAAAAAGAAGGGAGAACTAGCCAGAAAAAATTACCAAGAAAAGGAACAATCTGACCTAATGGTATATGCTTTGAATGGGGTAACATTTCACATACCTCTTGAAATATTTGGTTTTGCTGTTCTCTACAGTCATGTTAACAGGCTGTCTTTATGCAATCCTGACTCAATTAAAAACTAAACCTGGCTTTTCACTTGGAGTGTGGCTCTCTCCTTTAAATCCAAGCATGTTGTCAAAAAGAAAATTCAGAGTCTTCGTCTCATATCAGAAGAGCCATCTGGCATGGGACAGAAGGAAAGTAAACTCTAGGGACTATTGTCACAAATCTCTTACCCAGCACTAAAGGACCCATCTAGTGTCAGCTGTTTGTTAATTATGTATTTTTGTAGAAAATTTCCCCCCAGAGTTTCTGTGCATTGTCCTGGAATTCTCTATGTAGACCAGGCGTTCCTAAACCTTAAAGAACCACTTACCTCAGCCTCCCAAGTGCTGGGATTAAAGGTGTGTGCCACCAAGCCTAACTAACACTAACATGTCTCCCGAGGCAGTCCACTATACATCTTGGATTTACAGTAAAGATGTGTGTGTGGGCTCTCTCTCTCACACACACACCATACTCTCATTTCCTTATATCTTTTCTTTCTTTGAAACAGGGTTGTAGCAAGATATTCACCTTGTCTGCACCTGTGGCTTAGGCCATGCCCATTGGGGCGGAGACAGGGCCGGATGGGAGCAGAGAGAAAAGGTTGGGAGAGGGTCGGGCCGCCCTTTTTGGGTGGTGGACGCTGGAAGGCTCAGGATCTGCTGGAACCCGCCGCGTGCATCTGCCTATGTTGTGAGTTATTTCTCCCTTAATAAACTTCTGTTCGGCCTAATTGTTTATCCTGATTCTTATTAAATCACAATATCTGCTCTGTTTTACTGTAAAGACAAGAAAAGAACACTTCCCCTACCTTTGAGAGGTCTCCACACATTTTGTGGGACCCAATTTGTTGAATGACTTGTCATTCCTCTTCAGTAAGATGTTTCTCTTGTTCAACTCGGATCTTGATCAACTTAGACGGTATCCATAGCTTTTCTTCTCCTGTAGATACAAATGCGAAACCCCTACCCCAACGTAACACATATCCTGGTTTCCATACTGAGGTCAATACATCCTTGAAGTACACCGGCTGATTTAGTTCAGAAGTTTTTTCTATTGTCCAGTTCCTTTCAGCAGCTGTTTGTCCTTTTTCATTAACATTAAGAAAGTTTAATGTTAATAAAGCATTATGTAATCTGTTTTGGGTGTCTTGGTTACTCCTGCCTGTCTATGGAGCATTTCCTTTAAGGTACGATTGGATCTCTCAATTACTGCTTGTCCTGTAGGATTGTGTGGTATACCAGTTATGTGCTTTATGTTATAATATTCAAAAAACTGTTTCAATTTGTTGGAAACATATGCCGGAGCATTGTCAGTTTTTATTTGTGCAGGTATGCCCATAATGGCCATTACCTCTAATAGGTGTGTAATAACAGACTCAGCCTTTTCAGAGCTCAGAGCAGTAGCCCATTGAAACCCTGAAAATGTATCTATAGTATGGTGCACATATTTTAATTTTCCAAATTCTACAAAGTGAAACACATCCATTTGCCATATTTCATTTCTTTTTATACCTTTAGGGTTACTGCCTGGTGGTAAAGGAGTTTGGTTATAGAATGAGCAGGTAGGACATTTCCTTATTATTTCTTTGGCTTGTTGCCAAGTGATAGAAAAGTCCTTTTTCAAACCTTTGCTGTTCACATGGTGTTTCTTATGAAACTCTGATGCTTCTAGCACACTTCCTATCAATAACCGATCAATTTCATCATTGCTTTGTGCTAGAGGACCTGGCAGACCCGTATGGGATCTAATATGTGTTATATACATAGGATGAATCCTCTTTCGGATAGTATCTTGTAACTGTATAAACAATGAAGTTAAGTCTGTGCCATCAGGAATAAATTCTGCAGTCTCAATGTGTAAGACGACTCTTTCTGCATATTGAGAGTCAGTAACTATATTGAGAGGTTCTGTAAAATCCATAAGATTTTGTATGCCATGAGAATGGCATACAATTCTGCCTTTTGTACAGAATTGTAAGGGCTTTGAACCACTTTACTTATTTTACCTGATTTATATCCTGCCTTACCTGATTTGTTTGCATCAGTGTAGAATGTATGAACTCCAGAGATAGGTGTTTTTCTTACAATGTGTGGAAGGATCCAAATCGTTTTCTTTATGAATTTTATCCTTTCACTTTTGGGATAATTGTTGCTAATCATTCCCAAAAAGTTACTGCATGCTCTCTGCCAATATTCATTATCTTTCCATAAGGAGGAAATTTCCTCATTAGTCAAAGGTACTATGATTTCTGCTGGGTCCCTTCCTGTCAGTTGACGAAGTCTTAATTTACCTTTTATAATCAGGTCAGAGATCTTTTCTATATATGTTTTTAGTTTTTTATTCTGTTTATGTGGTAGAAATATCCATTCTAATATGATATCTTCCCTCTGCATCAAAATCCCTGAAGGATATTCTCTAGATGGTAATATAACCAGAATACAGTCTAATTTTGGATCCACACGGTCCACATGTGCTTCTAATATCCTCTTTTCTATCCATTCTAATTCCTTTTCAGCCTCAGCTGATAGTATTCGTGGACTATTCAAGTCTTTGTCCCCTTTTAGGGTCATTTTTAAGTTTTTCAAATCATGCCCTTCTACTCCAATAATGGTTTGTAGTTGAGAGATCTCTCCTAGTAATTTTTGAAGATCATTAAGAGTCTGGTAACGAGCTCTCCTAATCTGTACTTTTTGTGGTCTAATTTTCTGTAGACCTATTTTGTATCCTAAGTAGTTGATAGAATCTCCTTTTTGTATTTTTTCAGGAGCAATTTGTAATCCCAACGAGGTAAAACTTCCTTTACTTTCTCAAACATTTTTTCTAATGTTTCTATTTTAGAATCAGCTAACAATATATCATCCATGTAATGATAAATTATGGATTGTGGAAACTGTTCACGAATTATTTCCAGTGGTTTTTGTACAAAATATTGGCATAGAGTGGGGCTATTTAGCATTCCCTGTGGCAAAACCTTCCATTGATATCTCTTCACCGGTTGAGAATTATTATAATTAGGTACCGTGAAGGCAAATTTCTCTTTATCTTGTTCCTGTAAAGGTATAGTGAAGAAGCAATCCTTTAAGTCAATAACTATAATAGGCCATTCCTTAGGTATCAAAGAAGGCAAGGGCATTCCAGGCTGTAGAGAACCCATTGGCTGAATAACTTTATTGATGGCTCTCAGGTCTGTAAGCATTCTCCATTTACCAGATTTCTTTTTGATAACAAATACAGGAGAATTCCAAGGGCTAGTTGATTCTTCGATATGCCCAGTGTTAGAAACCTGCAGTCTCACCCTGTTGGGCCATGCCCAACCCCCACCTTTTTAATAGTAATAAGAGGTGGGAATGTTGAGGCTCGGCAGTCTGTGGGCCCCGCCTCTAATGGGCAGGACGAGTAATCACTATGTCAGGCCTTACCTGGCTGGGCGGAGACTGGGTTACGCATGCGCAAGCTCCCCTTTTAAAGCAAGCGCGCCAAGCGCACCTCTCCTGCTCTCTCTTGCTCTCTCTTGCTCTCTCTTGCTCTCTCTTCCTCTCTCTTGCTCTCTCTTGTCCCTCTCATCTCCCTCTCTCTTGCTTCCCTCTCTCGCTCTCTCTGGGGCCCCCTTTATCTCTCTCTCTCCCCGCTTTCCTCTCCCCTCTCTCAATAAACTCCACGTGGGCGCTCAATCTCGTGTTTGTGTTTCTTAGGCCATAGCAGCTGCATCACAGCAGCTGTATCAAAAGAACAACATTGGTGCCGTGACTCGGTCAGGCTCTCCTCAAGGACTCCGCGGCTGTCTGCTAGTGGGCGGCTAGCCAGAGATACTTGGGGACCCTGATTTTGAACCAGAGGCCCGCTTCCATCCACCCGTTCGCTGGAAATACCATCCCACACCGGCTTCAATTTGGTAAAGTACTCTTTTCATTGTAACTTGTTTCCCTAGGGTCTGGGACATTTCCCACTGGTGAGTTAAGATTCCGGCTTCAAGCCTTCCTGCCTTCGGACTGCTGAGTCCTTATCGGGCACTTTGCCCTTGGCCACATACTTGGGCTGATGAGTTCCAAAAATGATTGGCCAGTTTTTACTTCACCCATGGGAAATAAACCAGCCTACCCTACAAAATAAGTCAAATTGGCCAAAATTACTGCCAGCGAACAGGTAGATGGAAGGAGTTACCCTATGCCCAAGCTTTTTTCTACCTCTCTGCTACACAATCTCTTTCCGTAAACTTGTTTTTGTTCTCTTCCCGCCACTCTAAAACTCTCCTGCCCGCCACAGTTGCAGCCCATCTCAGCAGTGAGCGGGGCTGAGGGAGCATCTGCTCAAGATACTCTGAGAGTTTTTCATTTTTCCCCACGAATGAGGCTTTTGGAATTTGTGCTGGGCCTAGCACCACTCATGCTGACTGGTGCATTCGTTTCGTTTCTCAGACCCACGAGGGGTCTCTCGGGTTTTATACCCTAGCACTGCCCTTAGACTGGTACATACTTTGCTCAGACCTACGGTGGTCTCTTTGGAAGTTGTACCCCTTGGACTCCGGTGTCCTTTTAGTTTCACAAAGCCATCTGCCTCACTCGTGGAGAGAAAAAGCCAACAACATTATATCTCAAAACTTTGTAATTTATGCCAGCTGTTGGGAAGGGATTTATGGAAGCCGCCATCTTGACCATGTGGCCTGCTAAGCCCTCCCCCCTCCGTGGTTCTTTAATCTGCTACACCTGTAATTCATTTACCTGTTGCCTTTTATTCTTTGTCTCTAATTTCTTTTTTCACTATGTTATATCTGTACATGTAATTTAATTTTAACTTTATACAAAAATGAGCTAAACTCTACAACTTAAATTCAACTGTACTAAGTCAAATATTTCTAAATTATTATGTCTTTAAATGATGGTAAACATTTAAGGTTATAAATGTCTATTTCAAACTAACGAAATATTTATGCCACCCAGTCCTTCCTCTAAGCTGTTTATAAAGGTTAAGCCTCCATTATCAAAGGGAGATATTCTCTACCTCTTTGTCCTTTACAAGTGTATGTCTAACCTACTAAGTTAAAACCAGTTAGAGTAAGGCTGGATGGCTCTGAGTGTAACATCTCTCCACAGCCTCTCAGCTTGGATCCAGTTTTCCAGACAGGGATAAAGCCTTACCTAGCCACCTATATGCTTAAGGCAGGTAACTAAAGGCAAATTTTGTATACTAAGGTATACTAAACAGACAGCCCTCAAATGCTCAGAGATCTAGAGAATATGGCATTTAAAATGTTTCATTAAAAAGCTTTTATGACAGAGAGACAGGCCAGCTGCTGGCACCACCCATTTCATCCAAGAAGATTGATGGACACCTTAGAAGCTCTACCCACGAAAGTGGCAACGGTAGCCACTGAGCAATCCTGCCTTCCATCTCAACTGCTGCAAAGGGCTCTAAGGACCGTGCAAAAGGGCAGTGGAATCGACTTTCTCCACGTTGCTTGGGCCAATGGTAGGTAAGTCTTCCAAAAGCTCCTAATCCACAGGTCGTGTGCCATCAGCAGAAGGCAGATGTCCTTAAAGCCTCTAACCTCAACAACTGTGGAGGACCTGGGGGTGGCTGTCCATGCTGCCAGCTAGTGAGTCTCTGCTATTCTCTAATCATTCAGGTAGAATTTTATCCTTCTCAAGAACTCTGATGCTTTTGACGACTGGTAGTTTTGTCTGCTTAAAGGAGCAGCCGCGGTTCCAACTATTACAAAACCTATTTCAGAAATGGATATTTTAAGGTTGCTACTGTTTATAGTCTTAACATCAATCAATAAAGTTTTAATGAGCTACTAATCCAATCCTGACAGAGTACTAAACACCATACTATGCCAGTATACGATCATAATTGTAATTATTAGCTCAAAATTAAGGTGCTTTTCATTGTGCTAAAAATTTCTCGGTTGTATTTGTTAATTCTTTCAGCCAAACCATTTCTAACATGAGTATGCTGCTAATGTGTCTTAATATTTATGTTTTCACAAACTCAAAGGATTCTTTAAGTTCCAGGGAGCTGAAAAGGATCCATTCAAACAGGTCAGATTCACTCCAAATAAATTACTCTACTTCTTCCTGGCCTCGGGACTTCCTTCCCTTGTCCTGGGACCCCCTTGGGAACTCCTCCCCCACCTTACATTTCTCCTATTTAAGTACTAAGACCTAAAAAGAAAAACCTAACCTTGTCCTCTGCTCTGCTAACATCTCGCCAGGTCTCAGAGTTCCATACAGTCAGGACTGCGATGAAACAACCAGCTACCAGGACGTGGCAGCACCCCAGCTTTCTCAATTCCCCAAAAGATGATCAACGCCCCAAGTCAGCAGGAAGCAGTCTTGAGAACTCAACGCCCTTATTCCCTGACCTGCCACGCCCAACCCCCATTTTTTAATAACAACAAGAGGTGGGAATGTTAGAAACCTGCAGTCTCACCCTGTTGGGCCATGCCCAACCCCCACCTTTTTTAATAGTAATAAGAGGTGGGAATGTTGAGGCTCGGCAGTCTGTGGGCCCCGCCTCTAATGGGCGGGACGAGTAATCACTATGTCAGGCCTTACCTGGCTGGGCGGAGACTGGGTTACGCATGCGCAAGCTCCCCTTTTAAAGCAAGCGCGCCAAGCGCACCTCTCCTGCTCTCTCTTGCTCTCTCTTGCTCTCTCTTCCTCTCTCTTGCTCTCTCTTGTCCCTCTCATCTCCCTCTCTCTTGCTTCCCTCTCTCGCTCTCTCTGGGGCCCCCTTTATCTCTCTCTCTCCCGCTTTCCTCTCCCCTCTCTCAATAAACTCCACGTGGGCGCTCAATCTCGTGTTTGTGTTTCTTAGGCCATAGCAGCTGCATCACAGCAGCTGTATCAAAAGAACAACACCCAGCATTTAGCTGTTCCTGTACCAGGTTTTCTAAAGCTTCTAACTTCTCAGAGGTCATAGGCCATTGCCCTACCCAGACAGGTTCCTCTGTTAACCATTTTAAGGGTAGGGCTTTTGGTTCCTCTGTTTGTTCAGCACTTGCATTCTGTTTTTGTACAGCCTGGATATTTGGTGTCTGTCTTGAATAATACTTTATAACACCCTTTCCACAATCATGAGATCGTTTATGGTTCCTATCCATTATTGGAGGAATGTTAATCTGTGTATTCCATTGCTGTAATAGATCACGACCCCATAAATTTATTGCTATATCGGCCACATATGGTCTCAACCTTCCTCTCTGTCCTTCTGGTCCTACACATTCAATCCATTTCGTGCTCTGTTTTACCTGAGACAGGGTCCCTAAGAATTGAACATTTACCTCTTGCAGGGGCCATCTAGGAGGCCAGGATTTATCAGTTATGATAGTTACATCAGCTCCCGTGTCCAGTAAACCTTCAAACAGTCTGTTATTCGTTTTAACTATCAATCTAGGCCTATGACTATTTATAGAGGTTTGCCAAAATATACGCTTTTTGTTTCCTTTACTCAAGTTTGATTCAAATTCCATCTTTAGTATGTCATCCAGAGCAGTATGAGTTTTTACAGTAGGCACTGGATTTTCTAATCGTCCTGTGGGAGATTGCCCTCCATTGTGACTGGGACCAAATCCCACTTCTGACACCATTATGTTACAGCAGGTCTCCCCGCCGGCCTCCCGGTCCTGCCGCCACGTGGGCCCTCTGGGCCCTCTGCCGTGCCAGCCCCAAATAACACTCAGAGACTCTGTATTTGATACAATCCTGTTGGCCAATTACCATTACTGTTTATGGGCTAGCTCTGCCTTAATTATTAACCCATTTCTACTTATCTAAGTATTTCCACGTGGTCGTCTTATCGGGGAGCCACGCGGCAGGTGTCCTGCTCCTTCCCCGGGCTACATCTTGACTCTACCTACTACTTCCTCTTCCTCCTCCTAGTCTCCTAGTCCCGCCTATCTAGTTTTCTATTGGCCACAGTGCTTTATTAACCAGTATGAGAAACATATATACAGGATAACATCTCCCATCACAGGGTCTCATGTAGCCTAAACTGACCTTGAATTTTCTACGTAGTGGAGGACTGCCTAGAACTTATACTCCTCCTGCCTCTGCGGATGAGTGCATCAAACGATTACTTTACTGCTTATTATCAAAATCCATGCACAGTAACCACTACTAAGAATGGGGAATCCAAAATTGGGCATCAGCTGCTCCTCGACTTCACCTTATTCATTCCAAAACCACACCTACAATATAAAAAACATATTAAACAGAAGTAGAAACATATATACAATATAACAAGAATAACCTTAAATTTGTATTAACATACAAAATCCATGCCAATGTAAATTACTTAAAACTGATAATTGGTTTTTTTTTTTTGTTTGAAAGTAGATTTAATAATAATCTACCTTTTATCCTATCATACCCTTTTCTTTTCAAAGGAAATCCTGGAATCTCTTTTGTTCAGTCCCTTACTCTTAACAACTTTTAACCAAACCCCTCTACTTGATGACAAATATCCATAACTCTGAGTAAAACCAAACACCATCCATCTCACCTATTGATTGGGAAAGTGGGTGTCATATTCTTAAAATTACTTCCTGTTGTCTGGGAGGTGATGACATCTCTAGAGGGTCCTGTAAAAACCAAACCAATGGCTAAGGCTCAGGAAAACTAACTGCATCATTTTGTTGCCAGTCTCTGAGTAGTGGGAAAGTGCAGAGCTTATCGAAGGCCTGGCTAGAGTGTTGCGTGAGGGTGAACTATCCATGTTGGAACTGCCCTGAGCAGTTTGTAATCCAAAGCCAATCTTTTAGAGTGGTATTTATTGACTTAGCAGCAGTATTACAGTTCAGGTAGAATCATTGTTGTAAGCCAGGTATTGGGGGTGCACGCCTTTAATCCCAGAGGTAAAGCAAGGTGGATCTCTGTGAATTTGAGGCCAGCCTGGTCTACAGAGCTAGTTCCAGGACAGGCTCCAAAGCAATACAGAGAAATCCTGTCTCAAAAAAAAAATCATTTTGGGTCCCCATCATCTTTTTTTTTTGGAGACTTCAGCTATTGCTGTTAGGAAAGTTTGTCATTCACTGTAGAAAACTTAAACATATTAAGTGTCATATAAGTCTTAAGGAGGTAAAAGAACCATGACCTGTTAAACATGTCCGGGATATCCAGGCTTAACTCCTAAGCCTGAAATCACCTACATGAAACCTAAGGTTAGAATTAGTACTTTATGATATCAAAAAGAACTAAACAGAAAGTTTAAATTTTGAGATAGTACTCATACCTTAATGTAGATGCAAGTTTCTGTCCCACTTGGCCCCACAGCCACTTTGACCAAATAAACACACAAAGACTTCTATTAAGTATTAAACTGTTGGCCAATGGCTTAGGTTTCTTATTTGGATAGCTCTGTCTTAATTATTAGCCCATGAGGCTGTGGTTGCCCTGTAATCCGGCATGTTATTCCTTCAGCAGCATGTCATCTCTTGGCAGCCTCTCTCTGCCTTCCTCTCCCCAGCTTTCTCCTGTCCTGGTAGCCCTGCCTATGCTTTCTGACTGGCTACTGGCCAATCGGTGTTTTTTATTCATCAACCCATAGAGAATCATATATACAGAGGGACATTCCCCATCACCTTAAGAAAAAATTTCAAGAGTCAAAATAAATTTAAGTTGAAGATTTTTTTTTTAGGTTGAACCAACAGTTTCAGCTTCTGCTTCATCTGTTTAATTGCTCAAAGTGAAACATAGGGTGGGAACCTAAAGATCCAACTGCAGACAAAAGCATATGTAAGATTAAGATGGTAACGCTTACCTTATATAAACTGACACTTTGTACTTGGGGCCAGGCCCCCTTTAGCATTAGTTAGGACAAGTGGCTTGCTATTGTTATTAATGAACCTCTCCTTTATTAAGCTCTGAGAGCTAGGGGTAAATTTTTGCTAGAAGTTGTTCAGTTATAATCAGCTTGAGATGTCTAGTAGGATGCCACAAATTGGGAGGATTGTATAGTTGTAAAGGGGCCAGCCCGCAGGTCAGAGAGACCAGGAATGAGATGCAGAGTTGATGAGAAAAAGACTTCTTTTTCTGAGGAATAAAAGTTTCTCTTCTATTTTATTTTTCTTTCTGTGGCTTGTCTTACCTTATCATTTTTTTTTTCTGTTCTCATCTTCTACCCTGTTTTCCTTTCTCCTTCCTAATGACTTCTCACTACTTCCTGATGTCTTCCTTCTATATCTTTCCTGTTATTTCCCTTCTGCTTCCTTCATTCTTTACCTTACACCATATATACCCCAACAGACTCTTTCAAGCAATATAGAAATTACAATGTGGTTACATTCTATTTTTTAAGTGAATGCTTACAATGAATACAAGCAAAATACAACATGTTTTCCATATCCCTTAGATTATTAAATACTTTACATATTACAGATGAAAAACAAATTATCTCCAAGTACCCACATACAGTTGAATAGCTTTTGGACTTCTTATAAGTCAGGAACCTTTCAATCATAACCATTTATATAGGTGGTAGCTTTTGTGATTGCCAGAAAAACAGGCTACTAGTTTCACTCCACATTTTAGAGTCCTGTCCAATTATCTTAACTAGCCATTCAATTCTTTGTCTTCTAGTTACACGAGGTCAGTTGTTTAAAGCTTTGTTTTAGTAATGATGCACACCTAAACCTGTAAACATATTTCCCAATATCTGAAAGAACTTGAGCTAACTCCTGGGCCTTGATTGTTCCCCTTAATTATTAACCTAAGCCACAGTCCATATGGCTCCCCAAGAGACTCATTAAGTCCTAGCTGCAAGATGCTTCCTTGTTCTTATTTTCTGTCCTCTGCAGCCCAGCTTTACCTGGGCCAGGGGCAATACTTTAAACAGTACAATGTAAGAGGAAATCATCTTCATCAATGCCCAGTGGAATGGGATATTTCCATAAGATAATCACTCCACAGACATTAACATACCAGATACACGAGAGACATGGCAGTGGCAAACATAAAGGCACAGCAGTAATGAGAGACATCCCACAGTCAAAACCCTCAGGCCTTGCCTATCTGAGAGTCACGAATCAGTGCCTCGCTTTCGGGCGAGCCCATCTCCCGAAGTCAATCGCCACCTGCTGCTCTTCTGACATGGCCACCAGCACATAGCAAAAGTGTATTTTCCCAGAATTCTGGAGGCTAGAAGTTCAGGATCACAGGATCGCTAAGGTCTGTTTCTGGCAAGGTATTGCTTCCTGCTTTTTCCGTTCTTGTGAGATCTTTCCTCTGCACATACAGGGAGGGAGATCTCTTGCATCTTTTCCCTGGTATCATAAGGACAGGTAGCACTGGATTACAGCCCCGTGCTGTGATATCATCTAATGTTAATTATCCCCTAACATTTCCATCTCTTAATACTGTCTATTACACTGGAATGAACTCGGGCTTCGAAAGAATGAATCTCTAGGAAGACAGCATGGTCCATCCTGTCTTTGGTAGTCTAGTGTCTTTGGTAGTCCTATCCCTCTGACTTCTACTTGTCTCACTATGATGTCTAGTAAGAAAGGAAGAGTCACCACAGAGCATATGAGGGCACTAGATCTGTGTGCATAAATGTTTCTCACAACCATGGTGAAAGATCTGGTGAAGCTCACCATCCACAAGAAGGGTCTATTTTTATATAAATCTAATCTTAACATTCTGTTTGTTTGTTTTTCGAGGCAAGGTTTCTCTGGCTTTGGATTCTGTCCTGGAACTAGCTCTGTAGACTAGGCTGGGCTTGAACTCACAGAGATCTGCCTGCCTCTGCCTCTGCCTCTGCTGGGATTAAAGGTAAGCGCCACCTAAGGCCTAGCTCCCATTTTAACGTTTAAATCTCCCTAGCT
Source organism: Cricetiscus sungorus (assembly GCA_030556225.1). Classification (NCBI taxonomy): domain Eukaryota; kingdom Metazoa; phylum Chordata; class Mammalia; order Rodentia; family Cricetidae; genus Cricetiscus; species Cricetiscus sungorus. The sequence continues at coordinate 6,863,607 of JANBXA010000392.1, read as the reverse complement.
GTAGATATTTTGCTCTATAGTGTATTAAGGAAGAACTGGTATTTCAGTTTCATTTTGTGGGTTCATTCTAACTGGCTCATGCATTAATTAACCAGGAACGCTTAGAACCATCCCCATCTTCTTGACTGGATCAGGAGTTTCTGCCCAAGGGGTCAATGAGGTTGATCTGATACAATGTTTGCAACGGATCTCATGCCCTCAAAATCCATTCTTTTTCAAGGTTGTCAGGCTTCAGTCAGTACACACTGATGAAGTTAGCCTGGCATCTGTGGTCTCTAATGCCAGTAGCCAGGAGGCTGAGGGAAGGGGAAGATGATTGCCACAAGTTCCAGACCAGCCTGCGCTACAATGTAGGGCTCTGTCTCCTGAGAGTGAATGGATGAATGATGACTAAAGTCACACAGTTCTGGTTTGTATCACACCTTATCAAAGGCCAGGTCCTGAAGAATACCAGGAGAGTCTCAAAGGACTGTTGCTCCAGACAGGATATTGTCCTGTCTCTCTGCAAGAGACACCAACATTCTTAGGCTGGGTAGATCAGCTACACTACCAGTTACCACTGGAGTCAAAAGCTGGAACTAGAGAATTATTTCAGTACACTTGGTTCAGGAAGATCATAATTCTCACCTTTGAGCCTTTATTACAGATAAAAAAATTTCTAAATCTCATCAAAATCTCAACCCAGATAAGTATCCCTCATCTACTGAAATTCCTGTTTTTTTGTGTCTACCCTACCCATGTCTTGTAGGGGAGAAGGAAGTTCTCACTAACCACCAAACTCATGACTCAGGCCTGAAAAGGGGAGGATGGACATACAAGAGGAATAGTATTAGTATTAAAACAAGATTTAAAGGAAGTGGTGGTGCACACCTTTAATCCTAGCACTTCAGAGGCAGAGGTAGGCAAATAGATTTCTGATTTTGAGGTCTTCCTGCCCTCCAGAAAGAGAGTTCTAGGGCAGTCAGGACTACACAGAGGAATGCTGTCACAAAAAAAAAAACCCAAAAAAAACCAAAAAACCAAAAAAACAAAACAAAACAAAACAACCCCCCAAAACAAAAACAAAACAAAACAAAAACAAAACAAAACAAACAAACAAACAAAAAAAACCCAAAAAACAACCTACAGTAAGAACAGCAAAACCCAAAACAACAACAACAATGAAAAACTCACTGGGTTCTGGGTGCACATTTGTAATACCACCACTAAAATAAGTAAGTAAATAAATTAACAAACAACATGTTAAGGACTGGCAGTCCCAAAGAAACAGGGACTATCAATGAAGACAGGCTGATTACGAAGAATGACCATGAGAACTGGAAATGAACAAAAACATATGATTTGATGATCATAAACTGGGGCGAGGTGGTGGTGGTGGTGGTGGACACTTATCAAGGTCTGTACAGACTTTTTTGTGTTCTTACATCTTTTGCTTTGAGCAATAAAACAATAGAAACTTGACACTATCTGATTTTATAAGAAGATACATGCTTCCTTGAGGGCAAAAAGCAAGCCTTTCTTCTGTATGTGCATTCTGTTGTAGATGGTGGCATTATTTCAAGGTTCGTTTGTTTCTCAGAATTTTCCAGAAAACTGGCACAAGTGGCTGCATCAAGCTCTTTGCCTGCAAAGGAAATAACACTTATTGCACACAGTGTTGATGGCCTTTGACCCTCTCCTGGACTCAGAGTGCGAAGTTAAGATTCCCTAAGAGTTCCAAGAATGAGTTTGCGCATGCGTTGAACATGCGGAAGCTGTGTAGACTGGAAATCCACTTTTACAGACTGTGTGCGACCTTAGGTTTGCTCTCTCGCTTGAAGTTTGAAGAGTTCGGCAGTTTTTTTTTTGCGTTATTATTTATAAATTATAAATATAAAAGAGGGAGAAAATCCTACTAAAGATGATCATTTCTGAAACTGCAGTGAGAACTCAAGCTTAGAATGGAAACGTTCTCAGTTATACATGGGTGTGGCACAAAAGTGAGCAGCAGCGAGCTGTTTCCGTAGTGTAGTGGTTATCACGTTCGCCTCACACGCGAAAGGTCCCCGGTTCGAAACCGGGCGGAAACAGTATGTGTGCGTTTCGTTTTTGCTTTGCTTTTGGAAGCAACTAGTGGTCTCCAGTCGTCTCAGCATTGTGCCCGCTACAGCTGGGTGGCAGACAGATGAAGGTAGAAGGCCACACTTACACGTAGGAAGCAGAGTTTACCTTTTATTCTCTGGGTTTTGAGTTTTGCACCTTTCAGGGAGGAGGGTGCACTGCAGGCCAAGTCCTCGGGTGGGAGTTGGACCGGAGGTCCTGGAGTGATGGTGGGGCGGGATACCAAGCTCAAACTAACACACATAATCACCCGACACCAAATACAATAGTCCCCCCATATTCTCCCCGCACCCATGGAGTTCCCCTCACCCTGAAAAAAAAAATCAATTGAAAACAAACAAGAGCGAAAACCCCCAACTTGTTCCTCCATCTTTCCAGCACCTCTTCGTTTGTTCTAGTGCTGAATGCGTCACTCAGTATATACCCTTTGTCCAATCAGCCAACCTACAAAACGTTCATTGCTAGGAATCATCGGTCTGGTTCCAGGCCTCAGGTGCACCACCCATCATGGCCTGGGCCCTCCCCCAATGATCACTAATTGAGAAAATGACTTATAGCTGGATCTCATGGAGTCCTTTCCTAAACTGAGGCTCCTTCCTCTCTAATGACTCTAGTTTGTGTCAAGTTGACACACAATACCAGCCAGTAAGCAAGCCAGGTTCCTGACTCATGATATCCATTTAGTGTGAGGAAAGGACATGCGCTCTGGTAAGACTCATATCCTAAGTGTCCTGGACCTTGCCTAGAAACTGCAGAACAAAACTGTGTGCCAGCTGTGCTTGTTAATTTTATGTATCGTTTAAACTGGGTTGTGGTGTTCAGTTACTTAGTAAAAAAAATCATTCTAGACGTTTCTGTGTGGGTGGGTTTTGGGTGGGGCACATTTATTTGGTGGACTTTTAGTAAAGAATACATGTGTGGGTATCACATAATCAACAGCAGGGGTGACCATTATGGTGCGGGGTGTGGGGGGGTGGGGAGGGAATAGATTCTGGGCAACTGCATCCTTCCAGCAATTTTCTTTGGACTGAAATGCAACCATTAGTTGAGTCTGTAGCTTGCCAGCATCCTTCATCAGGATTCGAATTTGCCAAATCTTGTTTAAAATATTATTGAATGGCAGTTTTAAAACTACAATGAGAAGGACATGTACAGGGACCATTGAAAGATGGTTTTGGCTGTGTGGGAGATTGCTCTCAACTCTGTATATAGCAAAGGGCAGTGGGAATGGGGCGAGGAGCGGTGTGAGGTCAATGGGATAGTGAACAAACAGCATAGTAAAGATCTTTCTCTTCTCACTAACTTCATATGCTTCTTGCTGGAGACAAAGCAGGGAGAGCCAATATCTGCAGGGGAGAAAGGAAGATAAAGACCTCTAGCAGATATTTGAGGTAACAGTCTGAGGACATAAACACTCTCTCCCAATGAACTGACATTGTAAGGCTTCTTTACTGGAAATGGATTTTACAAGGAAGTACACAAATGGGTCTAGGAGAAGATTCAGGAGTTTGACTGCAGTGTGGCCAAAGAATCTTTGCCAGTCTCCACAACTATATGGCCAAATTCCTTAAAAGAAATGTGTTTGGTGTATGTGCAAATCCCATTGTTCTGTTTCTTTGGAAAACTCTAATCGAGTCGCTATTATTTTAAAGTATTCAGCTCCTTTAAAAAAGTGAGTAATCATGTCAGCAGCCTACTACTTTTCATTTGTGATAACCGGGTTTGTAATCCCATCACACTGGAGACGGGCAGGATCATCTGTGGCCACATAGCAAGTCCAAGGCCAGCCTAGTACGCTGGAGACTTTCAAAACAAATCAAAACCCGAACCAGAACAAAGAAAGTTAACAACTCAAGGCAAACAAATCCCCCAAACATCCAACAACAAAACCTCCAAACTAACCAACCAAACAAATAAAACCAAAAAGTTTACTAGTTTCATTTGGAAAACTGCGGAATAAACATAACTTCCTCGAGTCAGGTCGCTTAGGATCTCCATTTAATTCAATAAAAATACCTTTGTCCCTTGTGAATAAGGCAGCAATTGAAATTTTTATATTTACACAATTTTGGAAAATGTGTACCAGCTGACAATAAAGTCGCAGAAGCTATCTGAAAATTGACGGTCGATACATCAACACTCACCGTGGATCTGAGGCAAGTCTGCGTGTTAAGCAGACAATATCAAAACAGATGCCTTTGTCGGCGACCTGTGCCCTGGGTGGGGGCTATATTGCATTGTACAGTAATGCTTTGTTTGGGCAGAGTGGCGGGCGCCACCGGGCGTCTTCGTGCGGTGCTTCAGTTAGAGGCTCATTTCCGCCAGCCCAGTCGCAGGTCCCGGGGACAGTGGCAGAGGTGCAGCGCCGGGTCTCGAGACCCCGAGACCGGCTGGAAAACGCGCAAGCCCCAGGCTCCAAATTCTTGGAGGTTTTCAAGGTCAGAATTCGCAGTTTGAGAGATTATGTTTCCCTTGGAGACACAGAGTTGTGTTTGTGCAGGCACCATCGGTGGCTGCTTGTTGTCTCCTCTTGTCTTTTTTAAGTAACAGCAATACAAAACCCCCATTGTTTCTAGGAAACAAGTTAAGGAAAGTAGTTACGTATCATTAAGTATGTCTAAGAAAGGCCCTTGTTCGAGTAGCGGCCGGTTAGCTCAGTTGGTTAGAGCGTGGTGCTAATAACGCCAAGGTCGCGGGTTCGATCCCCGTACGGGCCAGCTAGCGTGCATTTTCCTAAATTAAATTAGGTCTTCAACCTAATTCCTGTAATAAAAACCTGATACATCAGTATACCTTCACTTTGAAATGACCGTTATTTAGCCTCCTCTTCTGCATGCCCGTCACTATCCCAGAGTTGTTCGAGTGTTTTTGTTGTTGTTGAGGCTTTGAGATAGTAACTAGCTTAAGTCGCATATCAAGGCTAGCATAAAACAAAACGGTGTAGGTGAAAAACATTACGGTTGTATTTATTTATATCTCTAACAAGAAAGATCTTATGTGATTTCCTAAGAATGAAGACAATAAGCGCGGTATAGATGGTGATGCAGGCTGTTATCTCAGCTTGGGGGATGTCAAATCAGGAGGATAAGGAACCAGAAAGAATGATGTCACTAAGAAAGAATGAGGTTTTCTGTGGCATACAAAATAATAAAGACGACCCAAAATTCTCAAGGTTCTTAAAAAACAGAATGTTCAGGGCATAAATTTCAGCACAAGTATTTTCCATGTTCTCAAAAGTAAAAATGAATCTTACTGCAAACCAAATGGCATGGCTTATTGCTTCTTTGTTTGGTACTGGTAATCAAGTCTGTCATTTGACTGAAAATGTTGGCTGGCAGGCAGACTAAGAGATTCTGAATTTCTACAGCAGAACTTGAAGTAACACTCTATTGCAAGATAATAACGTGTATACCCAACCTTCTTAATCATCAGCAAACCCTCCCTCCCCTTTAGGGACGTCGTTATTAAGCAGTAGAGTTAAATGCAGGGAGTCTCCAAGGTCAGAAAAATTCAGTACAGAGGGTGCCCATCTATAAATGTCACGAAGCATTTCCAGCTTGCTTAGAGATGATGCATTATTCAAAGTACAAAAACACGATGACTGAAGGCCCCGCTGGGATTCGAACCCAGGATCTCCTGTTTACTAGACAGGCGCTTTGACCAGCTAAGCCACAGGGCCCTTTTTAGGTACTTCTTCAATTATCTGCTATATAAAAGGTTTATGTGAAATAAAGCAATTCCTCGTGTTTAGTTAAGTTTGCACCAAAGAAAACACACGAATCTTTCCAGTTTCACACAAAAACAGAAATTCCAGCATTTAAAACATATTTTCGTAAATGTAAGGTTTAAAATTGATTTCTAATCGAAATGTTTAAAAATTTTATTTCATGGTGAATTGCGCCCCCTAGAGGGAATATTGACCATTTCAGTACATTTTAACAGTTTCCTCATTTTCTTTTTAATTTTTAATTTAAATTTTTTTTATTTAGTTTCCTCATTTTCTTCTGCTCACTGAAGTTGCTCTCCATTTTGTATCAGTCCTTACTTCTCAAGGTACTGGAGATAAAACAGTGAACAAAACAACAAAAATTTATATTACTATAGTGTCTGAAGTTTACAAGATTACAAGGAAAACAAATGAAGCAAAAACCCTTAAACAAACATGGGATATGAGAAGTTATCCTGCTGATAACTGCTGATTTACTGTACCTGAAAAACCTCATTGTGCCCCATTCCCTTCTGCTTTTTCTTATTTTGAGAAACAGTCTCACCATGTAGCCTTGACTAGCCTGGAACGTATGCAGACCAGGCTGTCTTCACACTCAGGGATCTGTCTGCCCAAGCGCTTTGACTAAAGGTGTGGGCCTCTTGACCAGCCCTCCTACTTCAGTCTGGCAGAAAAAGTAGGCCCAGATGAAGACTTTTGGAGGAGGTCCAGGCAGTGAGCTCCCACTTGCTCGGTTCTGAGATACCCCACCCGCAGCTTTCGAAGATACCCTGGACCCCTGAAAAGGTCTGCTGCTGACGCAGCAGTCTTCTTTAGCCCTTTGCCCCATGAGGTGAAAACACCAAGTCCCTGCCCTCCAGATTATAAACTAAATGGAGGATATGGAGAAATGAAGGCCTGGGGTGCTATATGAGAGCCCGTTCAGAATGCCGTCAGAGCTTATACCCTGGACGTGGTGATGGGGCATCCGGGCAGTTCCATGTTGATGCTTGTAGAAAGGTGGTGGCAAACTGCGAGAAGCAGCCTAGCATGGTATTAGAATGAGTTCAATTCCCTCCGTCCGTCCCTCCGTCCCTCCGTCCGTCCCTCCGTCCGTCCGTCCGTCCCTCCCTCCCTCCGTCCGTCCCTCCCTCCGTCCGTCCGTCCCTCCGTCCGTCCGTCCGTCCGTCCGTCCGTCCGTCCCTCCGTCCGTCCGTCCCTCCCTCCCTCCGTCCGTCCCTCCCTCCGTCCGTCCGTCCCTCCCTCCCTCCCTCCCTCCCTCCCTCCCTCCCTCCCTCCCTCCCTCCCTCCCTCCCTCCCTCCCTGCCTCCCTCCCTGCCTCCCTCCCTCCCTCCCTCCCTCCCTCCCTCCGTTCCTGCCTCCTCTCCCTCCTCCTCTTTTTTCTCTGTCAGTTTGAGACAGGCTCTCTAGATATAGTCCAGGTTTGCCTGGAACTTTGCAGCCCTAGCTGTCTTCAAACTTGGATCATTCTGTCTCAGTCTCCCAAGCGCTTGCATTTAAGCATTTACCACACCTGATGCTACCTGAAATGTTCTTTATGGAGAAGACTGAGGACATCTGAGTTCACAGAGCACTCATAAATGCAAGATCTGAGAGACAAGACCCCCTGAGTTCACAATGCAGAGTCCTTCTTTCCGTGAGTACTTTCCAACACTTTCCTTCCAGTCCAGCCGCAGTCAGCGTGTCCCTTCCTACAATGGGCCAGATGGCATCCTCTCTGTCTACACATCCTGCCACTCCTTTCCTCACAGAAGCCACCTCTCTGCTCCTATGTGGCTATTTTACTGTGATAGCTAGAAGCAGAATGGCCAGCTTACCCAGTTTTTTTTTTAAAGAATACATTTTTATTTTTTAATTTAAAAAGTCTAGAAGGAAAAGATTGATAAGCACAGTGTAGTTTTAATGGTACAGGACAGCGGTGGCTTTGAACACTAGCTTGCATTCACTCTAACACCGAGCTCTTCATTACAGCCAGCTCTTAAATCCAGCCACCAGCTTTGAAATCTACTGTTTAGAGTGATGTATAATGTATATAATGACAAAGAAAAAATGCATAGTGATAAGCTAATCAATAAAAACATCACACACACACACACACACACACACACAAAACACACACAAACACACACAAACACACACAAACACACACAAACACACACAAACACACACAAACACACACAAACACACACAAACACACACAAACACACACAAACACACACAAACACACACACGTTTAGAGGATTTTGGTCATATATTTATGCTTGGTCATCTTTTTAAATTCACTTGAGTTGCTGGGGACTGAACAGGGTTCCATGCATGCAAGGATTCTACCAATTGAACCACGCTCCCAGCCCTTTGGTTTGCATCTTATACATGAATTTCTCTTAGATTGTTTGCCCATTTTCTTTGTGAGATCGACACATTTTTCATGATGACGCATGGGGGTGTGTGTTTCCTATTCTAGTTTAGCAGATTGTAGATTTCAGGTCTGGTCATAATGTCTGCTTGTTACAAGTCTATTTACTTAGCATCAGAACCTTGATCAAATTTACTTTTTCTCTCTATCATAGTTGGACCTTTGAAGTTATTGTAACATGTAATGGATGATTGTAATAGAGTCCACCAGAGCCCAGAATAAAAGGAAGTCAGGTATTATTATTAGAGAATCACTCATAAGTGACAAATAAGACTAATAAGGTAGTGAACTACTGTGGTCTTCTGCAGAGGTGCCTAAAGTTGCAATTCCATCTTCAACCACCACCTGAGGGAGGCTGGGAGGGAGGAAGGGAGGAAGAGAGAGAGAGAGAGAGAGAGAGAGAGAGAGAGAGAGAGAGAGAGAGAGAGAGAGAGAGAGAAAAGAACAAGATTCTGCTTCTCCTTATCCCTTACTATGTTGCACCTGAGGCCAAGACTTAATGGGTTGGAACTCCAAAGGCTATTGACTGAATGAGTTCTTACACAATTCCCTTTTGTCTAAATAAGTAGGTTCTAAACCTAATACAAAAATATATGTGTATAATAGCAAATGTAAAGTATTGTCCAGGAGACATGGTAAAAAACATACACAAAACTAGAACTACTATCAACGAGTAAGAAACACTACTATCATCGAGCAAGAAACACACGATGTCCTATCCTGAGGAGTCTAAGTCTTGTACCTAAAATGTCTTAGCTAAGATATGAGAGGATAGTGACTGTGACTATCTAGTCTTCAATTCATCAAAGACCTGGGAAGGAAAATAATACTACCTGAGTAAGTAGGAAGTACAAGCAAACAACTTCCAAAAGACGCAAGAAATGACAGAAACAGCTGGCTGCCTGGATAGTCACCCAAGGTCACAGTAATGTTGGGGTGATCAACTTTGGCTGAGGCCTAGAGTATCTGAGAGACCATATTAAGAAGCAGAAAGATTCAAAAGACTGTCTTACACTGTCTTGGCAAGGTATAGCAGTCACTTTAGTTCCTATCCTGTTTGTCCTGTTTGAACAGCATGTTTACTGTCAGCATTCGAGGCAATGGCAATTCAAGGCCAGTTTTGCAAGAAGAGAACAAACTTGTATCTTATGTCAACAGACTTCTAAATTATTAAAACACTTAAATGCCATATTCTGTAGGTCTGAAGTATTTGAAGATCATATAACTACGCAGAGTACATCTCTGTGCAACTAGAGAACCAGACTATCATAACTAGGTAATAAAAGCATCTTACCTAGTAGCTTATCTCTATAGCTTAAAGATTAAAGCTTTACATGTAAAACAGTCTTTAAACAGATGTATAGCAATGAGGACAATGACCTTGAACTGTATATATATATATTTACATATATATATATGTAAATATTTTGATCAGAGGTAGGGATGTGTATTTCAATATTATAAAAATATCCTAAAATTGTATCAATATATAAAATATCAATATACAAAAAAGACAAAAATAATTTTACATTAGTGTGCAAAAACATTGTAAACAGACAAATATAATTTCAAATTTGTATCATATACAAATTATTTTAGACAGGAATGTAAAAATAATTTTACATATGTATCAATATACAAGAATCTCAAATCAATGTAAATTGTCTATAACTAATAGTTGCTAAAATCATTTACAAGTAGATACCCTAATCTACCTATTATCCCATTCCATCCAGTCCCCTTTTTTCTTTTCCAAAAGATTCCTGAGTCTAAACTTCGTATTCCACCCTCCACCCTATTATAACTTGTAACCAACCCTTAACTGGTGACAATTACCCATAACCTCGAGAAAACCAAAAAATCATCCAACCCAACTGTTGGGAGAGATGGCATTGTTTTCTCTACAGGGTCAAGTGAAAAACTAAATGATGGTTAATTCTCAAGAGGACTAGCTATAACATTTGTGGTTGGTATCTGAGTATTGGGCTAAGGCTTATCTGAAATTCTGGCCAGAGTGTTGTAAGCAGGTGGACCATCTTAATTTGCTAATTTGGAATTGTCTTGAGCAGTTTTAGTCCAAAACCAATTCTTGAGCTCTAAGGCATCATAATGAAATAGGTGGAATCAATGTTGTGGAGCCCATCTTCTTTCTATAAACTTTAGAGATTGCTGTTAGGAAAGTTTATTGTTCACTGTGGAAAGCTTAAACATCATTAATATAAAAATGGAAAGTTTATATTTTTATAGTTATGCCTCCAAAGAAAGGTACTGATAAAGGTGAAAATAAATATGGGGAGAAGTAGGATTTTGTGAGAAAGTTATGAAAAACATTCCCTAGATTTTAAGGTTTCTTCTGTCCCACAGTGGGTGACTCTTCTGATATGAGACAGAAACTTTTCTTTTAACTACATGTTTTGATTTAGAAAAAGAGAGAGCCCCAATCCAATTTCAAAGCCAGCTTTGAATTTTAAGTGAGTCTGGACTACCTGAGAAGTGAGGATATATAGGTGTTTAGGTAGTGAGTTTTCACCCTGCAGAGGAGATGGGTACCATGTCAGATTTTTCTTTGCTTGGCGATTTTTCCTGAGCAGCTATCCTTTCTTCTTTAGTCACCTGTATGTACAAGGTCTTTTGACTTCTCAAAGATGGGTGTTTCTATTTTCCTGCAAAGACAAGAACAGAACCCTGCCTCGACCTTTTGTGAGGTTTCCCTATTACTTGTAGGATTGCCACTTTAGTGAATGAGCTATCATTTCTCTTCATGAAGGCATTTCTTCTGCTCAAACTGAATCTTGATTAGTTTTGATGGTATCCATTGTAGTGATATATAATTTATGATTTATTAAGGCTTGATTGAAGGATTCAGAAAAGCAAAGTCAGCCACAAGCCTTAGAAGCCAGGTACATACCTTTAATCCCAGGACTCAGGATTAAGAGGTAGACAGATCTCTGAGAGTCCAAGGCCACCTAGATCTACACAAGAGCCAATCAGATGAAAAGAGTAACACATCACACGCCTTTAATCCCTGCACTACAGAGGTATAAAAGATGGAGAGCACTCATTCTCCAGCCACACTGAGAGGCAGCGGCCCATTCAGTCTGAGGTAGTGGTAAGAGCTAGTGACCAGCTACTTTGCTTTTCTGATACTCAGCTTAAAGTTCGAATGTGAATATCTGCCTCTGGGTCATTTATTTTCCATGTTATAAGTACTTTAGGTTCTTTTTATATCAAAGAGAAGAAAAACAACACCAGAGGATTTTCTTTTGCCTTCAATACTTGGGACTGCTCCAGTACCTATTCCTGCTAGGCGAATCCTTAGAAGAATAATAGAAAATGGTAACATACCAACAGGACCCACAGGGGCAAGTGACACAAATAGTCACATTCTGAGCCTCAAATGCCTGTAAGATAACAGCTCCCCTTCTCTCAGCTGACAATGTATTTCCATACCTGTCCTATCTAATCTAAACACTAATCTAAATCTTCTGGTGGGAGATGAGTGTTAGATCCCTTGTGGAAGACCAGCCACACCTCATGTCCTATCCAGTGCCTTTCTGAAGCTGATAAAATAACATGTTACAGCCCCACAGAAGGGTGGAGTATAGCTTACTAAATTACTGTCCTATGCCCTGAGCCCTTCACTATTTGTTAAACTCAAACACCCTTCTCTAAAGGCAGAGTCCTCTTCCCTCAAGCCCATAAATGTGCAGAATTTCCTTTGTTTCATAGATTGCTGTTCCATCTCCTTTCCCAGCTTCTCTGGATTCAAGTGGCTGTCATTATTAAAAGAAATCCTTCTCAGCAGTGATTCCAAGGTCACAGCAACTACTTGCAACTCTGTGGACTTCCAGGTCAAGTCTACTGAACCTGGAATCTTCTTCATTATTTAAACGCACCGATATTTTTGAGCAAACTGAAGAACACATGGATTCTTTATGCTGATCACTCACCCGACTCTGGAAGCTGTTAATCTGAACTAATCTAAATGTCATCATCCACTACACACACACACACACACACACACACACACACACTGGTCCTTTTGGGCCTATAGTCACATAAAACCAGGTAGTTAAGAGAGAAGTGAACACAAAAGAGAAAGTAGGGGAGGGGCTGAATACTCTGTTAGAAAATAGAAAATATATTCAAGAGACTAGTGAAAATAAAGCAATTTTTAATATACAATTCTGCATACAGAAAAAGGTAAAGTTGGTTCTCTGTGTAGCCTTGTCTAACCAGGAACTCACTCTGCAGACAAGTCAGGCCTTGAACACTGAGAGATCCACCTCTTTGCCTCCCAAGTGCTGGGACTAAAGGCAGGGCTGCTGCCACCACCACCTGGCTAACTTTTTTTAAAAAAATAATTTCAGCTTTTTCTTTTAAAATTTACTCGGTTTTTTTTTTTTTTTTTTTTTTTTTTATGAATGCTGTCTGCATGTACACCTGCATGCCAGAATAGTGAGCCACCATGTAATTGCTGGGTATTGAATTAGGTCCTTAGCCCCTGAGCCAACTCACCAGCTGCTTCCATCAGGAGAATCTCCTGTTCAGGACTTGCCCTCTACAGGTTTAGAACACAGAGCTTCACCTAATAAATAATTTGGGACTTAGACCTCCTCCTTTCCTTCTTTGTGCTCAGTAATGCAACAGATCACCTGTAACTTTCCATCTCTCAGAATTGAGATAAATCCTGTGCCAGCCAGCTCCTGCAGAACTCTTAACTTTGAAAATGCATCTCACACTGAAACGGACCATAGTTTATTCCTTACACTTGTGAATATTGCTATTGGGAAACAACCTTGATGTTGCAAAGTTAATCTTTTGGATTTATCATGTGTATATCTGGTACACTTCACACCATAAACTTTTTTTTTTTTTTCAATTTGTTTTTGATCAAATAACACTTTCGGCAAAGCACTTGGAAAGCAGAGGCAGGCCGATCTCTGAGTTCCAGGCCAGCTTGGTCTACAAAGTGAGTTCCAGGACAGCCATGGCTACCCAGAGAAACCGTCTGGACCAACCAAAACCAAACCAAACCAAACCAAACAACCAAACCACCAAACCAAACCAAACCAAACCAAACCAAACCAAACCAAACCAAACCACACACACAAACCAAAAAGCCCCCCCCCCAAATCCACCACCTTCAGTGAAGTAATCTTTGTATGCCACTAAAATATTAGTCGCCTTAAACTTTTAACTTGGCTGTTCTACTTTTTCTTCCTGGGCTAATCTACCACTTGACATCCCTCACCTTCGTCTCCGCAGCTGGAAACAATTCCCATGGGGATAAAATGTCCTAGGCTCCCATTATCCAGAGCTATCCTCAAAAACGTATAGGACTTGGAAAAGTCACATTTAGACCATTATGTTCTGCTGCAGAGAAAGCAAAATTTAAGGACCATACTATTTACTGAAGGTTAACCACATAGGATGGTGGACATTCCAAATACCGTTGCCTAGGGTGCAATTGCACAATCATTTAATCTCTGCACTCTGGAGGTAAAAGCTGACAGACCAACTTGGCCTACAAAACTTACCCCCCCCAAAAAAAAAGGATCAAGGGAACGCTCTTCAAAACCCAAACTTCTAGAATATTAAAACGTTAGGAAAAAAGCCGTTAAACATATTTGAACGCTAGAGGCCCACAGACACTATGCTGGATCATCTGATTAGACCTTAAAAGACCTGGTAACTTTTACCGGCTGAACACTAACAGACTTTCAAATGTAGTTTTTTTACGCTTAAAATGCACCAGCTCCTTTCTGGACTGTGTGAGTGGCTCTGAAAAGAGCCTTTGGGGGGAAGTTCTCTAAATTTGCTCACTTGGCCTTGTGGTGGCTCTCGGTCTTCTTGGGCAGCAGCACGGCCTGGATGTTGGGCAGGACGCCGCCCTGCGCGATCGTCACGCGGCCCAGCAGCTTGTTGAGCTCCTCGTCGTTGCGGATGGCCAGCTGCAGGTGGCGCGGGATGATGCGCGTCTTCTTGTTGTCGCGGGCCGCGTTGCCGGCCAGCTCCAGGATCTCGGCCGTCAGGTACTCCAGCACGGCCGCCAGGTACACCGGGGCGCCGGCGCCCACCCGCTCCGAGTAGTTGCCCTTGCGGAGGAGGCGGTGCACGCGGCCCACGGGGAACTGCAGGCCGGCCCGGGAGGAGCGGGTCTTGGCCTTGGCGCGAGCCTTGCCGCCTTGTTTGCCGCGTCCAGACATAACGACACTCTAAGCAAGCGGAGGTTATGGTAGGAAACAGGTCGAACCGCCTCGGCTTTTATAGTCAAGCCACGGCGCGAAAAAGGAGATGTGTCATTGGTTAGCATGCCGAGTTCGTTTCAACCAATAGAAACGCGGGTTGGGAAATTTTGCATTCTTATTGGGTAAAAACAGACTCAGCCTTTTCTCTGAGTGACCACTAACAAGATACACAGCACTTTACTCTATTTGCATACGAAACTCTAGATAAAGCCTACACAATCTCATCTTGGTTTGGTTTTCCGTGGGTGTTTGATTCGCCTGTTTCACCGCTATGCCTGAGCCTGCGAAGTCCGCGCCCGCGCCGAAGAAGGGCTCCAAGAAGGCCGTGACCAAGGCCCAGAAGAAGGACGGCAAGAAGCGCAAGCGCAGCCGCAAGGAGAGCTACTCGGTGTACGTGTACAAGGTGCTGAAGCAGGTGCACCCCGACACGGGCATCTCCTCCAAGGCCATGGGCATCATGAACTCGTTCGTGAACGACATCTTCGAGCGCATCGCGGGCGAGGCTTCCCGCCTGGCGCATTACAACAAGCGCTCGACCATCACGTCCCGGGAGATCCAGACGGCCGTGCGCCTGCTGCTGCCCGGGGAGCTGGCCAAGCACGCCGTGTCCGAGGGCACCAAGGCCGTCACCAAGTACACCAGCGCCAAGTAAACTTTCCAAGCCACTGTTAACATCTAGCACCAAAGGCTCTTTTAAGAGCCACTAAATTGTCTGTATTAGAGCTGGAACCACAAATAATTTTCAGATTAAGACCCTTGAAGCGGTTTACACGGTAATGTGACAAGTGTAGTGCATAAATGGGCGGTTCTTGGCATTACCCATATCAGGTCCCAGTTTGGTGTCCCGAGAAGCCACAGACTCAGTTAAAAGTAATGTGGGTTTTGGGTGAAAGGAGTTGTTAATGAGCTGTAAGCTGTATTGTTTCCTGGCCCAATATGTGAAGTAGAGACCAGGGCTGAAAATGTAAATTCAGTTGGTAGAGTGTTTGGAAAAACTTGGTTAATTACCATCATTGAATAAACCCTACCTTGTGGTTGGGACATTTGTTAGTAAGTGGAAATAAGATCAGAATTTCCAAGATCTTGTGATGCTGTGTTAGAAATTCTAGCCAGGCTGTCCTATATGAGAGGGTCTCATGATAAATCCAAGCTAGTTTCCAGAGAAAAACGATTTAACACGGGCGGTGGTGTTGTAAACCTTTAATTCCATCATTGAGGAGACAAAGGCAAGTAGATCTTAAGGCAGGTAGAGTTCAAGGCCAGGCTGGTCTACAGATTCAATTTCCGGATAGCCAGGGCTACACAGCAAAACCCTGTCTCCGAGAAAACAACCACAAATGTTTTAACTACCGGAACATGTATGCATTTTTGCCACATGTTTTCCTAAGCTTTGCAGGTACCGCTACTGAGCATTCAGAATGAATTGCTTTCTAGTGGAAGTGTACTTAGAGGTGAGCGGGGTCAAACTGGAACATTCCAACATGCAGAACATGTTTTTCTATTCATCCAAGTCTTTGCTAGAGATTTGCCTGTTAATTGAAGAAAATCACATGATTTTCTTTAAATGTATTTACTTTTATTTCATATGTATTAGTGGTTTGGCTGCAAGTACATCTGTGTGAGAGTGTCAGATCTTAGACTTACAGTGTGGAGTTTGATGTGGGTGCTAGAATTTGAACCCAGGTCTTCCGGAAGAGCAGTTAGTGCTCTTAACTGCTGAGCTATCTCTCCATCCCCCTATCAAATTATTTTAAAAAAAATGCTTTTTGCGTACTTATCAACATGCCAGGCACCCATCTACATGGTGTATGAACTCATTTAATCTTTACACAAACATGTATGTATGCATGTATGTATGTATGTATGTATAGCCAGAAATAGTCTAAAAGGATATAAAGAAAAAGATTTTCAGTTAAAGATCAAGGGCAGAAGCAATTGGAGAAGGGATCTATTACAAGGGTGATGGTGTAACGTGAGCTTTCTGATGTTTCCCCAACCAGTACAAATTTTTCTGATCGGCCCCTTCCCTTTTAATGATAGCAAAGTCTTTATAATCCTGTAGGCAGATTTCAAGTAGCTGAAGGGACAGAACATCAATGCTGTAAAACTGCAAATTTCAATTTCATGGAAAAGAATGAGAAACTTAAGAGAAATGCTTTTATGTTTCTCCAGTAAGTATTTTAGTTTTCCACTATACAGGGTTTTGGTTTTTTTTTGAGACAGGTTCTTGCTATGTAAACTGGGCTGACCATTTAAACTCTTCAGCCATTTGAGTTTTGTATTATAAATCTATGCCACATCCTCCAGCATCTGATATGAACTTTTTTTTGTTTTGTTTTTTTTAAAATGGTAGATGATGAAGTCCACCTTCAGGTTTATTTGATTAGTCTTGGATTAAGCTTTTAGCTTCTGAATTCTTAATGAGATGCTGCTGTTATTCGGTCTAGGTTGGTAAACCGGTTTTTACAAATATATTGTCTTGATTTCACAAAATTTATTCCCTGAAATCCTGAAAATATGTTTTAATAGAAAACCTGGGTAGAAGTTAGGCCTTAACTTTCATTGTCACTACTTTTCTTTTGTGTGGATCTCATTTTGCTTCTCTGGGAAGAACAGAATTAACAGCTGGAGTGAGTGAATCAGTTAAGATCAATGTTCTTTCATAAATAACAAACTGATGCACAGACCTTAATTCCTCACAAAATTATGAAAGGCTGGACAAGATTCCAGGACACCCTTCTTGTAGTGAGCTATTCATTTTGTTGCACCTGTGGTACTGACCATGCCCATTGGGGGTGGGGGCAGGGGCAGACGTGACCTGGGGGAACTAGGTCTGGGGAAGGGGCCCGGATGCACTCTTGCTTGCAGCACAGGGATATAGGAGCATCTGGAGGCATTCTTGGGACCAGGAACCTGCTGGTGTTCATCTGTCTCTGTTGTAAGTTATTTCTCCCTGAATAAACATCTATTCAGCCTGTTTTTCCTGATCCTTATTAAACTACGATATCTTCTTTCTCTTATAACATGTTATATACATGTGTTTTATATTTCCTTCTCCACTTAACTTTGGATAAAACAAGATTTTAATTATATTTTTATAATCAAATTATTAAAATGTTTAATTTGTGACATCATTGTCTCCTAAAAGAATTCATTTTGTAAACTGGGTGGTGATGGGGTAGGCCTTTAATCCCAGCACTCGGGAAACAAAGGCAGGTGGATCTCTAAATTCATTTTGTAGTGAGCAGTTAATATACCTCAGGACAATTGTGGCTGTGCTCTAGCTTCCTCCGGTAACATTTGGACACTTTAGTCACTGTTCCAGCCTCCATCCTATGGAAAGTTTCAATTGCTCTAATGGTGATTGCCTATAGGATTTTTAAAGCTCTTTGGGATTTTATTGCTCCACAGGTTTCTAAGGGACCTTTCCCTCACCCTCTCTTCCTTTTTTCTTAGATAATGAAATTTTAGGATGGGCCTGGAGGAATCAAAGATGCTTGCCACCACTGTCAAGCTCTGTATTATACTTTTACAGTCCAGCAGATTTCTTCATCTGTATTTCAATTATCTTGTATTGTTTGACACAAAGTCTCACTGTGTATCCTGTGGTGGCTTTGGTGTTATGGAGATCAGCTTGCCTCTCTCTGCTGATATTAAAGATAAAAGTTTGATTTGAGTTCTCATCCAAGAAGATTCAGATTAGATTATGTACCTAAATTGTGCTAAGCATAATTAATATTAAGCGATTAACTGAAAACTAACTAAAACACACATATTCACTTCCTCAGTCACATGCCACGTTGTTTGTGTTTAAAAAGCCACAGCTTTTGGTGAGGTAGAGGCAAAAGCAGGTGAATCTTTGTGAGTTGAGAAGCAGCTACTTCTACAGAGTTCCAGGAGGGCTACATTGTGAGACCTTCTCTCAAACAAAACAAAATCAACAACAGAAACAACAGAAACAACAGAAAGCCATACATGCCTAGTATTATTTGACAAAAATAACCTTAAAATGTTAGGGAAGGATTCAAGATCCTTCTGAAACCACCAACTACTTTCCTAAGGGAGGGAGTTTGGTTAGTGAAATGGGTTTGAACATGAAAAATAAGGTAGTGAAGGGCATTTAAAATGTCTGTTCTTTAACAAATAACGATTTCTCCTGTAGGCTACTCATAAGTGGTTCAGTAGCTTGCCAATTTCTCCACATTCTCCATTCTGGGACTACTACCACTACCAGTCCTTTGCTTTTTGTTATTGTTAACTAAGAGAGGTTAATATGACTCATAGGTATGCCAGAATCCAGGTCTCTATTGTTTCTTTTCTTTCGAGACAGTTTCTCTGTGTAGCTAGGGCTGGCCTTGAATTCCAGAGCTTCGACTGACCCTGCTTGATGGGATTAAAGGCATGCACCATCACCTCTTGAAATTTTTTTTTTGTTTTGTAACACCATCTACTCTGAAGGCTGAAACAAAGTTGCAAATTTTAGGTCGGCCTGGAAAAAGAGCCTGCTTCTGGTGGGCAATTGACAAATAGCAATCAAACTAAAATGACTAAAATAACACAGCAATACTTGTGACTTGGTATGGCTGTTAGTACTTTCACCATTTCAAGTTAAGCGCAATACAGGAGTTACTTGTTGATTCAATATAAACCTGAAACACTACAGCTATCACCTTGATAATCCAGAAACTTCAGTTATACATTACCTATAATATCTGCTTTACTTATTGCTACTCTAGTAGTTAACTTAAAAAATAAGTCTACCGCCAGGCGTTGGTGGCCACACTTAATTCCAGCAGTCGGGAGGCAAGCAGAGTTCGAGGCCAGCCTGGTCTACAAAGCTAGTTCTAGGACAGGCTACAAAGCAGTTCAGAGAAACTTTGTCTCAAAGACAAAAAGAAAAACAGGAGTTGGAATTCCCAAGATGGCCTAGAAAAGCCTAAGGGGCTATTTATCATAGAATCTGTAAGTTAAATGGACAAGAACTTCCTAAAGTAAATGAACCGGTTTAGCTCCTTTATTGAAAGTGTGGTGGCCCTAAAAAGGGCCTTTAGGTATGCACGCAAACCTCTGGGCAATTTAGCCACCGAAGCCGTAGAGCGTGCGTCCCTGGCGCTTGAGCGCGTAGACCACGTCCATGGCGGTGACGGTCTTGCGCTTGGCGTGCTCCGTGTAGGTGACCGCGTCGCGGATCACGTTCTCCAGGAACACCTTCAGCACCCCGCGGGTCTCCTCGTAGATGAGGCCGGAGATGCGCTTGACTCCGCCACGGCGAGCCAGGCGGCGGATGGCGGGCTTGGTGATGCCCTGGATGTTGTCGCGGAGGACCTTGCGGTGACGCTTAGCGCCTCCCTTGCCCAGGCCTTTCCCGCCCTTACCACGACCAGACATGGCGACAAGAAAAAGTAACAGCTGAAATTCAGACTGGTAGCGTCCTGTGACTCGCAGTTGTAACTTATAGAGAATCTGCGGACCGGAGTGAAAACAGGAAGCTCCAGGCGGAAGTGCCTGCGTCTGGAGGCGGGGCCTTCAGCAGCGCCGGAATCCAGCGGCTTTTTTTTTCTTTTTTCTTTTTTTAAAGATTCTATTTTACCTCATTTAAGAACAAAATCTGTGTCGGACCCTTTAATGGGATTCCTGCCCCTTCTTTATACAAGAAAGATTTAGCAATATAGGATGTACGTGGAAAGCAAGAGAAATTCTGTGTCTCTCCACATTTACGTTATTCCTTTTAGCGCTTTGTATAGAACGATGTTGTTTAACTTTGAACAGCATTTAATGAATCAAATAAAATGAGAAAATTCACTAATTGTGCCACACATGTATAAATTCTATAAAATATTTTAACAAGAGAACTATTTAAACGGCGGTTATTTTGACACAGCTTCCTTAGAGTATTTGATAATTGCTGTGTAGAACAGGTTGGTCTGGAATCCTGGCTCTGCTTCACGAATTCCAGGATTGGCTTTCAGCACAACATATGGTTTAATACTTTTTTTGAAACAAAATTATGTATTTCCGGTAACATTATAAATGCTGAAGGAATCCCAGGTATAAGTTTCAAGGAAACCAGATTTTCGATTTTAGTGTATTTACCCGCTTTTCCCGCCCTTCCCCCCATTGTTTCTCTATTTTTGGCTGTGCTGGAACTCGCTCTGTAGAACAGATTGGCATTCAAGTCAGATCCGCCTGCCTTTGCCTCCTTTGTTAAGACTACATGTCTCCTCGTCAAGAACAATTTCACAGGGAAGTGGGTGACTTTATAGACCATTAGGGGAAAAAGAAGCGCTCCAACTTGCCGAGGTGGTTATAAGCATGCATTGAACTCTCCCGAAAACAGACACCAAATATGTGAGCGAAACGTTAGTCTCCGGCCCAATTCAGCGGTAAGGATTGTGTAACCTATGGCCTATGCTATTTGCCTCGTTTTGACAAAGGGGGAAGCAACGGCGTTTGCTTTTGTACCACTTCACTTACATGCTAAGACTCTTTTGCAGAAAAGGTAGGTGGCTCTGAAAAGAGCCTTAGGCTTGAGTTAAACTAACCAAGAAGAAATTATTTCCCCTTGGCCTTGTGGTGGCTCTCGGTCTTCTTGGGCAGCAGCACGGCCTGGATGTTGGGCAGGACGCCGCCCTGCGCGATCGTCACGCGGCCCAGCAGCTTGTTGAGCTCCTCGTCGTTGCGGATGGCCAGCTGCAGGTGGCGCGGGATGATGCGCGTCTTCTTGTTGTCGCGGGCCGCGTTGCCGGCCAGCTCCAGGATCTCGGCCGTCAGGTACTCCAGCACGGCCGCCAGGTACACCGGGGCGCCGGCGCCCACCCGCTCCGAGTAGTTGCCCTTGCGGAGGAGGCGGTGCACGCGGCCCACGGGGAACTGCAGGCCGGCCCGGGAGGAGCGGGTCTTGGCCTTGGCGCGAGCCTTGCCGCCTTGTTTGCCGCGTCCAGACATGATAGATAACTAGCTGTCAACAATAAGTCAGCCAGTAGCAGGAGACACACACACTGGCGCTATTTATAGTCAACGCAAGGCGCGAAAATGAAGCGATTTCATTGGCTACATACAGCTGTTTCATGTAACCCAATGGCACTGTGGTTTTGAAAAGCCCTTCCTTTGATTGGACAGTAAGTGAATGACGCTTGCTAATCACGATACGCTTAGTCACAAGTTTGTTTTAAAAGCAGGCAGTGCAGAGAGTACATTGTTACTTTGTGTCTCCTTTTCTTGTTTTCCTTGCTCGCCATGCCTGATCCCGCTAAGTCCGCGCCGGCCCCCAAGAAGGGCTCCAAGAAGGCCGTGACCAAAGCCCAGAAGAAGGACGGTAAGAAGCGCAAGCGCAGCCGCAAGGAGAGCTACTCGGTGTACGTGTACAAGGTGCTGAAGCAGGTGCACCCCGACACGGGCATCTCCTCCAAGGCCATGGGCATCATGAACTCGTTCGTGAACGACATCTTCGAGCGCATCGCGGGCGAGGCTTCCCGCCTGGCGCATTACAACAAGCGCTCGACCATCACGTCCCGGGAGATCCAGACGGCCGTGCGCCTGCTGCTGCCCGGGGAGCTGGCCAAGCACGCCGTGTCCGAGGGCACCAAGGCTGTCACCAAGTACACCAGCTCCAAGTGAGCGCGATGCATTCGCTCTTGACCCAAAGGCTCTTTTCAGAGCCACCCACCTCTTTCGAAAGGAGAGCTGTAATCCTGCCGGTTCGGTATCTCCCTTGGATCTAGGATGCAGGGATAGTAAGTTTTCTCTGTTACTCTAGCTCCATGTTGGAATGCCAAAATATTGCTGGGGTTTTTCTTCTTTTCTTTTTTTTTTTCTTTGCTTTTACTCTGTTTGGTTTTTTGGCTCTCCACTTTTTGGAGGGACCCACCTCCCAGCTCCCAAATAATCACACAGAGGCTTACTTTTAGTTATAAACACACAGCCTTGGCTTGTTTCTTGCCAGTTTTCTTAAATTATCCTAAATACCTTTTGCCTCTGGGCCTTTCCCTTTTCTTATTTCTGTATATCTTACATTCACCCTTACTCTGTTGCTGGGTAGTGTGGCCCCTAATCCTTTTCTTGTCCTATCTTGCTCCCTCTTTGCTCAGATTTCTCTTCCTATTCTGTCTGCCGCCTGTCTGTTTCTCCTGCATAGCTATTGGCTTTATTAAGCCATCAGGTGTTTTAGACAAAGAGTCACAGCTTCACAAAGTTAAATGTAGCGCATCTTTTCACTTTTAAACAAATGTTCCACAGCATGAACAAAAGTAACACACCTTAAAATAATATTCCACAACAATTAACGATAAGAGTAAAACATGAAAGAAATCCATCCTTGGTCTTAATCACTGGAGGCCTACCAGAATATTTGATTTTCCTTCACACTAGAAACTCCAATAGTCTCTGTGTAAGAAAGAGGAATCATAAAAGATAGGGATAGGATAGGGATGGTAGTGAATTAATTGCCCAAGCCCACGTTGAATAACTGTTGCACAGCTTTTTTTGGGGGGGGGCATGGTATAGTTGAGATTGGCCTCAAACATGTCAAATAGCTGAGGCCAGCTTTAAATTTTCTGCCTCTGTCTCCCAAGTACTCAGATTACTGGTATGTACCATGCTGGCTGTGACAAGGTTTTTTTTATTTTTATTTTTAAGTATACAGTATTCTTGCATGAATGCCTACAGGCCAGAAGAGGGCACCAAATCTCATTACAGATGTAGTTGCTGGGAATTGAACTGGGGACTTCTGGAAGAAGCAGCCAGTGTTCTAAACCTCTGAGCCATCTCTCCAGAAATTTTTAGGAGGCAGGTAGGTAATATTAAAAGTCTCCACATTAGCCTCACTTTCATGTTAAGCTTAAATTTGTATTCAACAACCAAGATTTTTTTTTTTTTGGGGGGGGTCCTGCGTTCAATTAAATATTTAATATTTTCTGCAGGCTGGTTTACAAGAAGCCATCTCAGACACCTGGGCATATTTTTTTTTTGTGTGTGTGTCCTAGAATTAGAATTAGGTGGGGACACACTTTCTAGTTCTGCTAAGTCAGCCTTGCTTGTTGACCTGGCAACTCTTCTGAGGCACTAAAACACGGACAACAGTGTCAGATGCTGTGGAAATAAGCCATTCTCTTTTTGGTCCCAACTTCCTTTGTCATGGCAAGTTGCCAGTGTTGAGGGAGGTGATGATGATGATGTATGTGATGGTGACAATCTTAGTTATCTTAAGGTGATCTTTTCTATTTGTCTTTCAGTATTTCATTTAGAACATACAAACTATAGCAAAATTAATATGCATTTGAAGTGTTTAACACATTAGAAATAAGGCTAGAAAACAAATGACAAACTGGAAAATATTTCTATTAAGCAAAACTGAAAAGGTCTATATTAATTTTTTGTTACAAATCTCTTCATAAATATTCCAAAGGCCTGGAGATGTATCTCAGTTGTAGAGTGCTTCCCTTGTTTAAACAAAGCAACACAGACACCAACTAAGGAGGCACATATCAGTAATTCCAGCACGTGGAGGTGGAGGCTGGGGAACTGGGATATCAGTGTAACATTTGGTCACCTAATGCTTGAGGCTAGCCTTGACTACATGGGATTCTGTCCTAAAAACAAAATACAAAAACAATTCTATGTAGTCAGAACAGATTATAGGTCCTTTCCTCCC
The DNA here is from genome assembly GCA_030556225.1 of Cricetiscus sungorus. Taxonomy (NCBI): domain Eukaryota; kingdom Metazoa; phylum Chordata; class Mammalia; order Rodentia; family Cricetidae; genus Cricetiscus; species Cricetiscus sungorus. The sequence continues at coordinate 6,839,464 of JANBXA010000392.1, read as the reverse complement.
TAGCTCATATATTACTAAGTCATACGATAATACATCTTGTAACTCTTGACAAAATGGAGACTTTTCAAGTGTGGAAGACTGCTTCTCAGCTGGTTTCTCTTGATTCTAGCCCCTGTTTACTAGCCTGCCCCGACCCGAGGGGCCTAGTTATTCGTGGGTCAAGGTGGGCTAGAACCTGAAAATAATGGGAGAGAAAGAAGGAAAGGAGACCAAGCAGTGTATTTGTCAAGGTCTAACTTTATTGGTGAAAAATGGAGTTTTTAAAGCAAAGCGGGGAGAAAATGGGGAGGGGTAGCTTCTGCTGACTCCTGGCTTTTGGTAATTATCCCAGACAATAAACATCAGACCTGAGTCTCTGTTACTCTCTAATCATTTAGGTAGAATTTTATCCTTCTCAAGAACTCTGATGCTTTTGACGACTGGTAGTTTTGTCAGCTTAAAGCAGCAGCCACAGTTCCAATTATTACAAAACATATTTCAGAAATGGATATTTTAAGGTTGCTACTGTTTATAGTCTTAACATTAATCAATAAAGTTTTAATGAGCTAATCCAATCCTGACAGAGTACTAAACACCATACTATGCCACTATACGATCATAACTGTAACTATTAGCTCAAAATTAAGGTGCTTTTCATTGTGCTAAAAATCTGTCAGTTGTATTTGTTAATTCTTTCAGCCAAACCATTTCCAACATGAGTATGCTGCTAATGTGTCTTAATATTTATGTTTTTACAAACTCAAAGGATTCTTGTAAGTTCCAGGGAGCCAAATTGGACCCATCCAAACAGGTCAGATTCACTCCAAATAAATATTACTCTACTTCTTCCTGGCCTCGGGACTTCCTTCCCTTGTCCTGGGACCCCCTTGGGAACTCCTCCCCCACCTTACATTTCTCCTATTTAAGTACTAAGACCTAAAAAGAAAAACCTAACCTTGTCCTCTGCTCTGCTAACATCTCACCAGGTCTCAGAGAGACGCCGGAGTTCCATACAGTCAGGACTTCGATGAAACAACCAGCTATCAGGACGTGGCAGCACCCCAGCTTTCTCCAATCCCCCAAAAGACGATCAACGCACCAAGTCAGCAGGAAGCAGTCTTTTGAGAACTCAACGCCCTCATTCCCTGACCTGCCACGCCCAACCCCCACCTTTTTAATAGCAATAAGAGGTGGGAATGTTAGAAACCTGCAGTCTCACCCTGTTGGGCCATGCCCAACCCCCACCTTTTTAATAGCAATAAGAGGTGGGAACGTTGGGGCTCGGCAGTCTGTGGACCCCGCCTCTGGGCGGGACGCCTATGGCCATGTAATCACTACCATCAGGCCTTACCTAGCTGCTCAAGCTACCTGGCCGCAGAGACCAGGTTAAACATGCGCAAGCCCCCTTTTTAAAGCAAGCACCCCACACCCCGCTCTCTCTCTCTCCCCGCTTTCGGTTGGCCACCAGCTACCCCCCTCTTTCTTCTCCCCTCTCTCAATAAACTCCACGTGGGCGCTGAATCTTGTGTTTGTGTTTCTTAGGCCATAGTAGCTGCAGCAAAAAAGAACAACAACCATAAACATCTGCTTATCTTAGTTCCTGACACCAGGGCCATCTCAGTTCGGGGGCACTCGGTTTATCTCAGTACCTGGGATGAGTGGAAGAGACCACCTATCGAGCAGGTTCTTGTAGACCAAGATAAGGCTCAATTAGAGTTCTAAGGTGTAAGCAACTCTGCAAGAGGATGTGACTCAATGCCGGCCCCCAACACTAGCCCTTTGTGTGATCTTACCTAGGAGTGGGAATTGCACAGACTTAAACACTTCCAAGGCAGCACACTGGACTTGATGGCCTGTTACTTCCTAAGTTAGCTTATGAGTGATGGTTTCTTCTGTCACTCTCTTTGAGTCTTAAGGCTTGCTTTCTTGAAACAAGTCACTACATTGTAAGCAACCCGAATAGAATTCAAACGATCATCAATGGGAGTGGCTACAAGACAACAGCTGTCTAGAATGTCTAACGTCCTGTCAACAACCAGGTCAGTGACTATGCCAAAGCTAGTCCTCCGTACTCCAACCTCAACACAGCTAATACTTCTGCTGATGTCTGCACTGCAACTTAGGGAAGCTTAAAGAGATACAAACTAGGTTGTCTAGGGGGACCAGGTAGGCCACTCTTTCCTAGCACCCTGGCTCCCAGAAATTGGAAGATAATAAATATTTTAAACAATGAAGTTCTAGCTTGATGTCAGTAATTTAAATACAAGGAATTAATATGTTGTAATCATGCTGTGACATAATTAGGCAGAAATGTTAGTAGTGTCACATATACAGCAATAATAATAGTGAACCTTACTGGATAGTACCAAAAAGGCAGAAAAAAAGAAAAAAGAAATATAATTCTCCAACAAGGTATATTCCCTTATTTGGCCACTTCCTTATGCTTGACTAAAACTCCAAGGTCCAGCTATCAAAAAAAAAAATCAAGGGCCAGCAATCACAAATTCATTTCTTGACTACACTGGGTAACCTGTCCAATCAGGACTTACCAATTCATCCTAACACAGACTTCCACTTTTTCCCCTTTAAATCCACTCCTGCAGAGACAACTGCCTCTGTCTTTGCCTGATTCAGAGGTCCTACCCGGACTCTGTGTCCTCTCTTCAGCAATGAATTTCCTTTGTGCCGAGAATTTGGTGGTGTCTAGGTGTGCTCTGTGCTGACCCTGAGGCCCCTTTAGTAACATTAATGTTTAAGGAATGACAAATGGGTGATGAGAAGATGTAAAGGAGCGATGAAAGAGATTAGTGGGTTAGTGGATAGCCTTGAGGAGAAGATCCCTTTGTCATGGTTATGCAGGAACTTGCTTTGTGATAGCTTAAGCAAATTATTTTGTGAACTGTTTGGCTTGTATGGTGTAAAACTTGAAAAACAAGCCTGCTGGATGTTGTGGCATTTGCTTTTAAACCCAGCACTCAGGACACAGAGGCAGGCAGATCTCTTTGAATTCAATTCCAGGCTGGTCTACCACAGTGAGTTCCAGGATAGCTGAGTCTAAGTAGAAAGAGGCCCTGTCAAATATAAACAACAACAACAAGTAAATAAATAATAAACAAACAAATATATAAAAAGCCTATTTTATAAAGCAGAAATTTTGTAAATGCAAAGAAATTAAAGTTCTTGGATAATTTTGTTGTTTGCTTAGTTTCTTGTTTTTTTTTTTTTTTTTTTTTTTTTTTTTGAGACAGGGCTTCTCTTCATAAAAGCATTGGTTGTCCCAGAACTCACTTTGTAGACCAGGCTGGCCTTGAACTCCCAAGTGCTAGGATTAAAGGCATGTACCACCATTTTCGGCTTACTGGCTGGCTATATGAACATAAATTTCAGTGTATTTTTAAAAGTTTATGATTATTTAAAAGTTTTGCAGTTAGTAGTTTTTTAAACAATATTTTTATTTTTTGAAAAATTTGTACACGCATACAATGTATCTTGACCCTGCTACCCTATCTAAATCTCCCCAGAAGAAACACCCATACATCTGCCTTCCATCTTCATGTCCTTCATGTCCCCATGTTATGGGGTCATCCACTGGGGAATAGGCAACCTACTAGTAGTGTCCACTTACATCCAAAGAAAGTGACTCTCCCTTCCTTACCTGTCAGTCATCAGGAAGGCGGCAGCCTCTCCCTCCCACCTATGCTGGAATTTTTAACTGCCTTCATCTTGCAAGGGTAATTTCCTTAGCCAGGTGATGGCATTTACAGCAGCCCCTCTCCTCACTTTATCATCTGTTTCTTGCATCCTTTTGATTCTTCTAACAAGATGTTCCCTCAGCGTGGGGGAAGGGGAGTTAGTAATACTAAAGACTGACAGGTTGATAGCAAATGAAAGCATAATTAGAGAATGGAATTTGTAAGGTTCTAGCCATTCTACTCACTAGATAGATCCAAAACATACGTGAAAAGATAGCATATGTTTCCTTGTGTACCAAGTATGTAAGCAGTAATAATTTTAGTCTGGTATGGTCGATCTGGTGTGTGTGTGCACTCTGACCTTCTTTCTTTCTTTCTTTCTTTCTTTTTTTCTTTTTTTAGTGATCATAGTATGCTGATTTCTGACAGAGGGACTGGTATAAACGTACATATGTATGAAAATGCCATAATGGAATTAAAGTCATAAAAAGTAGTAAAGAAAGGACTTCTGCTTCATCCAGTTCTCCTTTTCGTTCTATTTCCTTCTCTTTTCTCTATTCTTATACTGGTTTCTTGATTTTTTTTCTTCACTCACCATAAGAAGGTGCATTAAATTGGTCAAGCCAGGAACCCACGTCCAAGCAACAGAGAGCACAGCTTAGTTAGATTTAATAAGCTGGAACCAAACCGCCATTTTAAGCAAGATAGACTTGCTATATATAAACCTCTAGCTAGAGCTGAATTCATAACCATATAAATCTGCTTTTTTGAATAAAAGACCCAGATCGACGAGGATGGGATTCGAACCCACGCGTGCAGAGCACAATGGATTAGCAGTCCATCGCCTTAACCACTCGGCCACCTCGTCAGAGCATGCCAGCGGTAGCACGTGGCTCGGTCAGAGTTTTCCAGCTCCTGGCTACATTGTGCTGGGGGAGGAAGCCTTGGGGGCAGCCGGGGAGACATGACTTGTCCCCAGAGGAATGAGCTAGAAACAAAGAAAATGCGAGGGCCGAAAACCCCCAACAAACAACAACAAATTGACCCGGGATGTGTGTGCTCTCGCAGCGTTTAGAAAAGCAGTCATCTGGGAAGGAACACCAGGAAGGAGCACCCTGAGTGGTCCTTCTGCAGATGTTGAGCGTATGAGATGCAGAAGAGGGTGGTGGGCGCGGCAAGGTGGGTGTCATGGAGGTGGGCCGGGCCCGACCGGCAGACCGTGCGCCCTATTTCCTGTTTAGTAGGCTCCCTGGGCTCTTCTCCCAGGTCCTCCACACTAGAGGGACCCTGACTTCTGGCTGGCCTAGACGGCATTTGATTTTCAAAGGAATGCGGTGCTTGGAAAAGTACGCGTAAACACACGCACACACGCATGCGCGCGCATGGAGCGAGGGATGGGCAGGAGGGAGCCGGAGAGGAAGGGATGGGGAGGGCGGTGGGGTCCCAGAGCTACAAGGTGATTCCGGAAAGGAATTACTATTTTAGCTGGTTTTGTTTTAGAAAATAAATACTGAGTAAAATACATAAACGCGGATATCCGCCTGAAAATGAGTTAAACAAATCTTTTTTGTTGTTGTTTTGCTTTTTCTTTTGTTGAACGAGGATGTAGGTGGCCTAGGCTGGATTCAAACTCGTGGCAGCCCTCCTGTTTCAGGCTTTCCAGTACTGGAATTACAAGCATTAGCTACAATTCCCTGCTTGAAAAGTATTCTTCCTTCCTTCCTTCCTTCTTTCCTTCCTCCCTCCCTCCCTCCCTCTTTCCCTCCCTCCCACCCTCTCTCCCTTTCTCCCTCCCTCCCTCCCTTCCCTTTTTCTTTCAAGATTTATTTTTATTGTGTGTGTCAATGTGGCTGTATATATACACCGGCATGTGGATGTCAGAGTTGGCCAAAAAAGGGGCGTGGGCTCCTCTGGAGCTGCTGGGAACTGTGCTCTGGTCGTCTGGAACAATCTCTCTGAACCCGGAAAGCCGGTTCTCTAAGGAAGAGAATGGAGATTTCAGAGGAAAACACGGAGCAAAGGTGAACAGGCAGTTACGTCCACAGGTCAGATGAAGAAGGAGTGATGATGAGGCAAGTTAGTAGCTGATCACCCCCATCCTTCACCTGAAAAGGAAGGAGTCAGGAAGATTCCTCACTGGGTCCAGGCAAAGCAGTCGCCGCTGAACATGGGAGGGGGGAGGAACGGGTGCCTTAAGGGTGCGACATTTTTGTGCTTGTTTTGTGGATTCAGGAGTTACAAAGAGTAATTATTTTTGTCTTCCTTGAAGAGCCTTTATGTTATGGTTTTATTACATGACCTGCTCGGTTCAAGCAGTCTCACTTCACTCAGCTCAGCAGCTCCCTATCATCTTGCCGTCTGTGCCCAGTCTTCTTCTGGTTTTTATACCAAGAAGAATCTATACTTCACTGTCTTCCAGCAAGTAATTTTCTTTATGGAGTAACCTTGGTTTTTTTTTTTTTTTTTTTTTTTTTCTTTAACTTAGTGGAATCCTTTACTTCTCAGTTTAAAGCATTGATTTAAAAATTCTGATCAAAGCTAATCATGTTTTAAAGTTTCACTTGCTTCAAAATATGTGTAAGCAAAACAGTGGTCTTATCTTTCTTTAGTAGTGGCAAAGGTGTTTCACTATTTGGTGTTAAAAAAATAATTTATGAATTTATAGACAGGATCTTTCTGGCCTGCAATTTGTGATCCTCTTGCCTCAGCCAGTCCTGGGCTGGGGTTGCAGGCATGTTCCATGGCCACTTGTTCCATTCCTGTGTGTGTTCATGTGTGTGAGTATGCACCTCTTTTGTATGCATGAGGAGATCAGAGGACAGCTCCAGGGTTGCTTCTTGGAAACAGTCCACCTCTCTTTTAGAGACAGGCAGGGTCTCTCACTGAGACCTGGAACTTACCAAGTCAGCTAGGCTACCTGTGATCATGAGGGTCCGTTTGTCTCTGCCGTCCCAGCACTGGAATTACAAGCACATATGGCATGCTTGACAAAAACCAAACCGAACAAAGCGAGGGTTCTGGGGCTCCCTCTCCTCGGATCAATGCTGAAGGCAAGCACTTTACTGACCGAGCCATCTCACCAGCTGCCCCCACCACAATTTTTGCTGCTGTCATTAGTTGAGCTGCTTTCTGCCTTTTCCTTCACGGTATTTCCTGGACGAGATGCAGCTGTATCCATCGGGTCTGGACTCCCCATGGCCTGTGGATCTCTGCATTGTTCACTTTTTATTCTTTTTCTTTTTCTTTTTTTCTTTCTTTCTTTCTTTCTTTCTTTTCTTTTTTTTTTTGCTTGTTTTTCTTTGTTTGTTGCTTTCATGTACTGTAAAGAGAAGCTCTCTGGTGAGGGGTGTTAGTGGATACATGGGTAAGATTTCTAATGTAGAGGAATGATGCTGGCCTGTCTAATAAAATGGTGGTAGTATTTTCTTTTCTAAGGTCCACAACCTCAGTATTCCCTGAGAAACTGACTAAGTATGTAGTACCAGGCTTTGATTTTCTCCTGTTGAGTGGTACTTCAGTCCAATTAGATAGCTGTTGGTTGCCACTAACATGTGAGTATCACTTATTGCACCTTTATGGGTGTTCTAGCTAGTTTTATTTTTATGTCAGCTTCGCTCAAGATAGAGTCATCCAAAAGGAGGGAATGTCAATTAAGAAAATGTCTCAGTAAGCTCCAGCTGTAGGGCATTTTCTTAATTAGTTATCGATGGGGGGAGGGGTCAGCCCATTGTGGGCAGAGGTCACCGCCTGGGCTGGTGGTTCTGGGTTCTGCAAGAGCACAGGTTGAGTAGGTCATTATGAGCAAGCTAGTAAGCAGCCTCCCACGTGGTCCCTATATCAGCCCCTACCTCCATGCTTGAGTTCCTGACCTCACGATTTTGATGGTGATGACTGTTATATGGAACTGTGAGGGAAATAAACCCTGTCCCCCATGAGTTGCTTTAGATTATCACAGTAATAGTAGCCCTAACTGAGACACCTTCTAAGTGGATACTGGTGGCGGTCACTTCTCAAAAGGAAGGACAGATTGTACACTTTCCAGAAAAGAGGAAGGGCCAAGCAGCCTTACAAAAGTAGACACCAGCAGCTCAGTTTAACTATGTCTTAGGGTAGAGTTCCTTAGTCTGTTTTCCTGTTTCTATGTAACCTAATATTTTCTAAATAAGCTTCTTAGAAAATTCATCATATTCCTATTTTGACTAAAAACTTGTTTATATTTCCCCCCTTATCAGCAATTGCAGAATCTTACACGTGTATAAATTCTAAAATAGACTTCTTTTTTCTTACACCTCACCATGCCTCTGATCTATGGTAACGGCAAAGCCTTCCCTGTACGGGTCAGGCTTGGAAAGGCAAAGCTGTCCTCTGGTCTGTGTAAGAATGTTGACAATGCAACAAATTAGAGTTGCATTGACCAGTATGTGCAAAACTAGCAACTACTGCAGGTTCTCTTCCTGAATGTTTGTAGCTGGAGACCACTAACCAAAACCTCTTAATTTCTACAGAGTCTAGCTAACCCTTCCTCCTGCACTATACATAAAAAATATACTAAAGTTTCTGGTTGCTGTGTAGTTGGTGCCACTCAATGAGAATTGCTTACAGCCCACCTGTGGTAGCCCATGTTTGACCCAGAATAGTCTGGAGTCTATTCTGACTTATAAATCATTTGAGTTCAAGCCTGCTTGTTTCAGTCTCCTTGAGAGCTATGAGAAAATTCTTATAAGGCCAAGAGAAAGAAGGCATTATCTTTTTTCTTTAATTTTTCTTATTAATTTTTTACATTCAAATCCCAGTTCTCCCTCCCTCTTCTCCTCCCTCTCCCCCCACTGCACCCCCCACCTCCCATCTGCTCCACAGAGAGGGTAAGGCCTCCCCTAGGAAGTCTACTAAGTCTATACCATCATCTCATTGAGGCAGGACCAAGGCACATCTCCACCCTCACACCCCTGTGTCTAGGTTGAATAAAGTATCTTTCCACATAGAATAGGCTCCACTAAGTCAGTTTGTGCATTAGTGTTAGATCTTTGATCCACTGCCAATGGCCTCATATATTGTCCCAGTCACACCATTGTCACCTATATTAAGGGAGTCTTGTTCAGTCTTATGCAGGATCCCCATTTGTCAGACCTGAGTCAGTCACTAGCTTGGGTCAACTGATTCTGTGGGTTTCCCAATCATAGGCTTGACTCCTTTGTTCATAATATCACCCCTCCCTCAAGGAAGGCATTATCTTAAGATGCAGGCTGGTGAAGGCCAGCCAAAAGACACAGAGATAAAGAATGAAGCTGCTTGCTGCTAGCAGGACTCACTTGATAGCCAAGCTGCCTGCTCTGAATCAAGGACAGAGCAGGGGGCTGGCTTACTGACTCTGCTGCTCTTTGTTCTGCTTTGCCTTTAGTTTGTATAAAAGCAGGTTCTTTTTTAAAAATATTTTTTTCTTATTTTATCCATCCTCCCAAGACCCCCCCCCCAGACCTCCCCATCCCATCCCCCGTCCACTCCCCAGAGAGGGTGAGGTCTTCCATGAGGGACTCATCAAAGTATGTCAAATCGTTTGGGGTAGGGTCTAGGTCCTCCCTCCGTATCTCTAGGCTGAGGGAGTATCCCTCCATGGGGAATGGATTCCTGAAGTCTGTTCCTGCACTAGGGATACATACTGATTCCATTGTCAGAAGTACCATATACTTCCCAGGCCTCTTAACTGAGACCCATGTTCAGGGGGTCTGGGTTGGTCTTATGCTTGTTTCTCAGCCATCAGACTGGGGTCCGTGAGCTCCCAGTTGCCCAGGTCAGCAGTTTCTGTGTGTTTTTTCCAGTCTGGTCTTGATCCCTTTGCTCATCACTTCTCCCTCTGTGCAACTGGATTCCAGGAGTTAGGCTCAGTGTTTAGCTGTGGGTGTCTGCTTCTGCTTCCATCAGCTACTGGATGATGGCTCTAGGATGACATATAAGGTAGTCATCAATCTTATTGTCAAGGTAGGGCATTTAAAGTAGCTTCTTCACTATTGCTTAGATTCTTAGTTGGGGTCATCCTTGTGGATCTCTGGACCTATCCCTAGTGCCAGATTTGTCTTTAAACCTATAATGGCTCTAATGGCTCTCACTCACTCTATTGTTGTATCTCCTCTCTCTCTCTCTCTCTCTCTCTCTCTCTCTCTCTCTCTCTCTCTCTCTCTCCTTTGCTCTCCTCTATTTGTCCCCCTACTCAATCTTCCTGGTCCCACATGCTCTCCTCTCCTCCCCTTCTCTTTCTCTGAACTCCCTCTCTACTCAATGACCAGGACCCCCCCACCCACTCCCAATATGCTCAGGAGATCTTGTTCCTTTCCCTTTCTGTGAGGGACCTTACATGAATTTCTTAGGTTTCTTCCAGTATCCTAGCTTCTCTGGTGGTGTGGATTGTAGGCTGGTGATCCTTTGTTCTATGTCTAAAAACCATATATAAGTGAGTACATACCATGTTCCTCTTTTTGTGACTGGGTTACCTCACTCAGAATGGCTTCTTCAAGTTTCATCCATTTGTCTGCGAATTTCAAGATTCCATTATTTCTTTTTCCCGCTGAGTAGTATTCCATTGTGTAAATGTACCACAGCTTCTTTATCCATTCTTCAGTTGAGGGGCATCTAGGTTGCTTCCAGGTTCTTGCTATTACAAATAATGCTGCTGTGAACATATTTGAACAGATAGATGTCTTTGTTGCATGGATGTGGATCATTTGGCTATATGCCTAAGAGTAGAATTGCCGGGTCTTGTTGAAGAATGATTCTCATTTTCCTGAGGAACTGCCATACTGTTCTCCAAGGTGGCTGTACAAGTTTGCACTCCCACCAGCAGTGGATGAGTGTTTTTGGTGTTTTGGTGACAAGTTTCTTGAGATGTGGGGTTGGTGAAGATCTTTTCCCAGGCTGTGGGCTGCTGTTTGGTCTTATCAACTGTGTCCTTTGCCTTGCAGAAGGCTTCTTAGTTTCAGAAGGTCCCATTTCTTAATTGTTGACCTTAGTGTCTGTGCTACTGGTGTTATATTCAGGAAGTGGTCTTCTCCCATACCAATTTGTTCAAGGGTACCTCCCACTTTCTCTTCTAAGAGGTAGAGTGTGGCTGGATTTACGTTGAGGTCTTTGAACCATTTGGTCTTGAGTTTTGTGCATGGCAATAGATATGGGTCTATCTGCAGTCTTCTACACAGCATCATTCAGTTGTGCCAGCACCATTTGTTGAAGATGCTTTCCTCCTTCCATTGTATAATTTTAGCTGTTTTGTCAAAAATCAGGTGTTCATAGGTGTGTGGGTTAATATCAGGATTTTCAATTTGATTCCATTGGTCTTCCTGTCTATTTTTGTGCCAATATTAAGCTGTTTTCAGGACTATAGCTCTATAGTAGTGCTTGAATTCAGGGATGGTGATGCCTCCTGAATTTCCTTTATTGTACAGGGTTGTTTTGGCTATCATGGGTCTTTTGTTTTTCCATATAAAGTTGAATATTATCCTTTCAAGATCAGTGAAGAATTGTGCTGGGATTTTAATGGGGGTTACATTGAATCTGTAGATTGCTTTTGGCAAGATTGTCATTTTTACTATGTTAATTCTATCAATCCAAGAGCATGGAAGACCTTTCCATTTTCTGGTATCTTATTTCTTTCTTTAAGGATACAAAGTTCTTGCTATATAGGTCTTTCACTTGTTTGGTAAGCGTTATCCCAAGATACTTTTTGTTGTTTGTGGGTATTGTAAAGTGTGAGGTTTCTCTGTTTATTGGGTCACTTATGTAAACTATTATGTCATCTACAAATAGTGAAAGTTTGACTTCTTCCTTTCTAATTTGTATCCCCTTGATCTCCTTTTGTTGTCTTATTGCTCTAGCTAGAACTTCCAAGTACAATATTGAAGAAATATGGAGAGAATGCACAGCCTTGTTTTGTTCCAGATTTTAAAGGAATTGTCTTAAGCTTCTCTCCGTTTAGTTTGATGTTGGCTGTTGGTTTACTGTATATTGCTTTTATCATGTTTAGGTATGTTCCTGTTATCCCTGATCTCTCCAAGACCTTTATTGTGAAAGGGTGTTGGATTCTGTGAAAGGTTTTTTTTTTTTTTTTTTTTTTTTTTTTCAGCATCTAGTGAGATGACCATACAATTTCTCTTTTTCAGTTTGTTTATATGGGGGATCACATTGATAGATTTTCGTATGTTAAACCATCCCTGCAACCCAGGGATGAAGCCTACTTGGTCATGGTGGATGATTTCTCTGATGTATTTTTGGATTTGGGTTGCTAGTATTTTATTGAGTATTTTTGCATCAATGTTCATGAGGGATATTGGTCTGTAGTTCTCTTTTTCAGTTGTGTCTTTTTGTGGCTTGGGTACCAAGGTAATGGTAGCCTCATAAAAAGACTTTGGCAATGACCCTTCTGCTTCTATTGTGTAAAACACTTTGAGGAGTATTGGTATTAGCTATTCTTTGACTTTCTGGTAGAATTCTGCACTGAAGCCATCTGGCCCTGGGTTTGTTTTTTTTTTTTTTTTTTGGTTGGGAGGCTTTTGATGACTGCTTCTATTTCATTAAGGGTCATAGGTCTATTTAAATTGCTTATCTGTTCTGGAATTAATTTTGGTCAGTGATACATATCCAGAAATTTGTTCATTTCCATTAATTTTTTTAATTTTGTGGAGTACAGGTTTTCAAAGTATGACCTGAATAGTCTGGATTTCCTCAGTGTCCGTTTTTATGTCCCCCTTTTCATTTATGATTTGGTGATTTGCATGTTCTCTCTCTGCCTTTTGGTTAGTTTGTATAAGGGTTTGTTGATTTTCTCGAAGAACCAACTCTTTGTTACATTGATTCTTTGCACTGTTTTCCTATTTTCTACTTTATTGATTTCAGCACTCAGATTGATTATTTCCTGGCATCTACTCCTCCCGGGTGAGTTTACTTCTTTTTTTCTAGGGCTTTCAGTTGTGCTGTTAACTCTTTAATGTGACTATCCTCCATTTTCATTATATGGGTACTTAGTGCAATGAACTTTCCTCATAGCATTGCTTTCAAAGTGTCCCATAAGTTTGGGTATGTTCTGTCTTTATTCTCATTGAATTCTAGGAAGTCTTTAATTTCTTTCTTTATTTCATCCTTGATCCAGGAATGGTGCAATTGCACATTGTTCCATTTCCATGAGTTTGTAAGGTTTCTGAAATTTGTGTTGTTGTTGAATTCCAAATATAAAGCATGGTGATCTGATAAAATACAGGGTGCTATTCCATTTTTTTGTACCTGTTGAAATTTGTTATGTTGACGAGTATGTGGTCAATTTTAGAGAAGGTTCCATGTGGAACTGAGAAGAAGGTATATTCTTTTGTGTTTGGGTGGAATGTTCTATTGATGTCTGTTAAACCCAATTGAGACATAACTTCTGTTAGTTATTTTGTTTCTTTGTTAAGTTTCTGTCTGGTGGCCCTATCTAGTGGTGAGAGTGGTATGTTAAAGTCTCCCACTATGAGTGTGTAAGGTTTTATGTGAACTTTGAGTTTTAGTAGTGTTTCTTTTATGAATATGGGTGCCTTTGTATTTGGGGCATAGATGTTCAGAATTGAGACTTTGTACTGATGGATTTTTCCTGTGATGAATATGAAATGACATTCTTTATCTTTTTTGACTGATTTTGGTTTGAAGTCTAACTTGTTAGATGTTAGGATAGCTACACTTATTTGCTTCTTGGGTCCATTTGATTGTTTTCCCAGCCCTTTACCCTGAAGTAGTGTCTGTCTTTGAAGTTTAGATGTGTTTCTTGTATGCAGCAGAAGGATGGATTCTGTTATCGAATCCATTCTATTAGCCTGTGTCTTTTTATAGGCGAGTTAAGACCATTAATATTGAGGGAAAGTAAGGACCATTGATTGTTAATTCTTGTTTGTTTTTGATTTGTTATTGGAGGTAGTATTGTGAATATATTTGCCCCACTTTTTCTTTTGGGTTTTGGTAAAGTGGGATTATCTATTGCCTATGTCTCTGTGAGTGTAGTTAACTTCCTTGGATTGGAGTTTTCCTTTTTGTAGGGCTGGATTTGTGGATATGTATTGTGAAAATCTGGCTTTGTCATTAAGTATCTTGTTTTCTCGTCTATAGTAATTGAGAGTTTTGCTGGGTATAGTAATCTGGGCTGGCATCCATGGACTCTTAGTATTTGTGGAACATCTATCCAGGACTTTCTCACCTTCAGAATTTCCATGGAGAAGTCAGGTGTAATTTTGATAGGTCTGCCTTTATATGGTACCTGGCTTTTTTCCTTTACTCCTCTTCATATTCTTTCTTTATTCTGTATGTTAGGTGTTTTGATTATTATATAATGTGGGGAATTTGTTTTTGGTCCAGTCTATTTGGTGTTCGGTATGTTTCCTGTACTTTCAAAGGCATGTCTTTCTTCAGATTGGAAAAGTTTGCTTCAATAATTTTGTTAAATATGTTTTCTGCACTTTTGAACTGGGCTTCTTCACCTTCTTCTATGCCTACTATTCTTAGGTTTGGTCTTTCATGGTGTACCACGTTTTCTGGATGTTTTGTGGTAAGGATTTGTTGGATTTAAGATTTTCTTTGGTCGACGAATCTATTAGCTCTAGTTTATCTTCAGGGCCTAAGAGTCTCTCTCTGATGTCTTGTATTCTGTTGGTTATGCTTGCATCTGTAGTTCCTGATCACTTACCCAGTTTTTCCTATTTCCAGCATTGATTCAGTTTGTGTTTTCTTTATTGTGTCTATTTCAGTTTTTAGGTCTGGAATTGTTTGAATTGTTTTCTTCATCTGTTTGATTGTTTTTTCTTGGCTTTCCTTGCTTTCTTTAAGAGATTTCTTCATTCCTTGCATTTTTTGCTTGGTCTTCTCCCCTAGTTCTTCCAATTTTTTGTTTGTTTTGCTTCCATTTCTTTAAGGGATTTTCTCATATCATGTTTGAGGGCCTCTATAATTTTTATGAAGTTATTTTTTTAAGTCATTCTCTTCTGCTTCATCTGCTTTGGTGTGTTCAGGTCTAGTTGGTGTAGAGTCTCTAGATTCTGGTGGTGTCATACTGGTCTTTCTATTGTTGGGTGTTTTATTGTATTACTGTCTTCCCCTCACTTCCAGTGGGTGCAAGTAGTCTCTCTCTCTCTCTCTCTCTCTCTCTCTCTCTCTCTCTCTCTCTCTCTCTCTCTCTCCTGCTCTCCTGGTGGGTGTAGGTGGGTCAGGAGTTCTGTGTCTAAAACTCTGGATGATCCAAGCTCTCTTGGAGATCTCTCAAGCAGAGGCCACAGCAGTGCCAATGATGTGGGGAAGGCAGGCTCAGGGTGGTCTCAAGCACTCATGCTGAGGGCAAGCGATGGGGCTCAAAGGTCAGGTGAGGGCAGGTTCAAGGTGGTCCTGTGTGCATAGGCAGGTCCAATATGCCCAGAGCCAACCCAGGAAGTTCCAAGGAGATGGAGGGGGTGTTGGACCCATGCTTTGACCAAACACTCAACCTGAGCAGTGGGCCCAGCAGGGCCAAGGATGAGAGAAAAGCGGGCTCTGGGTGGTGTATGGACCAAAGTACCAGGACTAAACCACTCAGGCCAAAGTTATAGGAGGGAGTGAGATGCAGAGTTAACCCAGGGAGTTTCCAGGAAAGGATGTGGGGGGTTTTGGCCTGTGCTGGTCCCAGACTCAGCTCAGGAAGAAGGCAAGCGATTGGGCCCAAATATCAGATGAGGGCAGATTCAAGGTGGTTCGGTGTAGATAGGTGGGTCCAGTATCCCCCTCTTTATTCTTAATGTTGAACAGTCTCTTCATCATTCATATTTAACACACCTTTCTTCACCTTTCCATGTTATTATATCACTTCCTTTGAGTCAAATTGCATAGACTGACTGAGAAAATATTGATTAGTCTGGCCCTTAATGTCATTTTCTAGAAAACAGCTGTAACAGGAAAGCTGTGAGACTAAGAGAAGCAACAGATGTTAACTACAAACAAGTCACATTTACATGAGCAAGGAGAAAAGGAGCTGGAGGGATGGTTACAGGTCTGCTCCTCTTGCAGAAGACCCTGGTTCCTTACCCAACATTCACATTTAGGACTAGTGAGTGCATGAAGCTCTTGTCCCTCTGACTCACTACCCTCTTCTGGGTTGGTGGGAACCTGTAAAAAAATGGGGCACACACTCACACAGACATATACACATATACAAAAATAAATCTTGTTAGAAAAATAAGCTAATCAATAACCCATAGCACAATACAATATACATCACTCACTTAATTGTTTTGTACATAGAGTGTTATCAAGAAAAAAAAAACCTATCTAACATAGTAAAGTTGAACCATGATACACCAAAAACACAAACTGTTACAGAGGTTTTAGTTCGATATGACAAATCTGAAAAATAGTTGTGGATATAATCACTGAAAATAAAATTGTACAATTGTTAGATCTAGGCCCAGTTCTGGGAAGCTGTTGGGTGCATTCTGCCACCAGGTAGCATGCTGACAGCTGCTCATAGACCCCATCTAGGGTTCAGTAGCAGGATCTCTTAAAGGAGCTGTGCCTCTGATTGCCGCTAGCACCAAGCCGACCCAGGAAAAGGCAGTTAAGCAAGAAGCTACATTTGAGCCGGGTTTTGTGTGTTTGGGACCCCCCCTCCTTTTTTTTTTTCTTACTTTCTCAGGTTTTAAGCAGATCTACATTACCCCACATTTCTATGGTGAGTAATAAAATGTTTGTCCTATACATACAGTACTTATCCCTGCAGAGAATATCAACAAATATAATACCAGGAAACTGTTTCAGTGCATTTGGGTGCTGTGACTGGTGCACTGGGCACCATATATGCTATTCTTTCACAATAGTGTATAATCTTTTCTTATGGACGGAAACTTACAGACACCTTAAAGAATCCCCAAATAGTCCTGTGGTACGAACAATTTAGTAAGCACAGCATCAGGTACAATATATGGAATTTCTTGGACTGACAAGATTAAATCACTATGAATTTTGATAAAGTTTACCAAATTTATCTTCATGTTTCCAGCCATGGTAGCAGTAAACCATTTTTACAAATCCTACTTAGAGCCATTTTCTCAGTGCTTGAGAGATGGTTTACTTCAGAGCACTAGCTGGATTTGCTGATGATCCAGGTTCAATTCCTACCAACCATGCTTTGGTTCAGAACCAAAGTGAATGAGTGAATGAGTCTTACTCCCTTCACTAACAGGGCATTTGTTGGTCTCTTCAAGACTCTAGCTATACAAACATAATACAGGCAAACTATTCACACATGAGGAATGAATGTAAATATTAAAAAGTGAAACAAAATAAAGTCCCTTCTAAAGGGTAACAATATAGAGAACAAATTTTCTATATCACTATAATTTGCTAAGGTCTCCCTCTCTCTCCATTCAAGACTTGAGTCATCAGGAAGATGGTCTGAGAATAAACACATACTTAAACTAGTTTGTGGGATTGTGTCTTACGCACAATGTTGCAGAGTTGAGAGAGTTCTTTCACACTCATTCAACAGAAAAATGAGAGAGCTAGTTTCTTATTTTCTCTCACTTAGCATGCCAACACTCAATCTGAAGTCCATCCCTGTGAATCAACACAAGGGGGCTAAAAGTTGCATAACCAAGGGCCAGAAATTGTTGAACATTTGTCATCAAGAAGTTGTTTCCTAAAGAGAGACTTAAAATTAGAGAAAAGGCACAATCCGTCCAGTAGAAGAAAAGAAAACAGAGCATCAGCAGGAGGACACTCTGAGCAGCTCTCAGCTCAGGGGGAGTTCTGTAGAGAAGCTTGGAGTTCTGAAGGTAGAGGATATGCTGGTGATGCTTGTGGAGAAGAAGTACCATGTAGCCACTGGCCCCTCCCATGGCACCCTGAAACACAGCATCTCTCAGGATCATGAGGGTGAGGAAAATCCATCTTGTTGGCCAGCCTTCTGGCACAAAATAACAATATATTTCTTCACTCTTAAGGTGTGATATATTTAGACTTGCACTTGTGATGGAATGGATTAGGTTCATACTTATTAAAGCATTGAGCATCCAAAAGAATGAAAAAAATGGAAGGATGTGCCATGCAGACTTTGGTCTGAGCCTCCTCCACCCAGATGCTCTGGGACTGATGATGATGGCCTGAACCACAGTGAGGAGACTGCTGGTGCAGATGGAGACTCCACGGGCCACCCTCCCCATGTAAATGAGGATCTTACAGCCTATATCATCTAGGAAGTTGTGCAAACCCAATGCTGTCATTGTCTTTGGCAATCCTTTTTCAAGAAGGATTATAATGTTTGCAAAGGCCAAGTGGATGAGAATAAGGTGTATGGGTTTCTTCTCAGGGCCTCCCCACCAACTGAACATATAATTCATAGAAACAGAAATGTTTCCCAGAGTACCAATCATAGTCATGAAGAAGAAAATTAATTCCTTAATAATTTTCAAAACCATTTTTTCCTTCCTCGGTAGAAACACTTTGTGTCCAAGGTGCAAAATCTTTTTCAAAAAATCATCAGTAATGACAGACATGGATCTGAAAAACACATTTTACACAATAGCATTTTCTGGTGTGCAAGAGTCAGTGATGGACATATGTAACACTGCAGGTTAGGACCTTGAAATTACTTCTTTTTCCCCCACTCTGGACCCTGGGATGTTGTGTGTGTGTTCTGACAGGTGAGTAGGTAACTGTTATTCAAAATCTAAAGTTTTAAAGGAGATTTTTATTTTTGAGCTCTACACTAGCAAAATTGACTTGTTCAAGTTGTGTGTGTGTGTGTGTGTGTGTGTGTGTGTCTTGTCTGTCTGTCTTTGTTAACTCTCAACAAAGCTGAATTGAACTCTAAGTTTCTCCAATTAACATTTTTTCCCTTGTTTCTCTATATTCCATCATATTTCCCCACCCAATTTCCAAAGCATGAGACTCATGATGAACTTGTCTGCCTTCCCCATATCACACTCACATATACTGGGATTCTCTGTTGGGACAACACCTGTAACACCTCTCAGATCTAGTAACTTTACCTTCCACACTGATGCCTCTTTTGTTTAATAATCCTTTATTACCTGCATTTTGACTAATATAACAATTTCTAGATTTGACTTTGGCCCCAAAGCTTTATACTTTCTATTTCTACATCTTAGTATTTTACAAGTTGATGTATTGACTGACCATCCTGTGATTTCACGCCACAAAAATGCTTACTAGTTATTTTTAAAGGTAGTCCTCAATGTCAAGTCCTATTGCAAAACTATTCTAGATAGGGCCTGACAGTTAAATCTGAGCCATAAAACGATATGTTTTAGCTAGGGAGTGTGTGTAGTAGAACCCTGTAGTGCTTCTGATAAGATGGCTTAGCAGATAACTGTGAATCCAGTGGGCGACTTCAGGGTATTTGTGACTTCAGTGAGTGAACTGTCAGGGCATCTAGGGAGCATGGATCACCTCTCCACCAGGGGAGAATTAGGTAGATGGAAGAAGGGGATTGCTGAGGTGTTAGTTGCCGCTATGAGATGAGTGCAGTTCATGACTCATGACTCCTCAAGATTGGCTATGTACAGTACAGTAGGTTGGGGCATACTGGTATGAGTAGGAATTCCCCCATCAAAGAAGTCATGGTGGTGTCTGTCTCTGTGGGGCCTTGTGAGCATCGTTATGTCAGTTTGCTTTACATCCGGTTCCCCCTGTTTGTTTTCTAACCTGTTTTTCAGGCAGGCTGTGTTGTTCTACATCAGTCTGAGCTGATTACAGAACTTTAGATCTCAGCAGGATGCTATTCTTCATGTTCAGGAGCTCCATTCTCATTTCTCAGGGATTTATGATAAGCATTGGGTGCTGGATATTTCATGAGTTTGTGTGTTCTGAGTACTTTGAATGACTCTGTTCCCTTGTTCCTGTGAAACTTACAGGATTATTTTAAAAGTCTGTCTTGATGACATCACCTGTGATTTGCATAAACTGAGCCATGTTCCCATGTTTGTGTTTGTGATGCCTTATGACTCTAGAAATGTCAATTACTGCCTTTCAACTGCTCCTGTGATGGAGGGGTAATTACTTCCTGTATTACCAGTGCATCCTAGAAATCACTACACCATCCCAAATATCTGTGCATAATGAAATATCTCCAGATGTTAATAGCAAGCACATCAGCATTCATTAACAATTTAGAGTAAAATTGTTTAGTCAGAGGTTGAAATCTGTAAAAATCTTTGCAATAATTCACCCCAAGTCCTGATGGAAAACATTAACATTTTCCTGTTTGTTTAATGTTTGATTTCTTGGGGGGTTTTCTGCTTTTCTGGTCTTCTCTTTCTTTTCCCAAAGTTTCAATCATATTTCAGAACAGATTCTGATCTTCTAGTAAGTGATTCTTCTACTGGGTGGACTGTCAGAGGAGCAAGAGGCAACTCATCTTCCACATTATATTGGGAATGTTGTAGGACATTAATTTAAAAGACAGGATGGACTTGTATTTAGAAATATGGATGATCCCTCATCCGGAAATACACCCCAAGAACCTGATGTAGGTTCCATCTATCCATGCTAGTTTCCTAATATTGAGCAAACAACAATAGCAGATTATTTCTCTTTGCTACTTAGCACTGGGATAAAAACTATAATGAACTATTTCAGGATGTCCTTGATCACAGCCTCAATCATTTATAGTAGGAATTCTCAATATGGTAATGATAACTGTTACACTCAGTGGTTTATATTTCTCCACACCAGCCAGTCATAAAGACACATTAGCTGATATAAAAGAGTACAATATTATGCGATAGACTGCAGTGACTAGGGATAAATACAGAAGGCAAATCTTCTGTAAATTAGGAGTAATGATGCTATTATAAAAGAAAACACATGCCAATATTTGAGAAGTGGAAATGCACCCAAAGTGTAGAGTACCAGTGTTAACAAACACCAAGGATGCTGTTGGAGTCACAATGCTGGCAAACACATCAGGTAAAAATAAGAAATTTTGTTTTTGTTCTGCCTTGTAATTTTTGAGACAGAGTCTTCCTATATATACCAGTCTAGCTTTGAACAACAATCACCTTGCTCAGGCTCTCTAGTGCTGTCCTTACTGGAGTGTATCATGATCACCTCCAGGGTTTGACAGACATCTGCAAATTTCTAATATAATATTGATTAAAGCATGGTAAATAAGAATCTGGGAAATGATAGGCTGATGGATGCTTATTCAGGGAGAAATTAAAGCATAGTAAATAAGAATCTGGGAAATGATAGGCTGATGGATGCTTATTCAGGGAGAAATCACTTACACCAGAAACAGATGACCGCTGGAGGTTTCATTCCCAAGGATGCCTCTTGATGTTCTCTGTCTTCAACCAGGAAGTAAGAAGCAAGCTGGGGTCCGGGACCCCAGACCTAGTCCCCCCAGGTCACATCTGCACCTGTTCCCATGCCCCAATGGATGAGGTCAGAAAGAAAGATGGAAAGAAAATAAATAAAAACAGAAAGAAACCTTAGTCAAAGAACCACCCAGAGCTCTGTCATGTACTCCAGCCTGAGGATGGATATGGAAGCCTCAGCATTTCTGTTCCATTTCTCTGTCTCCAGGAGTGAGTCTCCTCAGATCTTTCTGGAGCCAGGGACCAGCTTGTTAGGGACAGAAGGAAAGTGGAGGTCGTGTGGTTCACAGAGCTGAGAGAGAGAGAGAGAGAGAGAGAGAGAGAGAGAGAGAGAGAGAGAGAGAGAGAGAGAGAGAGAGAGAGAGAGAGAGAGAGAGAGAGAGAGTCCTGCTGCAATGACACTCTCCACGGCACAGCTGAGGGAATGGGAGCTCTTACCTCCATGGACTCACCTGGACCTCTGTGGTGCAGACAGGCTCTGGAGCAGCTCTGGGAAGGTGACACTTGCAGGTCATATTTGTACTGTCAGGATCTGTGGGGCTCTTGGCTGCCATCAGGTATTGCAGACTTCAAGTTTCATGTTGTGACAGTGTCGGGGGAAGGGAGGCCTCTGCAGAGCCCCAGTCCCTGAAGTACAGCTTCCCCTCTCTCCACAGTTACTACATCTGTTTTGCTCAGAAGTTACTTCAAGATAATTAGAGTTTAATTACTTTGAGAGGAAGGATGTGACGTGAGAAAATGAACAGGTAACTAAGTTTCTGTGTACAGAGCTCCTGCATCTCCTGACTGGCTTTCACTTTCCCAAAGTGCCAAGCTATGGGCTGGCAGGGACCAACTTCTGACACACAATGAAGTCACTTGCTTTTCCTTCTGAAATCCCTCCTTATACAGGATTAGAAGAAATGATGCTCAACACTGAGATTCATGTGGGAATCTCAAACACAGGCTAGAACAGGCTAGAGGTGTTTTTCTACCTATGCCTGTGGTAGTGAAGGTTTTTGATGTAGGTGACTGTGACATCCTGCACATTATATATCACATGGGACTTGGAATGAATGCCTTCTTGACCCTATTCTAAAAACAATATTTACTCATCATTAAAGTTCAATGACATTTCTAAAACTCCAAGAGGGGCCTTCTGAATATAGCTAATTCTAGGAGGCCCTACCTATGCCAGATGGAAAATGATGTAAATGAATGTATAGGGCTAGGGTTAGAAGTAATGACATTATGATCTTATTCTTGAAGAGAAAGCCCCATTGGGTTGACATAGGAGATGAGCTGTAGGTCATGGCTCTTACTCTGTGCCCTGCATGATGGCATCTTCATACAATAGGTGCACCCGACACATACTAGAAGCTGAAAGTGCTTCTTCTGAAATGAAATGACAGCTTTTGAGGAAACCAGAATTTTTATCTTTTCTATTGCATGCGAATCTAGGAACAGGGAAACTAAATTGTACATTACATATGCCACCATAGGCAGAAATTGAAAAGAAAAGAAATTGAAAAGTTGTTTTTGGCTAAAGGATTCCATGGATTCACCAAACAATCCAGGCCATTGTCAAGACTATAGGTTGCTTCCCCAAAACTGACTCCAAGGCTCCATTGCTTAACATGTCACCTACACTACTTACTGAACTTGGAGATGTCAAGTCTATGCTTACATAGAGGTTTCTTTGTTCCAGCATCTTTGTTACAGGAAAGTACTGTGCATGCTCTCAAAAGAGAAACCATAAACCCTTCATCTACAATGGGATACTGCCAGCAAGATATGCTAGGACAATGGTAAAGCACAAGGCTTGAGGCAGTGACTCCTTCCACAAGATGAAACCCATGCTTCACACTGCTTGGTTAACAAAGACCATAAGGAAAAATATCCCAGGTGTTGTTCTTTTTGCTCTTTTGCTGCAGCTACTATGGCCTAAGAAACACAAACACGAGATTCAGCGCCCACGCGGAGTTTATTGAGAGAGGGGAGAGGGGGGTAGCTGGTGGCCAACCGAAAGCCGGGAGAGAGAGAGAAACAGAAGCTAGAGAGAGGGAGGCGAGAGAGAGAGAGAGAGAGAGAGAGAGAGAGAGAGAGAGAGAGAGAGAGAGAGAGAGGAGGGAGGGAGGGAGGGAGGGAGGGAGGGAGGGAGGGAGGGAGGGAGAGAGAGAGAGAGAGAGAGAGAGAGAGAGAGAGAGAGAGAGAGAGAGAGAGAGAGGTGTGCTTGGCCCGCTTGCTTTAAAAGGGGGGCTTGTGCATGCGTAACCCAGTCCCTGCGCAGCCAGGTAGAAGCTTGAGCAGCTAGGTCAAGCCTGACATAGTGATTACGTGGCCATAGGCATCCTGCCCATCAGAGGTGGGGTCCACAGACTGCTGAGCCCCAACACCAGGGACCCAGGGTAAAGCCAAATAATACTGGCTTAAAAGGGGGAAAATGTAGTAATAAAATGACCCCTAATAACATTGTAGTATACTCATAAATCAGAGTCTTGTTTAGCCATTGTAAGCAAAACTTCTTCCTGCAGAAGATGGAACCAAATACAGAGACCTGCAGTCAGACATTACCCAGAGAGTGAGAGACCTTGGAACACACACCCCTAAATGTGACGACTCTATCAAATCCCTGCTCTCAGTTTTCAGGGAACCTCACAGAAGACAATGTGTAAAGAGCTTTAGAACTGAAGGGGATGGAAGACAACAAGAAACATCTAAATTAAGATGGGCAAAGCTCATAACAGCTTAGGGAGACTCAAGTAGCATGCACAGGGCCTGAAAGGGTCTGACCAGGTCCTCCATGGACCTCCAATTGGTCCTCCAATTTCTATGGGATTCCTTTTAGGCGCCTTCCTTCTGTTTGTTGATCTTTTCTAACTTCAATGTAATAGATCTTGTTTTAAATTAATATATATATACACATATGTATATATATGCATCCATATATATATACATATGTGTATATGTATCTATACTTATAATGAAAAAAATGAATGCAAAGTGTATATGTATCTATACTTATAATGAAAAAAAGAATGCAAAATGAAAACCTTGGCACCAGCATGAAGGTTAATCACTGAGCTGTCACTTATACTTGCTTTGAGAGGGAAAAAAAAAAATCAGTTTTCTAAAATATAATGACACTAGGTATATCAACCACCCCAGAACCTCACATTCAGGAGTAGTTGAGCAACATATAATTGGATTCCATAGGGTGTGTGTGTGTGTGTGTGTGTGTGTGTGTGTGTGTGTGTGTGTGCGTGCTTTTATTTGGTTACAGTTTTGTGGGTTTTTTCTTTTTAGATTTTTAAAGTTTTTTTTTCTCTTGTTTTTGTATTGGTTTTTGTGTTTTGAGAAAGATCTTGAAGTTTGGTGGGTTAGGAGGAGGAGAGGATCCGGAAGTACTTAGGGGAGGTGAATAATATAATAAAAGTATACATGAATTTAAAAATTGTTTAAAATGTTAAAAATATAATAGTAATAAAAGAAATTTAAAAATAGTATCTCTAGCCCAACAAGGAGCTGTTCCCTCTGTTGTATTTGTCATTGTTTTTGAAAAACTTCTAAATGTCTTCTTTGTCTTTGAAACATGAAGAAAAATAAAACAATTTAAAGCTTGTAGTGTTATGACTAGTTTATTTAAGAAAAGGCAAGAAAATCTCAGAAAGCTAGTCCCTTGTGCAGCTTCCATACTGGAATTCCATGGAGAAAACTGGCTGCCAAAGACAGAGGACATGCTGGGAGTCACTGGTCACCTCCCTTTTGTACAATATTCCATTGTAACAGAGAGTCCTTTAAGATTAACAAATCCTGGCTACAAAGATGACTCAGTGGGTAAAGTGCTTTAGTTCCAAGTGTGAGAGACACCTTTCTTAACACCTGGTGGGTGGCAGCTTGCCTGAAATTCCAGCATCAGAAGCCAGGGGCAGGCTATCCCTGGAGAAAGCTGGGTAGTGAGATTAGCCACTTGCTGTGCTCTGTGTTTGACTTCAAGATCCTGACTCAGTTAAGTGGATGATGGAGGATGATTCCTGACACCAACCTCAGTCTGCTACAGGTGATCACAAGAGTGCATATTCATCACCTCACACACAAAGGTGTATCTATGGACTTGCAAACATGAATGCACCCATAAAAAGTTGAAAAATGGTCGCAGTGCTTTCCTCTCCTCCCCTTCACTGCCCCCCCCCCACTTCCCATGTGCTCTGGGGGACTTGTCGCTTCCCCCTTCTGTGAGGAACCTTATGTGAATCTTTTAGAATACACCTTGTATCCTAGTTCCTCTGGTGGTGTGAATTATAGGCTGGTGAACCTTTGTTCTAGGTCTAAAATCCATATATGAGTCAGTACATACCGTGTTCCTCTTCTTGGGACTGGGCTACCTCATTCAGGATGGTTTCTTCAAATTCCATCCAGTTGCCTTCAAATTTCAAGATTCCATTATGTTTTTCTGCAGAGTAGTATTCCACTGAGTAGATGTGCCACATCTTCTTTATCCATTCTTCAGTTGAGGGGTATCTAGGTTGCTTCCAGCTTCTTGCTATTACAAATAATGCTGCTATGAACAAAGTTGAGCACATATCTTTGTTGCATGGATGTGGATCATTTGGGTATATGCCTAAGAGGGGGATTGCCGGGTCCTGTGGTAAGCTAATTCCCATTTTCCTGAGGAACTGCCATACTGGTCTCCCAAATGGCTGTGTAAGTTTGCACTCCCACCAGCAGTGGAGGAGTGTTCCCCTTTCTCCACATCCTCTCCAGCATAAGTTGTCGTTGGTGTTTCTAATTTTAGCCATTCTGGCAAGAGTAAGATGGTATCTCAAAGTTGTTTTGATTTTCATCTCCCTGATAGCCAAGGATGCTGAGCACTTTCTTAAGTGTCTTTCAGCCTTTTTGATTTCCTCTATTGAGAATTCTTTCTTCAGTTCTGTATTCCAGTTTTTAATAGGGTTATTTGATGTTTTGTTGAGTAGTTTCTTGAGTTCTTTGTATATTTTGGAGGTCAGCCCTTTGTCAGATGTAGGATTGGTGAAAATCTTTTCCCAGTCTGTAGGCTGCCGTTTGGTCTTGTCCACTGTGTCTTTTGCCTTACAGAAGCTTCTAAGTTTGAGGAGGTCCCATTTCTTAATTGTTGATCTCAGTGTTTGTGCTACTGGAGTTATGTTCAGGAAGCGGTCTCCTATACCAATTTGTTCAAGGGCACCTCCTACTTTCTCTTCTAAGAGGTTCAGTGTGGCTGGATTTATGTTGAGGTCTTTGATCCATTTGGGCTTGAGTTTTGTGCATGGCAATAGACACGGGTCTATCTGCAGTCTTCTACACAGCATCATCCAATTGTGCCAGCACCATTTGTTGAAGATGCTTTCCTTCCCTATTGTATTCTTTTAGCTGTTTTGTGGAAAATCAGGTGTTCATAGGTGTGTGGGTTAATATCAGGATTTTCGATTTGATTCCATTGGCCCACCTGTCTATTTTTGTGCCAATACCAGGCTGTTTTCAGAACTATAGATCTGTAGTAGATCTATGAAAGTCAGGGATGGTAATGGCTCCTGAAGTTCTTTTATTATACAGCGTTGTTTTGGCTATCATGGGTCTTTTGTTTTTCCATATAAAATTGATTATTATCCTTTCAAGGTCAGTGAAGAATTGTGCTGGGATTTTAATGGGAATTGCATTGAATCTGTTGATTGCTTTTGGCAAGATTGGCATTTTTACTATATTTATTCTACCTATCCAAGAGCATGGGAGATCTTTCCATTTTCTGGTATCTTCTTTAATTTCTTTCTTTAAAGCCACAAAGTTCTTATTATATAGGTCTTTCACTTGTTTGGTAAGCATTACCCCAAGATACTTTATGTTGTTTGTGGCTTTTGTAAAGGGTGATCTTTCTCTGATTTCTTTCTCAGCCTCTTTGTCATCTGTATAAAGTAGGGCTACTGATTTTTCTGAGTTTATCTTGTATCCTGCTAGTTTGCTGAAGGTATTTATCAGCTGTAGGAGTTCCCTGGTAGAGTTTATTGGGTTGCTTATGTAAACTATCATATCATCTGCAAATAGATACAGTTTGACTTCTTTCTTTCCAATTTGGATCCCCTTGATCTTCTTTTGTTGTCTTATAGCTTTAGCTAGAACTATATTGAAGAGGTATGGAGAGAGAGAGCAGTCTTGTCTTGTCTTGTTCCTGATTTTAGAGGAATTGCCTTAAGCTTTTCTCCATTCAGTTTGATGTTGGCTGTTGATTTACTGTATATTGCTCTTATTATGTTTAGGTATTTTCCTGTTATCCCTGATCTTTTATCATGAAAGGGTGTTGAATTTTGTCGAAGGCTTTTTCAGCATCTAGGGAGATGGGGAAATGATCATATGGTTTTTCTTTTTCAGTTTGTTTATATGGTGGATCACATTGATAGATTTTCGTATGTTAAACCATCCCTGCGACCCAGGGATGAAGCCTACTTGGTCATGATGGATGATTTCTAAGTCAGTGTAGGAATAGAAGACAGAAGAGAGAGAGAGAGAGAGAGAGAGAGAGAGAGAGAGAGAGAGAGAGAGAGAGAAGAGAACATAAAAGAGGGAGCTATTATTGGTTTGAAGAGAAAACTAAACCTAAAGAAAGGTCTAGAGACCCACAAGACGGACTCCAACTAACAATTTGAGCAACCATGGAAAGACTACCATAAATGCCCTTCCCTGATAATGAGATCAACAACTAACTTATCCACCACCATGGTGCCCTCATCTAGTACCTGTTGGAAACAGAAGCAAATACTAACTTTAGCATAAACACTGAGTCGAACTAGAATCCAGATGCAGAGAGAGAGGACAAGACCAAGTTGCAGAAACACATAAAGACAGCTGACCTGAACAAGGAGGAGCTAATGCCCACCACCCCCTCCCCAGACTGATAGCTGGGAATCCAGCAAGGGACTGATTCAGACTCCCTGAATTGGGTCTCAGCTAGAAGGACTGAGCAGGCTAAGGGACCTCAGACAGTGAAACCAGGATGTATTCCTGGTGCAGAAAAGGACCTTGCAGACACATCCCCCATGGAGGGATACTCCCTTAACCTAGAGACAGGAGAAAAGTCCTAGTCCCTACTTCAAATGACTTGACAGATTTACATGACCCCACCGGGATGGCATAGCCCTACCTGTGGAATGGGAGTGGGGGGATAGGAAGTGGGGTTGTTAGGGTGCATGTGAGACCTGTGATCAACGGGAAAAAAAACCTCACAGGGCCACAGCTTTTTTAAAGAAAAAGAAATTAGGAAACAGCCTGTCAAAATAGGTCGTTTTACTTATTCCTTGGCTAAACCAGGGAGTGAGAGACTCTTCCTTTTTCTCCTTTTCTGTAGCAACATTACAGTTTATAACAAAGAAGGAAATTTAGGAAAGGTGCATGTGTCATCACAACTGTGTGAAGCCTTTGGGTGGAGGGCAAGTTCCTCCTCTGACAGTGCCAGGGCTTCAGCCTTTCTTCTTCCCAAGGGTGGGACTGACACCCGGGCAAATGGAAATTCCTTGGGTTTATAACATCAACATTCTGATAGTGCAGATACTCCCTTTAGTGTATCTGCTTTCCTGCCAGAACAGGTACATGCTGATTCCTCTTTCCCTGTTGTCCTCAAGCTCATCACTCATGGTAGAGCTGATGATAAAAAGGAAATGCGGGAGCATTCCCCTGATAACCACGGAAGCACTGAGGGGAAATAAATCTGGATGATCACTACTTCTTCCTGTTTTGTTTGTAGTTTTAAATTCCTGGCAATGGGGTCTCCTTCAGTTATTTTCCAAAGTAAGCAAGAGATACAAAGTGGCATGACAGGCACAGTGGAGGGAGAGACATGTAAGAATCTGTTCAACATCCAAGCAGGGAAATGTTTATATAAAAACATTTATATAGAAATGTCTTATATCTGAAGGTCTACATAGCATAGCACTGTCATGGTGAGGGCCTCCTGGATGCTTCATCATGTAGTTAAGAAATAAAACAAGAAATGACTACATGCAGAAGGGGCCGAGTGTGTGAGCTGGTCTTGCCATATAATCCACTCCCATAAGAATGACTTAATCCTACACATCTCTATTAAGTGCTAATGAAGAATCACCAATGAGCTGATTCCATTCCAAATAAGGTTCTACCTCCTCAGTATTACTAATGGGCATCACATGTCCCACCTATAGATCTCTGAGAGATCCTTAAATCATATTGCTTAATATGCAAATAATGTTTAACACATGTGAAACTCTGTATGTCTTTGTTTGAACACGCAATCCATTCTTGTAAATAATTTCCATCTAATGAGTTATTACAGCCACTTACCCAGGATTTCAAGTCAAAACCTTTCACACTTCACATTCTAGTCTCCAGTAAACATTATTGGTTCTATCTTAAATTAATGGAAATCTGGCTAAATCATACTACCTCTATAACCACTATCCCCCCAAATCCAAAGTTCTCACACTTTTATATCTACAGAGATTTCTTGGTCACATACCACATGAAGACATTGTGCTCTTGCATCTTTCTGTTCAAGAGAACCTGCTCTTGCACAGAGATTTTGAGGTTGAGCTGCCACATTTTTCTGTGTACCAAGCCACCCTTTCCCCAGGCTCATCCCAGATGACTAGGCACAGGGAGTGCAGAAATAGAATTGCTCCTCCCTGATGTAAGGCTGCTCTAAAAAGCATCTTCCCCTCAGGGCCTCTCATTGGCCTTGCTAATCTGGGTAGCCCTTTTGTTGGTTCTCCTTTCCTGTGACATTTGTCCCACCCTCTGAAGGCTCTCCTGGCCTGACTGCTCAGTCAACTTTGATCTTGCACACTTAGGCTTATTTTGCATTAGCACATTTCTCTCACACTTGCCTCTGTTATACCTTTCTCCTGCCAATTGTGGCAGCTGTAGCACCAAGAGGTGGCTTTTAAAAGAGTGTGCCATAATCTTCCATTCTTCAGTAGCCTCCTATTATTCTCATAACCAAACCTACACATTGTGTCTATTACTAGGATTTCTATAGCACAGACCTGATCCACATCTCATCATTTGCATGTCTTCCTTCTGTAAGATGTTAAGAATGTTCTTCATCAATGTCCACAGGCAAAATATTACATTTCTGCTTCATTTTTCTTTTGTTAGGGGATAGTGTCCTTGGTCACAATTGTATGTAAAGCAAGAAGGGTATTCCATAGGTAACACTTCAAAACAAATCAAATGTTTAAGTGTTTGAATATAAAAGGACATTTTTAATCAAAGAACCTTGAATATATTTCGAATAACTGACAATTTAGTTTGAAAGACTACACATTTTTATTTTATTGCTAAATTGTTTTTAATTTTAAATAAAAATATAACCACATAATTCCCTCCTTCCCTTTTCTCCCTCCAACCTCTTCCATGTACCCAGCCCTTTGCCTTCCTGCAAATTCACCATCTTTGTGTCCTTTTTCTTTGATTCTTGTGTGCATGTACGTGTGTGTGTGTGTGTGTGTGTGTGTGTGTGTGATGTGTGTGTTCCTAATTACATAGATACAAGAGTCTCAGATGATATGTTACTTGTATGTACATGATTGCCAGCTGACTACATGGTATTGGAACTATTAAGTATCAATATAATCTGAGATAATTGATTCGTATACTGTTGCATGCCTTTAATCCAAGAACAGAGAGAAAGGCAGAGGCTGGCAAATCTCTGTGAAGGATAGAGTTAAAGCTATATAGTACTACTTGTTTTAAGAAAAAAAGCAACACAAAATGAAAATGAGTTAAATTATGAAAATAAAGATGCTCCAAAAAATATTTTCCTTTAGATTAAAGCTGATATTCCTATTCCTTCAAAAGATGACAGGTTGGATATCCTTTCCTGTAATATGTCTATTTAGCTATTTGCAAAATAAAATAAAAACCATTGCACAAATGGATGCAAAGGAACGTGCAAAACAGAAGAATCTGTTCTGCTTTCTAGACTTCTGGGCAGGTCTTATATTGCCTAGTACAGGTTTTATACAAAATAATACAAACCTATTTTTAAAACCCTGAATTAACATAATGATCTGATATGTTAGTGCATTGGGGAAAAGTTAATTCCCACCAGGGCAGCTGAGGACCCAGTATTTCACTAGGTCCTTGAGGCTGGGTGCCTGACCAGTTAGAGTAGTCTCACCAGAGCTGCCTGTCACCAGACCTGTCTGTCACCAGAGCTGTCTGTCAACAGAGCTGTCTGTCACAAGAACTGACTCTCAGTGGGGCCATAGCTGGCAGTTAGTTCATCAGACAAGCACTTCAGTAGTTCCACTCTGGCTCCAGAAGCCTGGAAGTTTCCTAGAGAGCTATTGGTTCTGCTCTCAGCAAAGAAATCAGCCTCAGCAGCAGCAACAGAGCAAATCAACTCAGTCAGAGGGAAGGCCAAGCAAGCACAAGGCAGGAAGATCTTCCCTCAGACACACCCTTTCAATGGGCAGTTACCACTAGGGAACACCCACAATCAGGGTGGGGCTTCCCATGTCAATCAAGACAGAACAATTTTAAGGTGAAGATCCCTATTCAGAGGATTTTGATTTGTGACAAGTTGACATAGAAATTAACCATAATAGTGAACATCAATCTATATTATCAACACATTAAGAACCTAGTTTAGCAAAGAATAGTATTTCAGAGACCCACTGACTGGAGAGTTTCAACTCTTAGACCAGGGAAGGAGTGTGGCAGCCTTAACTCTCTCCCAGACACAGTTCTAAGCTACACAGAGAACAGTCAAAGCCCACTCCCTGTAAGACCTGTTTGGGTTTTTGTATTTCTCCTGGGCAGGAACTGCAGTGAGCTGATGGACAGCTTTGGTGAACAGTCCTTCAGAGTCCTGGATCCCTTCAGAAGCCATACCCACATAGCCCAGAGCAGGCAGGAGCCCCCCTGAAATGACTGTAGTGCTGTGTCTTTAGGAGTGAGTTGACTGGGTGCTCTGGGTTTCCTGGGCCTGAGGCTGTGGAATTCCCAAGGTCCTTAGTGTCCTGCCAATTGCCAAGGCTGTGCCAACCGGCTTCCACCAAACAGATCCTCTCTACATACTCAGCACTGCAGTCCCGTTGTCTGCACCTCAACAAGGTGGATTTTGCAGCATCAGGAAAGAGGAGTCTGGGATTCAGGGAGGAGAGGAATTTAGACTTAAAGAACACTGGAATATTTAATACAGGCCATAGTGAGTGACTAGAAGTGAGGTGGAAATTCCAGTGTAGACATTCTGTCAATAAAGTGTTTACTCATCGTGTGCCAGTGAAGCCCTAGCCTTGAGCATGGTCTTTAGACATGCAGAGAGAGGGGGGGAGGGAAGGAGGGATGGAGGGAGGGAAGGAGAGGAGGAGGGAGGGAGGGAGGGAGGGAGAGAGAGAGAGAGAGAGAGAGAGAGAGAGAGAGAGAGAGAGAGAGAGAGAGAGAGAGAGAGAGAGAGAGAGAGAGCCCATTGGCCAGAGACTTTTGTGGTGGTACCCTAAGGTCTAACCTGATTATAATTGTTCCATAGCATCCACACTCGCTTCTCATATTTTGGGATTTAGCAACATCAAACAATTGTTGATCAAATTTGCTGGGCTGTGGTGACTTGATTTGTCTCACTGTCTTCTTCCCTTTGCCCTGCATGCTTAGCTCAGATAAGGACCACCTACACTATTTTACTCTCCTGCTCTGGCTTTGGGGAAAAATTGAAATACTGATTTCTGAATGAAGTGTTGCTTCTAGTTTTTTTTTTCAGTGCTGTTTCAAGGCTAAAAGTCACATGTCTGGGATGGTGGATGGGAAGATGGGAAGAATCCAGTTTCCAGCTGCTTAGCGACCCTGAACTTCATATTGCATAGTGCCATACTTCTTAAGAAAAAGAAATCTATTATTATAACATTTAATTTAATTTTGTGATATATTAGAACATTAAGGCAAATAACAGTTTCATAGGGAATGATGTAATCCCAGCATTTGGGTTTCTGAGTCAGCCTGTGCTATGTACTGACTACCAGGTCAGCCTGTGCTACATAGCAAACATGTGTCCCTAGCTCTAAAATTTATCATGGGAAATAAGCACACAATGTACATACCTTTGGCTCATAGAGAGTAGTTGTAGAATGTAATTTCTACACTTCTCAGTGAGCATATTAGGGACACAGATGTCCCTGCTGATCAGAACACAGGGACTAAAACCCGCATAACCAAGTTCTAAAAATGTTTTAAGATTTAGACAAATAGAGTCATGTGTCCTTGTGGAACATGTGTAGAAGGAGAGAATGAAATCTACCCAACAGAAGAAGAGGAAGCAGGACATTAGAATGAGAACACTCGAGGTATCTCTGATTTCTGGAGGGGGATTATTTTCAAATCTGGAGCTGTGAAGGTAGAAGACATTTTTGAAGCTTATAAAGATGGAGAGCCATCAAACTCTGAAAGATGACATCCCGAAGAGTCATAAGAGACAGGAACAGCCACTTGATTATGTGTCTTGATTGCAGCATATATCAGTGGCCAATGAATGTTCCAGGTATAGATGTGTTCAAGCCACCACCTGCTTTGATGTAGCAGAGCAAGTTGGAGCTTATGAGAACATTAACTATCCAAAAGAGGAGGAGAAAGGGAAGAACTTGCCGTGAGGTCTGTGGTTTTAGCTTTGTCCAAATGGTGGTCCTGAGACTGATGATGACAGCTTGGACCATGTTGAAGTGACAGGTGGTACAGATGGAAAAGCCCTGTGACATCCTTGCAGATAAACCTCAGCTTTACAGCAATATCCCCCAGGAAGTTTCTGAAATAAAACACTGTGGCTTTGTCCTTGATCCCTATGGTCAAATCATTAGAAAATGCCAAGTGGATGAGAATAAGGTTCACAGGGCTTTTCTCAGTCCCCAAGGCAGAAGTGAAAGGATGTCTCACAAATATTGGAACATTGGAACAGCCTTTATCACCAAGGTACTAAAATTTAGCAGAGTCATTATTGTTTGAGAAACCCACAAGCAGGACTGTTGCACAAAATCTTTTGAAAAGTTTCAGCTCCTGACCAGGGAAGGAGGGTGACCTCTGTGCCCCTGCTGGGTGCTATTTAGTGCCCCTGCAGTGACCAATGAGGTTTTCCATTTCTTGCAGGGACCTGATGGACAGGTTTGATGAGCAGCCCTTGGCAGGGAGCTGATGGTCAGGTTTGGTGAATAGCCCTTTGGCACACTGCCGAACAGCCAGGTGATGCAGACAGGGCACTGACAGAAGCCTCTGCAGGAAGCCTGCAGCACAGGTATTCTGGATGAGGTGGGGACAGGGTGAAATCTGGATCCTGTGTATTCTCTTGGCTGGGAGGCTGTAGAGTTCCCAGAGCCCCAATGTCCTGTTGCCATACAATGCCAAATTACACGAGCTTCAGCAACTAGCTCCTCTCTGCATTTCAGGGCCACAGTCCCTATGTCCCCAGAAGAATACCATGTGCCTAGACAGCAATAGAGAAAATGGAACCCTAAACTCTGAGTTTGTGGCTGGCATTCAGGGTAACCTAGCAAATGCCATATGTTCTATGTAGGTCCTAATGGGGGAATGGAAGTAAGAGTCAGCAGCTGGGGTGCAAGTTCCCTGAGGTATTTCTACACAGCACTGTGCACAGGAGTGGCGTTCACAAGTGGGGTTTGTTTTCCAAATCATGATGGCATCTCTAAACAATGATAGTTCCCCTGTGCTTTTCTGTATGTTTTAAAACACACATTGGTGTCAAGAGTATGTGTGTGAAATTGCCTTACAATGTTTATTCTTACCAGTTCTTTAGTGCTTAGTACCCAGAAGTACCAAATATCCATGGGCTGCTATCAATTAACTTAATCTCCTGGTCATCTCCACTTTGAAGGGACCTTCAGATAAAGGATGCTTCCAACATCCTTCTCCTTCACTTGCTCTCCTGCTCATTGGATTTAGAATATCCTCTGGTACATAGTAAGTGCTTTGTAGATAAGTAGAGGAGTTGGTTGATCACAGAAGTACATTAGAAGGAAGAAGAAGACAAGAAATGATTGTGAGCCCTTATAAGAGTAAAACCCTAGCATGCAGAAAGATGAGATTCTAACTTCAGGTGACTGCACGCCCTCCTGCATTTCCTGATGAAGGATGCAATAAGCTAAACTACACGATAGGAATAGTGGGATGGCTGGGTAGTGAGAAACAATGCCAACTCCCTAGAGCCTGAACCAGTCCTCAATTATCTAGGGCAAGCAGTCAGAAAAACATTAACCAATTTTTTCAATGAATTTATTGTTTTGATACATTAGAATGGAAAAACAAAGCTATTCAGTATAAATTAACTTTAGTTCTTAGAGAACTGTGTGTGGAAAGGAATTTTTTATTTCTCAGGGGACACAGCAATGCTTAGCAAAATGAACATCCCTGATGATCAGGACAAAAGGGCTGAGAACAGCATAACTAAGCACTAAAAATGCCTTAATATTGAGTATTGTGGAATCATGTGTCACTATGGAGCCTGTGTAGAAGGAGAAAATGAAATCTGCCCAATAAAAGAAAAGAAAACAGGTCATGAGAGCGAGAATGCTGTGGGTAGCTCTGATTTCTGGCCTGGAATTATTTGTGAACCTGGAGCTGCGAAGGTGCAGAACACGTATGTGATGTTTGTACAGATGGAGAGCCATAGACCCACTGCTCCAGCCCATGAGACTCTGAAAAACGATGTCGCGAAGAGCCATGAGAGAGAGGAACAGCCACTTAACTGTGTACCTGGATGGCAGCATATAGCAATACCCAGTATACATCCCAACTGTGCTGTTCATGCTCCTGGTGGCTGTAATATAGTGGAGCAAGTTGGAGCTTATCAGGGAATTAAAGATCCAAAAAAAGAGGAGAAAGGGGAGGACTTGCCATGCAGTCTGTGGTTTGACTTTTCTGCAAAGGGTGGTCCTGGGACTGATGGTGACAGCCTGGACCACGTTGAGGAGACAGGTGGTGCAGATGGAGAGGCCACGAGCCACCCTTTCTAGATAAATTATAGTTTTACAACCAATGTCACCTAGGAAGTTTCTAAAATAAAAAATTGTGGCTATGTCTCTGACCCCTATGCAATGAATAATGATTGTGTTAACAAAAGCCAGGTGGATGAGAATAACATCTATATGTTTTTTCTCGGGACTCATAATGAAAGTATACACATGTCTCGAAAATAAAATGATGTTCCCTAAAACTCCAAGTCCAGTAAGTGAAATGAAAGTTAATCTCTGGATGAAGTCTCTCCAAATCATCTTCAAGATATTTCCTCAACTAGGAAAACTCTTTTGAGAAGCACAAGGAGGTCAATGCCTGTGGGTGTTCTCCCGTGGAAAGAACAGTGTTTTGTGAGAAAGCACAAAGTTTTTTGCTCATAGATGCCTGATTTCATTCTTGCCCCTTCTGTTCTTGCTTCTACTGATGCTGATGACAATTGGACATAAACACCATGCTGATGCATTAGCTGCTTTACAGAAGGTTGTTCTTTATCTCCTCCACCTCTAAACTTTTCCCCATGAGAACATCCAAAAAAAGGGCAACATCACTCAATTTCTAAGCCACGATATTGAGCATCAACTTAGATGGCTCTCTTCCCAGGTCCTTTTTGCCATCCTGCACACACTCATCCCTCAAGTGTTGAACTAACAGAAAATGTCAGCAATGTCAAAGAAGTGTAATATGTGCCCAAGTGGTGTTGCTTTTCAGAGAAACTCATGTGGCTTTTTTCTTTCTCCAACTTTGAATTGACCTGAGCAATAAATAACACATAAATTAATTGTGTGGGGCAGTAGCCATCCATTCCCTCGCCTTTCGGTGGGATGGTGTGATTAATTTTTGTTTCCTTTCATCTCACACGTGGCATTATATTAAAGGAAAGCATCCACCTCTTGTATGTGTTTATTGACCATTCCCTAAAAAAGTTCTCCCAAACTGACTCAGACCCCCTGAATATGGGTCTCAGCTAGAAGGACTGAGCAGTCTAAGGGACCTCAGACAGTAGAATCAGGATGTATTCCTGGTGCACAAAAGGACCTTGTGGACACATCCCCCATGGAGGGATACTCCCTTTAACCTAGAGACAGGAGAGAAGTCCTAGTCCCTATTTCATGACTTGACAGATTTACATGACCCCACCTGGATGGCATAGCCCTACATATAGAATAGGGGTGGGGGGGATGGGAGGGTGGTCAGGGTGCATGTGAGGGGGAAAAGAGGGTAAGAGAGAGGGAGGGAGAGAGAGAGGGAGTGAGTGAGAGAGGGAGAGGAAACTGAGATCAACATGTAAAAATTTTAAATTATATTATTAATATATATATATATATATACATACATACATGACCCCACCTGGATGGCATAGCCCTACATGTAGAATAGGGGTGGGGGGATGGGAGGGGAGGGTGGTCCCCATATATGTGTGCGTGTGTGTGTATACATACATATATATATACATATATATATATATATATATATATATATATATATATATAAATAAAAGTTCTCCCAAGAAAACATCATGTCTCAGTCTCAGCTTGGGCATTGTTTCTTTGGACTCTAAACAAAGGCACATTCCATCATTTTGGCTTTTAAGGCTCACCAAATCAGTGACTTTATAAGTAAGTGATGCTCTACCCTATAAATGACAAGCAACCTAATACCACATGCTAACCTGAGTAATCTTACACACGACATCCATTTTTCTGTTTCTCATTCTGTTCACAGTTAGAATGAAGATTAAGATGTATTCATTTTGCTTCCACTTTTACAAATCATAAGTAGTTTTATGTGGGAAACTCAAGTCTATTTCCTTCCACTTTTTAGTATTCTCTGCTATTCACCAAATTTATCTAGAGATTGCTTTCAGCTTCTTCCTAGGACATGTGACCTGACATTTACAAGGGTACATGTTAAGTTCTCTCTCTGATCTGATTTCAGCCATGAGCCTTCATAGCTAAGTACTATCCACAGGTCACAAATGTGTCTCCTACAGTTTCCCTGAACCCTCCTGACCGTGCTGTCTACTAGTCTGCTTTTATCATCCCCTCTGTGCTCAGAAGACCTGAGAGATGCTTTAGTACAATGGTTTCTTTGGTAAACCATGTTATGGGATGCTCAAAAATGGCTTGCGAATAAGTGAATAACCAAGTGTTATGGTTGTAATAGTCTATATAAGCCACAGACATGAACTGAAAGAAAGAATGTTCTGGTTTTTCTCTCTCCTTAAAGTGATGGGGAGGTCAACCTAATTTGTAATACACATTCAGGAATGTTTACTCTATTTTCTTACATGCATGGGAGAGGTAAATTTCCAAGCTCCTGAATATCCAGTGGATATCATGGACTATCTTTAAAGGCATTGATCAATGTAGATACTTTTTTAGTTTCATTGTCTCTGTAATGATCTTTCTATGACTGCATGCTTTCAAAGGTTTACCTCTTGGTTCTTTGAGATACCAGTAATATATACTGAAATTATCTATTTACCCCTATTAAAGAAACTGCCAGAGAGACATTTATACGTATATTTCCATTCATTTTTGTTTAGTTTTTATGTATATGAATATATTCCTGGGCACCACTTGTGTACCTGGTGCCTGCAGATGCCAGAATAAGGCACTGGATCTCCTGAAAATGGAGTTACAGATGGTTGTTAGCTTTGATGTGGGTGCTGAGAATTGCAAGAGTAGCAAGTGATCTTAACCACTGAACATATTCTTCAAACATATGTGTAAATTTAATAAGCATTCACAGGCTCCTTACCTCCACCATGCTGCAACCACTCCAGTCTGCATCTCCAGTGTGCATCCAGGTAAATGAGGGATTTTGCTGCAGAGATGTGGTGGAGGGTCATGAATATTCTAGAGCCTGGAGGAATATCAAATCTTTAGAAATAGAAAGGTCAGGATTTGTGAGGATGTGTGACCACCCATAGTGGACT
Source organism: Cricetiscus sungorus (assembly GCA_030556225.1). Lineage (NCBI taxonomy): Eukaryota > Metazoa > Chordata > Mammalia > Rodentia > Cricetidae > Cricetiscus > Cricetiscus sungorus. Next base: position 6,800,516 of record JANBXA010000392.1, on the reverse strand, counting down.
AAAATTCTGGTTTTCCCAGTTTATAAATTCATCATGTGCAGCATATTATCTGGCTTCTTTAAAAATACTTTTCATATGGAAATTGCATTTTGTATAATATAGGTGTATTTTAGGGATTTCATGAACTAACATGCATAGTGCCTAGGGATGTGCCCAGCTTGCTTTAAATATCCATTTTCTAAAATCTTGGCAGTGTTAGTTTGTAGTCTCATGTCTGCTTTATCCACAATTCTTGTATCCTGTGGTTTACACTGGATCTAGGGAATGGGAAATTCACAGTAAACAATGTCATGGTAAAGATAGAAAGAGAGCTCTGTCTGCAAAAGCCTGTAGTCAATAGAAGTTACACAACTCAGATCAGCATTCCCAGTACTTGAAGGGAAAAACTCACAAAAATTGTACAGAAGTTGTGGAGCAGCCTAGGTCCCCCTCCGTTTGAGGTGAGTGTAGGTTCCACTCAGGCCCAATTCCCCCCATCCCCTCCTTGGAGCTTTCTGGGTCTGCTAAGCATATAGTAAACCCACCCCAGCAGGGGGAATCATCTGGATTCTGCCCACAATTCAGTCTTGGCTCCCTCTGCCCTCTGTTTGAGGTGTGTGTGGGTTCCACTCAGGCCCAACTTCCCTCACCCCTCCTTGGAGCTTCAGGGGTCTGCTCTGTGTGCAGTGGTTCCACCCTGGCAGGCGGGACCATCCAAAGTTGCCAACATTGAAGTCTTGTCCCACCTACACCAACCGGGAGACAAGAGGAAGGGAGAAACCTCACCTGCACACCCTGGAAGTCAGGATGGGAGATGGCAGTATAAGAACATATTCAACAACATAAAGACCAATATAACACCACCAGAATCTAGGGACTCGATACCAGCAAGACCTGAACATTCCAATGCTGATGAAGCAGAAGAGAAGGACCTTAAAAACAACTTTATGATGTTGATAGAGACCCTCAAAGAGGAAATGAGAAAATCCCTTAAAGAAATAAAAAACAAACAAACAAACAAAAATACAGGAAATGGAGGAAAAGACAAACCAAAAAGTTCAAGGAATAAACAATCTTTTAAAGAAAGCAAGGAAAGCCAATAAAAAACAACCAAACAAGTGAAGGAAACAATTTAAACAGTTCAAGGCTTGGAAGCTGAAATAGAAACAATAAAAAAAAACACAGAATGGGGGAATGCTGGAAATAGAAAAGCTGGGCAAACGACCAGGAACTACAGATGTAAGTATAACAAATAGAATACAAGAGATGAAAGACATAATCTTAGGCGCTGAAGATAAACTAGAGGAAATAGATTAATCGACCAAAGAAAATCTTTAGTCCAACAAATCCATAACACAAAACATCCAGGAAATATGGGACACCTTGAAAAGGCCAGACCTAAGAATCATAGGTATAAAAGAAGGTGAAGAAATACAGCACAAGCGTACAGAAAACATATTCAATAAAATCATACAAGCAAACTTTCCCAACCTAAGGAAAGACATGCCTATGAAAATACAAGAAGCTTACATAACACCAAATAGACTGAACTATAAAAAAATCTTACCTCGCCACATAATAATAAAAACAATAAACTTACAGAATAAAGAAAAAAATATTAATATCAGCAAAGGAAAAAGGCCAAGTAACATATTAAGGCACACCTATCTTCTGAAAGCCAGAATGTCCTGGGTAGATGTTCTACAACTACTAAGGGATCCAGACCAGACTACTATACCCAGCAGAGCTTTCAATCATTATACATGGAGAAAACAAGATATTCCATGAAAAAACAGATTTAAACAATACATATCCACAAACCCAGGCCTACAGAAAGTACTGGAAGGAAACATCTAACCCAAGGGAGTTAACTACACTCACCAAAGCATAGGCAATAGATAATCCCACTTTACCAAACACCAAAAGAGAAAAGGGAGGGAAAAATCTATACACAATACCACCACCACCAAATCCAAAACAAACAAGAATTAACAGTCAATGGTCATTAATATCCCTCAATATTAATGGACTTAACTTGCCTATAAAAAGACACAGGCTAACGAAGACAGAATCCATCCTTCTGCTGCATTCAAGAAAGACACCTCAAAGTCAAAGGCAGACATTGCCTCAGAGTTAAGGGTTGGGAAAATATTTTCCAATCAAATGGACCCAAGAAACAAGCTGGTGTAGTAATCCTAATAGCTAACAAATTAGACTTCAAACTAAAATTAACAAAAGAGATGAAAAATGTCATTTTATATTCATCACAGGAAAAGTCCATCAAGATGAAGTCTCAATTCTGAACATGTATGCCCAAATTCAAAGGCACCCACATTCATAAAAGAAACATTACTAAAGCACAAATCACACATAAAACTTCACACACTTCAACACCACTCTCACCACTAGACTGGACAACCATACAGATATGTAACTGAGAAACAAAGGAACTAACAGACGTTATGACCCAATTGTGGTTAACAGACATCTATAGAACATTCCAAAGAAACACAAGAGAATATACCTTCTTCTCAGCACCACATGGAACCTTCTCTAAAATTGACACATACTCAGCAACATGGCAAACTTCAAAAGATACAAAAGAAATTGGATAACACCCTGTATCTTATCGGATCACCATGGTTTAAAGTTAGAATTCAACAACACACATTGTAGAAACCTTACAAACTCATGGAAATTGAACAATTTGCAATTGCATCATTCCTGGGTCAAGAAAGAAATAGAAAAGAAATGAAAGATTTCCGAGAATTCAATGAGAATGAAGAAACAACATACCCTAATTTGTGGGACACTTTGAAAGCGTGCTAAGAGGAAAGTTCATAGCACTAAGTGCCCAAATGAAGAAATTGGAGAGTAATCACATTAGAGAATTAACAGCACAATTGAAAGCTCTAGTAAAAACAAAATCAAACATCCTGGAGGAGTAGATGTCAGGAAATAATCAAACTGAGGGCTGAAATCAATAAAGTAGAAACAAAGAAAACAATACATAGAATCAACGAAACAAACAGTTGGTTCTTCAAAAAAGTAAAAAAGGTAGGCAAACCTTTATTTAAACTAACCAAAAAGCAGAGAGAGAGAGAGAGAGAGAGAGAGAGAGAGAGAGAGAGAGAGAGAGAGAGAGAGAGAGAGAGAGGAAATGCAAATTCACAATATCAGAAATGAAAAGGGGGACATAAAAATGGACACTGAGGAAATCCAGAGAATCATCAGGTGATACTTTGAAAATCTGTATTCCACAAAATTCAAAAATTTAAAGGAAATGGACAATTTTCTGGATAGATACACCTCACCAAAATTAAATCAACAACAGACAAGCAATTTAAATAGACCTACAACTCCTAATGAAATAGAAGCAGTCATCAAAAGCCTCCCAACCAAAAAAAAAAAAAAAAAAAAAAAAAAAAGGTCCAGGTCCAGGGCCAGATGGCTTCAGTGCAGAATTCTACAAGAAGTTGAAAACAGTCTCCTACATCTCAGCCTCCCAAAGATTTCTTTCAATGCCAAAGGCAGCTCCAACCCATGATGATGTGGCAGCACTCACCCATGCCGTCTGTGCAGCAGCTCAGGGTGGATGTCCTCACAGCACCAGCCAGGCCCTGTTTATCAACCTGAGACTTTAACTCAAGCAAGGTGTCAGGATGTCACCATCAGGAATTTGGCTTCATCAGGGGAATGGGTTACTTCTGCGTCTCTATCCCTAAGGCCAGTTGCCTTCTCCCTGGTGCTCTGTCATTTGCTGAACCCAGAAACTTTTTTATTATAATTATGGTCTCTGTGTATAAGGGGAAATAGGGGTCTGGACTTTTGCACTTAACTCCAGTCTGTTCCCTTGCCTTGGTTTACCTCCTTAACCAAGAATTGCTTTGGAAGAATAATCCAAAGTGGTCACTCTCTGAATAATTTCCAAGCATATTCTTTATTATTAATAAAAGATCATTGAGTACTGCAGGCAAGGGCTCTCTTCTGTGTCATTTTTAGGACAGTCTCCAGGAGACTGTGGGAGCCGCTATGCTTGCAGTACTATTTTGAATGCCTGCTGCATGCTTTACAGTTAGTCCTGAGTCTTTTGTTTTTTCTGTGCTAGTGTATGTCTTAGGAATAGAAGACTGACCTGGAATACCAATGTAGATAATCATAGCTCCTCATTCATTCTTATAATTCAATTAGCTTTCAGACCCAGAGCATCATGTTTGATGGTGAATGTGTACACTCAGGTGGTCCTTGTAGACTGCCAAAAATGTGTTTTGCTTCCTCGCACTCTTCCCAAAGGGATCTGCCATCATATACCAAGCGAAGAAGGGCAAAATCAGACACTTCAAAGTTGAATTCATTTCAGGATATGGATTTTCCATCTTTCCTAGATGTCTTTTGTTTTGTTTCCTAGATATCTAGTGTTTTGTTTCAGGTCCAAACTTTCTTACGTCTAATACACTCTCATTTAGTAATTCCTAATGCCTAGTAGGTTATGCATTCTAATTACTTTTCACTATTTTTTTTATTTAACTCTTGATCACGATTATTCTGAATACAAACATTATTGATTCAAGATAGGGCTTCCTAGCTTTGTCTTTGTTTTTAAATTTGCAAGCTTTTATCTCTTCTACCAGACTGTGGGACCATTGGGTCATCTTTACTTCCAATGTCAAGTCAGCCTTTGTAAACCCAGTTGGCTTTCTGTTATGGTGAACACCATGACCAAAGCATCTTGGAGAAGAAAGGGTAATTGGGTTTACACTTCCATCAGTGATGGAAATTACAGCCCATCACTGAAGGAAATTGGGCAGGATCTCACGCAGGAGCAGGGGCAAGAATGTAGAGGTCTGCTGCTTACTGCTTTGCTCCCTCTTGCATGCGCAACCACCTGGCAAAGGCAGCATCCATAGTGTAATGGCCCCTTTACATCAATTAACAATTAGAAAATGCCTCATAGTCTGTATTGGCTAGTGGGTTTTTTGTTTGTTTGTCAATTTAACTAAACAGGGAACAGGAATTCTCAATTCAGAAAATGTCCCTGTAACATTGGCCTGTAAGCAAGTCTGTCTGGCATTTTCTTGATTAATGATTCATGTGACAGTCCCCAGCCCATTGTAGAGGTGCCACTCTTAGGCAAGTGGTCCTGAGGTGTATAAAATATAAAGTTGAGCAAACCATGGGGAGTAAGGCAGCAAGCAGCTTTCCTCCATGGCGTGCTTCCACGTTCCTGCCTTGAGTTCCTACCCTGATTTTCTACAGTGATGTAGTGTGATGTTAGGAGTATAGGCTAAAACAAACCCTTTCTTTCACAAACCTGTTTTTGATCATAAAGTTGTGTCACAGCAATAGAAACCTCATTAGTACACATGCCTATAATGTGAGGTTCTTTGTCCAGGCTGGTCCCACCACCACTTCAGCCCCAAATGGGAACACAGAGACTTATATTAATTAAAAAGCTTTGGCTGGTGGCTTGGGTTTCTTATTGGCTAGCTATGTCTTAACTCATTTATTATTAACTCATTTCTATTAATCTATGTATTTCCAAGTGGTTTTGGTTTACACAGGAGAAGAGTCTGGACCTGCTACTCCTTTGGCAGGCTACATGGTGACTGTCTGCCTACATTTCCCAGAATTTTCCTCCTCTCCTAGTCCTACCTATCTCCCTGCTTCTGTTGGCAACAGTGTTTTATTCATCAACCACTAAGAGAAATATATATACACACAAGGACATTCCCCATCACATGCCTGCAGGCCAATCTGTCCTGGTGAGTCCTTCAAATGAGGTTCCCTCCTCCCTCTGGGTTGTGTCAGGTTCACAGTTGAAGCTACCTTTAACAGAACTCACAGGCAACTGATGCAGAGACACCCTTAGTACTTGTGTTTGGCTTGTAACTGCGTTCTAATACTTAGTGTTTCCAGTGTCTGCTTCCTACTGTCTGCTCTTTTACACATGCAACAATGCCACTCATCATCTCATGCACCCCTCTTTTAATAATTTTCTACTCCAGATTTCCAGGTGCAATTTACATTTTCTTTCATTTTTTCTTTTTCTCTTTCTTTCTTTCTTTCTTTCTGCCTTTCTTTCTTTCTTTCTTTCTTTCTTTCTTTCTTTCTTTCTTTCTTTCTTTCTTTCTTTCTTTCTTTCTTTCTTTAGACAGGGATTCTCTGTCATCCCTAGCTGCTCCTCTGGAACTAGCTCTGTAAACCAGACTGGTCTCAAACTCACAGAGATCTGTCTGCCTCTGCCTCCCTAGTGCTGGGATTAAAGGTGTGCACCACCACACAGCTAATTATATGTTTTTTATTCGGCTGCTTAGTGAGAAACAAAATAACTTTGATTTGAAGAAGTTGAATCTACCTAAATCTTCAGTATTTATTTTTTTTGTTTTGTTTGTTCATCTAGACATCTTCTATTTTTTTTGTGCCCAATGGTCTTATTTTCATGACTCACCATTTTACGTATTCCTAATTGCATTTTAAGGACTATCATTCTTTCCTTTGGTATCAATTACCAAAGACACATTCATTAACTACTTCTCTTGCTTCCCACACAAACTGTCAGGGTAAATCCGCCGCAGGAAAACTGTGAAACTAGGATAAATATGATAGTCTTGCTTTTAAGCTAAATGAAATTTTGTGAAGAAAACAAACTTCTAAATATGTTGAACTATGATACGTAGCCTTAATAAATTCATAAAATTTATCTTGCTATTGCACAACCAAATTAAAAGGAAGTTATTGACCTATACTTCCTGTTTATTCAGGTAACATTTTACCATTCTCGGGTCTCTGATAGAGTTGAAATTGTAGTAATAATTATAGTTTTCCTTGTTACCAAATTCAAAAAATAAATTCAGGGTAAAGATGTGTAAAGTATATAAGGTTGAGAGACATAAAAGGATAGTTTTGGGTTGGGAATACAAGTTAGGATAGAAAGTAATTAGGTACAAAATTTTGGACTTTCGAAGATAGGATAGATAATGGAGTATTTTCTCTGAACTTGCCAAATGCAACAGACTATACATTGTGAATGCAATTCTTACCTGATATTTGTTCTTATTGTATATAATTTTACCACATTAAGGTTGAAAACTTTCCTTTTTAATTAGAAATAAGGTGGGGGGGGGATTCTGTGGATTATCTTTTGGTACTCTATGAAGATGTTTTCTGTCATTATTAACAAAAAGCTGATTGACCAATGGCTAGGCAAGATTTGGGGGGCAGAGAGAATGATGGGGACAAGAAGGGTGGAGTCAGAGGAGACACCATGAGACACAGAGTGAGCAGGATGAAAAATATGTAGATGAGGTAAACAAGTTTCCCAGCAGCAATGAATAGAAATTGGTTAATTTAAGTTATAAGAACTAGCTAAAAACAAGCCTAAGCTATCAGCTGAGCATTAGTCTCTGTGTTGTTATTTATGGAGTGGCTGGTGGGACAAAGCTGATCAGCGGTCTAGATGAAAAACTCCACCTACTCAGACTGGCTTATGGATGTCTTAAGCCAGTCAGAATAGTGAGGATCCAGGCTGACATGTGGATCCATTTTTCAAAACTAAATGTATTGCACTGATTTTCATTGTAATCATTAACAAGGTAATTGTATAACTCAATGGGAATCACTGTAATATTTACACACTGCCTTTATCATATATTAATGGTATGCTTCCATAACACTTCTTACTACCAGAAGTGGTGATCATGAATAATCCTTCATTGACATAATAGAATATCAGCTTTTTTATGAAGAAAGGCATAATGGAGAAAGAGACAGTTGACCTTTCTTCAGCCTCATGATCAGCTAACCATGGTCACCATTTGGTGAGTGAGAATTCAGCCATATGTGTTGAAATAGTCTTGATAGATCTAGTATTATGTGCACCAAAACAAAACTATCAAGTTTTCTATTTTGTATGCTGAAACGATCAATGGACATTTGTCAATATCTGATCTCTCTTACTGAGTATGACAACATTTTGTCAGATGTTCATCTCTGTGAATAAGTATGAAAGGGCTGATAACTGCATAACCAAGGGTTAGAAACTCTGGAACATATAGTATTTTGGAATAATTCTCTATGGAGAAAGTAAAATATAAAGAAATAAAGCAATCTGCCCAGTAGAAGAAAAGAAAACAGAGCATCAGCAGGAGGACATTCTGAGCAGCTCTCAGCTCAGGGGGAGTTCTGTAGAGAAGCTTGGAGTTCTGAAGGTAGAGGACATGCTGGTGGTGCTTGTGGAGAAGAAGTACCATGTAGCCACTGGCCCCTCCCATGGCACCCTGAAACACTGCATCTCTCAGGACCATGAGGGTGAGAAAAATCCATCTTGTTGTCTGGCTTTCTGACACAAAATAACAATAGTTGCCTCCCCTTTTTATCTGTGTTATGTTCACACTGTTGACACTCTTGATGTAATATGGTAAGTTCATGCTGATCAAGGAGTTGAGTATCCAAAAGAAGAGAATCAAGGAAAGAATATGCTGTGGAGTCTTTAGTTTGAGCCACTGCCACCTGGAGTGTCTGGGACTGATGGTGATGGCTTGGACCATGGTGAGAAGACTACTGGTGCAGATAGAGAGGCCCCGGGATATTCTTGCCAGGTAAACAACAACTTTACAACTGGTGTCATTTAAGAAGTTTCCAAAATTAAAGGCTTCTATTGTCTTTGGCATCCCTTTTGAAAGAAGCATTCCAATATTTGTGAAAGCCAAGTGAGCAAGAATGAGGTGTATAGGTTTCTTCTCAGTGCTTTGGAACATGTGCATGTAACTCACAAAAACGAAGATGTTCCCCATGGTGCCCATCCCAGTGAGACAGAGGAAGACTGTGCCCTTGATAGGGTCCAAAACCATCCTTATATCTGAGGCAGAGATGCTTGATCCAGCAAACTCGTTTTTGAAGAAAGCATCAGTAAGTCATGATTAGTATCAGCAAAAAAATCCTTTTAATCCCCCCACTTTCCTGGAGGATAAGGGAATGATATACATTATTGTTCAGATTTATTGACACAGAACTTCTTTGAAGACTTGTTTTCAAAAATCTCAATTGCCAAGCAATAATTTAACTTATAGTATAAAGTCTTATCTACTTGTTCAAATATTGATATGTCTCACCTATATTCTGTCTAAGCATGGCTGAAGTAGCACCAATGGCTACAACCAGAATGTCTCCAAACATTTTATATTTCATTCTATCACATTCCTGAAATTCAGTCCTGTAAATCCAATTATGTCTGCCTATGCCACAAGGCATATAACACATCTGTGGAGTCCTGTTGTTTTAACATATTGAACACCTATCAAATTTAACCACATTTTGGTGTCTACAGCAGCTCTTATTTGCCCAGTATTTGTCTTTCAACTGATGAGTGTAGCATTTCCTGTTTCTCCTTTTTATTGTATATTAGATGGTTAGACACCAGTATTTCCAGGTATATGTTGAAAACGAAAACTGTTTCTATGATTATATAACGAGCCACATAAATTAAGATTTTAAAATTACCTTCCCCGGGCCCAGCTTTCTACTGGAACTATCATACTGGAAGTGGATGTGATCAACCCTAAAGCCATAGGCCCTAAAGTCAGGAGAAAGTCTTATCTCAGCTCTGAAAATGGAGGCCCATAGCTATGTATGTATGCCTTTTCCCTAACCTGTGTTCATATTTTCTGTAAAGTTTAGGACTACTAGGGAGCAATCTGGAAACTGTTTCAGCCGAAACTGTAAATAAACATCTCCTTTTGTACACACGTGTGCACTTATAAATTTCCTTTGCTCTTAATGACAGTAAGGGTCCTGACTCAGAACTAAATCATGTAGCTAGTTTCAATGGTAGCAAGTTTACTACTTAGAAATATTCGCTGGTCTTCTGTAGATCCTCAACATCGAGTCAAAGTGTATGCCCTACCAGATCAGATCCACTAGTTACAGCAGAATCAGCAAAGGCATTTAAAAATTAATTTATTATTCTCCACATTCATAAACTGTACCAAACAGTAGGAACTATGGTGGCATTTTCACACATATATATCTTCATTCTCCTCATAACCATCTTTACTGCCCTACCGTGCCATTTTCTTTCCAGTGCTTGGCATCTTAGCCACATAATAAGGCAAGAGAAAGACCCAGAAAGAAAATAAAGAAGAAACTCAGATGTATTTACTTGTAGGTGACAATAACCTATACTTAAAAGACCGCAGAGACTATACCAGGATACACTTGAAGATATGATAAATGATTTCACAAAGCAACAGAATATGTAATCAGCATACAGAGGTCAACATTTTATTGTACCAGCTAAGAAAGAACCCAATAACATTCACAATATTTACATTACAGTAAAAGAAACAAAAACTAGCCAGCCAAAAAACCCCAAATGTATAACAGACCATGGTAATGCTTTTCCTCTGAATCTTTCCCCCTTATCCTTCTCAAATTTTTTTATTTTCCTTTCTTTTTCACTAGTTATTCTAAATTCTAAAGCATGGTTTATATAAAATGTGTTCTCTCTTCATGTCCAATGAATTAGTGTGTCTGCCTAAAAAGGAAAATGCAAGTGCCACCTGAGTGTTAATTATGACATTTGCTAGAAAAGTTAGTTCCACCATTTTGGCCGAATTTAAGCAAGATTTTACTAAATTTTAAATAATTGACCAAGGTAGAATTTGGTCAAGACCATCACCTGAAAACTTTCCAGTTGTGTGATTTGAAGACACATATTGATGCAGCTTCTATGGATAAAACCACAAAACCATAGGCCACTGCATATCCCCATGAGGCTTTGTTATTTTTCAAGAACTACAACTCCCAGGATCCCAAAAAGTTACCTGGCCTTTGGGCAGGTAGGCTAACTTTAGTCTAACAGTCTTGATCTTCTTGTTTTTGTTTCTTATAACAGGATCTTAGTCACTCAGATTAGCTTTGAATTTACAACAATCCTTCTCCCTCAACTTCAGAGTGCTGGGATTAAGGGTATGAGTTTCCCAATCCACTTTTGAAAAAGGAGGGAATTGCATTCTAGAAAGAAAAACATATGCATGGGTGCAAGGGGATTTCCTGCCCCCTGTATCTTTTTGTAACAATTTTGTGTCTTATAAAAGTGCTCCCCGGGGCTAGAGAAATGACTCCGAGGTTAAGGGCCCTGGATGATCTTCCAGAGGTCCTGGGTTAAATTCCCAGTAACAACCTGATAGCTCACAACCATCCATAATGAGTTCTAGTACCCTCTACTGGTGTGCAGGCTCACATGCAGGTAGAATGCTGTATACGTGAACAGATCAGGATGCTTTATTCAAACTTTGGAATTTGTGTATGTTTAATATTCTTGAAATGCAATTCTGCAAGCTTCCTGACTTTCATTTATATTAAATATTAAAGACTGTTGTAGATCTCTGTGCTGAAGAGCTCTGACAACATGAACTACATAGACGAGACTTTACCTAGGTCAATACTAAGCAGGCTCACTGTTCTAAGAATATGAGTTATTGCCTTTCATCTCCCTGACAAGTTGGAGTAACTTGTACCCAAATCATTGCATTATAGAAAAAAGAACACTGCTGTAATTCTTAGCACATAATTCTTAGCAGCTTTTATAACAATCATAGCAGTGTAAAGGAATAAGCCTGGAATCAGACAAAACAAAACAACATCAACAAGCAAACAAACAAGTAGTCAGAGATTACAATGTACAGTGTTCTGAGAGACTTGTCAATTCTATTCAAAGCTCCTCTGTCTGTCATTCTGTGAGGGACTTGCCTACTTCTTCCCAGCCCTCTATTCCTTTCCACAAACTTCAGTGATAATATTTAATAAGTGATGCCTCTTTTTTCTGACAGAAATGAATACTGTCAAAGGAAGAAAGGACCATAATAGTACAGACTCTTTGAAAGTTCTTTAGGAGAGTAGTTTTCTTCTTTTTATTTATTCTTCTGTTATACAATATATCCTGACCACAACCTTTCCTCCCTCCACTATTACCAGCCCTGCCACCTCCATTCTCTCCCGTATCCACTGCTCCTCATTTTCCCTTCAGAAAAGAGCATGAATATCAACCAAACACAGCATAAGAAGATACAATAAGACTAGGCACAAACCCTCATATCAGGTTGAATGAGGCAAACCATTCCCAAGAACAGACAAAAGGGACATCCCCCATTCTCACCATTAGGAGTAGACAAAAATGGCAAATTAAACAACCATAACATATAGGCAGAGGACCTAGCACAGATCAACACAGGCTCCATAATTACTGCCTCAGTACCTAGAAGCCTCTATGAGGCCAGGTTAGTTGATTCTGTAGGCTGTGTTCTCCTGGTTCCTTGACCCCTCTGGTTCCTAGATTTATTTCTCCCCTGTGGGAAGCTCTGCAGCCTGGTCTCAGATCAGCATATGAGCACCTGTCCAGTGGGTTTCTTAGGGGCCAGGCACCCATGGAAGCAGATTCTCATTTGGAAAGGACCAATAGACCACAGGACAACATAGGAATTTACAAAATTAGTGCAGCTATCAGGCTCTTTCTTCTCTCATTATATATTCTTTGGGCAGTTTTTAGCCACACAAGCAACAGCTGTAATTTTCCCTGGAAACTCAATTCTTTCCTGAATACTTTCCCCTAAGATTCATCAGGGGACTAATGCTCTCAAATCCCTTACCTGAAATTGCTAACTACAACAGCTAATCCTGGGAGCTTTTCTGATTCAATAGAGATAGTTAGGTGCATATGAGGAAACAACACTTGGAACACTCACTGTGTCTCACAGTTCTGGAAAGGAGTGTAGGGCATGCTTACACAGAATAGGGGGAAAGTCTCAGGAACACACATAGTGCCAGCTCTTGAGAGTAAGTTCCTTGGGCACCAATCATATAGAACCAATGTTAGGATATGGTACCCTCCAAGAAGAAAAATGAAGTGCAAAATGTGGGCTGGATAGATCCATCTTTACCCCACATATGAAATTGTATCGGAAGAAGTATGGTGTAGTAGGATGGGAAAAGAGTGTCTTATCTAAGACTGCCTTTTACAAAGAGATTGAGACATGGGATCCTCTTGTAAAAGAACTGTATAAAAGCGTATCATACAGACATGAAAAATTGTTTGAATATTGTTGTCTTAAAGCATTATATCCATGTCTATTACTTTTTAGCTTTGTGACTGCAAGTATCAATGCTTCAAGTGCAGGATGCGTCTGGCTAAATATTTAGTTAAGTCTTCAAAATATGCTGAACTCTATGTCTAGAACAAGGTTAGGTAGGGAGTGGGAAAGTGTATTTGGGGGAGCATAAAATGGAAGAATGTGGGCTTTTATAATGATTAGGACCCCACCACAGCCCCTGTTCTACAATGTTCACTGAGCCCTAATGTTAGGCTATGGGTCTCTGAAGCAGAGCTTTGACTCCAGGAAAGTAGTTTTAAAAATAGACTTTGCAGAAAGGACCAGAAGGAGGGGGAAAAGGAAGAAGAAAAGGTAGTAAGGACAAATTCAGGGAAATTTAATGACATATGGATGAAAATGTCATAATAGTACCCATTGTTTCACACAATAGCAAATGAAAAACAGCAGCAGCAACAAAGAAAAAACAAAACCCAAACAAAACAAAAAGCCAGGGTGGCATTGCATTCTGATAGATGGATAATGCGCTATCCAGATTAACTTCCAAATCAGCTGGGGCAGGGAAATGACTCTATCAGGCCCAGCTCTCTCAAATTAAAACAAAGCTATTGCTCCTTGATTCATTATACTCAGGTGAGATCATCTTGGGTTACAGCAACTCAAATCTGGCAAGTTCATGAATATATTTTCTAAATCTTTTATTGTTGTTATTATATGATGCCTGGGTCTCTACTACACTGGTCTTGACCTCATATAGGTCCACTTGCTTCTGCCTGCCTAGCGCTGGGATTAATTGTTTGTGCCACCATGCCAGGCTATGTTTTTTCATTTTTTTTTCTTCTCAATAGGCCTCACCACAGTCTAGGAATGCAATGAAGATATGGACTTACCAGGTCAGTATAATGTCACGTGACAGGTTACAGACTTTAAAAATGGATTCACAAAGAAAACCTTATTCAACAGTACCAGGCCTGGGGAGTTAGCAGGCAAACTAGAACAGACAAAGTTGCTGGCACAAGAAATGTAGAAATTCACCAAAACTGAAAAGGATGAAACTGACATCTTTATACATATGGCAAGTGAACTTTGAGGTTAGAGAAAATGGGCATTTTCCATAAAAATTTGAAAAGTTTCTATTTATTTTTAGTTATTTGAAGAAGTGAACATTAGACAGAGATTCACCCCAAAACTCTCTCATGACAGCAGACCCTGAGCACAGGGAACTGAGCACCTGTGTGTTCCTGGTGTCATATCTCCTGGAATTGCCCCAGGAGTTAAGTGTCAGAAGAGTGAAGGTGACCAGGCTCACCCTCTCTCCTCCTCGGCATAGGCAAAGACAGACTGATGTGTATCTTAAAGCCAATGTTGCATGGCACACATGATTAAAGAAACTGTGAAGTCTACTCACCAAGGTGATGAGGGGCAGACAGGCTCCAGGTCCTTCTGGCAAGTAAGCCTTCCCAGGTCATATTTGTACCTTTAGTGTTTGTAGAGCACGTGTCACCATGAAGTGCCCTCAGGACACCAACACATCATGGTGTGAGGGAAAAGGAAACCCTCTGTAGAACCCCAGTCCCTAAAGGACACCTTTCCCCCTCCCTCCTCAATTACTACATATGTTTGCCTCAAAAGTTACCTCTGGATTAATTAGGTTTTCCTTGTACTATAGAAACATGTGAAGAGAGAAAAAATGAACAGCAAGCAAATTTCTATTCTAGAGCTCCCTTTGCTCCTGATCCCTTCTTTGCCTTTCTAAACCAAACCTACAAGTCAGATTAGATACATGCTTCTGATACAGAAAGAAGTCACTCTCTTCCCAGGTCCTTTGTTGAATGGAAGACATAACAAATGACATCCAACACTTTACACTCTATGTTCTGAGCACATCCTAACCACACGCCTGAGCAGAACAAGATGCTGTTGCTTCATATGGAAACATTCTAGGTCACAGTTTGCCATAAATGATGGTTTTACTTCTTCTTCATTAAATGGACCCTCCTTTTCCAACTTGAGTTCTTTGAGTTGTTTACAAAATTTTGGTTTCATCAAGACAATAGCCCTCCATACTCTTTATGAACCTGGAATCAATCCTAGGGGAAATGCTAGTGATTGTAAGATATACATATGCTTTTGTTTGGCAGTAAGAAAAAAAATACAGACTTTACTCTTTCCCTCTTGACTTTTTGAAGCATTTCTTTTTATCACGGAGAGATTGACTGCAGAGAAAGACAGGTTTTTTATGTCTTATTTTTTGATCAGGGGACAGGGATATTCACAGGGACTTGGAGATACAAAATACAGTCCTGTCAAAACATTCGCTTGCAAGGCTTCTTTTAGCATGACTCTCCATATGTGCACTGGACAGCCAAGAACTGCTGGAAACCCATTCTTCTGTGTCTGCCTTGGGGATCAGGATCTCCTGGATTAAACTATACTTTGGACAGTGCCATAATATTACCACCTGGAGCTCCTAGGCTTTTTTCTTGCTCGAAATCTGCAGGAGGGAGAGGACTCTCTCTTTACAGGGCATTTAACCTTGCACTGGATGCAAGAGTCCATGTTATCTTCCTACAGATCTAAAACTAAGTATTTCCGAATTCTACCTGACTTCTCATCATCTACTCTTGACTATACCACAGCAGTGCCTTTTCCTACCTCACAGGTCTCCATTCAGTAAGAGCGTCTGATGTTTTATTTCAAACTTGTGGAGATCCGCACAACAGCTGGGTGTTTCTACTCTGCCATCTGTCCCCACATCACTGTTGCTGTCCATCATAACCAGCAAAGCATTTGCTATCATAGTATCACATGGAGATGACATTCCATACAACACACTGAGAAGCAATAGAAATAGAGGTAGTGATTTCTTGAAAATCTTAGTTTCTTTTCTGCACTTTCCTAGCATTGGCATTTAAGGAAAAATAAAACATAATTATTTGGTGTTACTTCAGTGATATGTGTCTTGGTTAGGATTCCTATTGAGTCTACAAAGCACCATGACATAAAGCAAGTTGGGAAGGAAAGGTGTAGCATGTATGTTTTCCGCCAGCCTGCCCGCCGCCATTCTGGAGCGCCTGCCCCAAATAACACTCAGAGACTCTGTATTTGATACAATCCTGTGGGCCAGTGACTATCATTGTTAATGGGCTAGCTCTGTCTTAATTATTAACCCATTTCTACTTATCTAAGTATTCCCACGTGGTCATTTTATCAGAGAGCCGCGACGGATGTCTTCCTTCCTCTCTGGTCTACATGCTGACTCTTCCTAACTACTTCCTCTTTCCTCCTCCTGGTCTCCTAGCCCCGCCTATCTAGTTTCCTATTGGCCAACAGGGATATATTAATTAACCAGTATGAGAAACATATTTACAGAATAACGTCTCCCATCATCTTCTCTTTTCTGTCTAAAATAAAAAGAAGGGTTTTAACCTTGACATAGCAAAATATATCATACAACAGTTATCAACTAAGAATCACAGTTAACAATATTTAGTCCATTAACATTTTGTGAGACTTAAAGAAAATATCATCTATCCTATCTTTGTGAGTCCTATATGTAACTTATCTTTAATCCTAACTAAGGAAAACTATAACCATAACTATCTGTCTTCAACTCCTTCAAAGACCGCAGAAGCATAATATATAAACTCTAGAAATGATAGAGACAACTCACTGCCTGGTCAGTCACCTAAAGTTCATCTGTAATGTTCCATCTTCAGCCTATAGGCCATAATGTGTCTGGCAGACTCTTTCATGAAGCAGAAAACTTTAAATTGTCTGTCTGTATTGGCAGTTTATCAATCATTTTTCTCTGTGTCCTGCAGAATATCTGCTTCTTCCATGAAGCAGGAATCCTGTAGCAATGTCCATCTTGCATCAGCAGTCACTTCTCTGTGCGTCCTGCATGTCCAGTTTATACAGCATAAAGTCAAACAGTCCAGAAGAGCAGTACCTTGCCCAAATGGCTAGTCTTGCCATATTAGAAGCAAACTTCATAATGTGTTTCTTCGATGTCCATCTTCTTTTCTGATGCAGGTGGTGTTACCAGGAGCAGTTGTGCCTCATTGTCAAAAAAAACCCCTAAACCATTTTAAATGCCATATTCTGTAGATCTTTGAAAGGTTTGAAGAATTCCTATTCATCTCAAATACATCTCTGCATATCTAGAAATCCTAACTAACTTAACTCCAAGTTTTGACTATCATAGGTAACTCTCTAATCCGTACTAAATTATACATTACATTTTTCAATAAGCTATATAAACATAATACCTAAACAAGAGGAGAAATATACATATCACAAAATTGACCTTAAATTGTATCCCTAAATGAAAATCCATTCCAAAACAAAGTATTCATATCTATACCATAATTCCCTTTTTACCTTTAAAAAGATTGCTTGTGGTTATAGCCATTTATAACCAAGCCCATTTAAATGAAAACAACATTTATAAACAATATTTGGGAATTTGGGCGTCGTTCTTTCCAAACTACTTCCTGCTGGTAGGGAGTGCTGTCATAAAGAAGATGCATAAATCTTGGCTGTAGACATTGCTTCAGGGGGTCTTGCTTGATCAAACCACATTAGTCGGCAAGGAATCCACAGCTTTTCATTTTCTGTGGAAACAAAAATAGAAATCCTTTTCCCCAGTAACTTGTCCTTAGGCTTAAATTTTGGAGTCAAAGCATTTTTAAAATATATAAATTGAATTAATCCAGCAGCATTTCTTTTATCAGTAGTTGTTATTTTCTCAGCAATCAAATAATTTAAAGACAAAAGAATCGCGTAGAGTATCCAAAATTTCTCTGTGCTTTCCATCTTTACGTGGCTTTTTTTTCATTACTCTATTTCTTCTATGTCTAGTTTTACATATTTAGAGACAGGGTTTCTCTGTGTAACTTTTATCTGTCCTGGAATTCCCTCTGTATACCAGGTTTACTTTGAAATCACAGAGATCTGTTTGCCTCTGCCTCCCGAGTGCTGGGATTAATGGCGTGCACCACCACATCCATCCATTTTACTTTCTTTTTTCTTTTTTAAACCATTGTATCCTGTTTCTTTTTCTCTTCCAAGCCAGTGTACTTTTTAAAACACAGTGTAAACCTTTATTGTAGTTCTCGTACACACCAATGAATTGTTAGCAGAGTTCTTTAAAAAGCAAGGCGGTTTTTTTTTTTTTTGCTGCTTATGCTAATTTTGGAAACCCCCCTTAAAGGAGCCGAACAAATCTCTGTCTACAGCAAAACAAATCCAACCGAGAAAATGCTGCTACCAAGAAGTCTGTCTAATATCTGTTCCTTTGTTTCTAAAAGCTTTTATTAGTTTTAAGTGAAAGTTCTTATAGCTACGTTGGGGGCCATCTGTAGCTTGTTGTTTTCCGCCAGCCCGACTGCCGCTAGTCTGGCGCACGGGCCCCAAATAACACTCTGAGACTCTGTATTTGATACAATCCTGTCGTCCAGTTACCATTATTGTTTATGGGCTAGCTCTGTCTTAATTATTAACCCATTTCTACTTATCTAAGTATATCCACGTGGTCATCTTATTGGAGAGCCGCCTCAGACGTCTTCCTTCCTTTCTGGTCTACATGCTGACTCCTCCTAACTACTAACTCTTTCCTCCTCCTAGTCTCCTAGCCCCGCCTATCTAGTTTCCTATTGGTCAACAGGGCTTTATTAATTAACCAGTATGAGAAACATATTTACAGAATAACATCTCCCATCAGAAAGGGTTTATTAGGCTTACTTCAACAGGGCTGTTCATCACTGAAGAAAGTCATGACAGAATGCAAACAGGGCTGGACCCTTTGGACACAGAGGTGACACAGAGGCCATGCATGGTAGCTTGTTACTGGCTTCCTTCCCATGACTTGCTCAGCAAACCTCCATATAGAAATCAGGACCAACTGCTCAGGAATGGTAGCATCCACTATGGACTGGGCCCTCCCACATCGATCACTAAATGAAAAAATGTCTTACAGCCAGGTCTCATTGAAGCATGTCATCAACTGAATTGAGTCACAATCTCTCTCTCTCTCTCTCTCTCTCTCTCTCTCTCTCTCTCTCTCTCTCTCTCTCTCTCTCTCTGTCTCTCTCTCTCTCTCTGCCTCTCTCTGTCTCTCTGAACCCTACTTGCTGATCATGATTTCAGGTACTAATCCAGCTCCATACTTGCCTCCATGTCATCATATAACCTGCCATTATGGTCATGGACTTAGTCTATGAAACTATAGGCAAGTCCCCAGGTAAATACCTTTCATTATAAGTTGTCTGAGTCATGGTGTATCATCACAGCAACAGAACAGTAATGAAGAAACTTTGTAACTGCTTTCTTCACAAAACTCTGATGCAAGCTTTGGATTCCTTGCCATTTTAAACTAAGAGAACCTAACAAGAGATAGATAAAGTGACTAATAAAATACTCTCATCCAGGAGTCAGAGGCTGATAATCTTCTATTGTCAGTGTTACTATACTTTGAAAACATTCAGAAATTGACCCCTTGGGATCATCAATGTTTCTTTCAAATCACTTCCCGGCTTCGGTGTAAAAGGAGGGGGGCAACAAAACTGGAACAAATTCTGAGAAACTGACATCCTCAGGACACTGCTCACCCACACTTCCCACCTCATCACCCAAGACTCTGTAATTACAATTGTAATGATTTTCAATCCACAAATGAGAAAACCAGGGAGAGGGCTGGCCTCAGGGATGGAGATGTGCAGAGGAGCCCTTTCCCCTGGTGAAGCCAAACTCCTGACAGCAGTGAGAGCTGCTGTTAACCCAGGGACTAGGGAGTGATAAACAGGGCCTGCCTAGTGCACTGACACCCATCCTGAGCCTGCACAGACTGCACAGGTGAGTGTAGCTGTGTCACTCAAGACTGAGGCTGCCTTTGACTTAAGGGGAATTGTGAGGCAGGGTGACTTTATGTGCAGAAAAGGAAGGTCTCAGTTCCTCTGTCACTGTGCAAAAGGACATGGCAGGACCCAGGGAGAAGACAGTTTATCGTCTTCCAGCTCTCCCCCAGAACCTTGTAAGGGAGTGTTTGCAGCGGTTTGTGGTCCCCTGTGCCAAAGCTGCTCATCACATAGGTCAGGACACAGGGGCCTGGTGGCACTGCAGTCTGGATGTGAGGAAGTATTTACTCTTTGCACAGCCTTATAATTTACCCCACCCCCAGAACCAAAGATTTTATTTGAGCTGTATGTCTTATCTCTCACATTCTTTTGAAGATAGAGCTTTCTTGCCTTCTGACTCTGATTTTATTTTCTGAACTTTCCAAAATATAACACAGGGTACAGCTGCTCAGAATCAGGGAAAGTGTACATGAAGACACATGACAAGAGCAAAAGTGATTTCTGTAGAAAATTAATTCTGTTTCTGGTACTTTGCTCCTCACAGTATGTTTTCATGGACAAAACAGCATCCTCGGGTTACAGGTGAGAACAGTGGATGTGAGAAAGCCAAATAAGATGATTGTTGTGACCCATGCAGAGATTGAGAGGGTTGGATTTGAGTCTGCAGTGGATGATTGTGAAGAATACTCTTGTGAATCCTGAACTTTGTGTGTGTGTGTGTGTGTGTGTGTGTGTGTGTGTGTGTGTGTGTGTATCTCTGTGTGTGTGTGTGTATCTCTGTGTGTGTATCTGTGTGTGTGTGTGTGTGTGGTGTGTGTGTACTTGTAGGCAACCTCTGGTGTTTGAAGCTTACTACTTCTCCTAGACTGACTCGCTAGAGACTCCCAGAGATCTTCCTCTCTCTGTATCCCTAGCACTGAAATTAAAAGCATGATACCACAGAATGTTTTTTCCGTGGGGTTCTGGGCATCTAACTCAGGTTCCCATGTCTCTATTTTAAGCATTTAATCAACAGAGGCACCTTCTCTGCACCCTGAGCTTTATCCTTCTAAAGCTTATGGCATTTCTCAGGCATTTGGAATTATTTGTAAGCTTTTACCACACTGCTTGCTACAGAAAACCTTGTCTTCATTAGATTCACACAGGCTATTTTACTGTTACATGCTTTAAGTGAGAAGTATGTGAAAGCTTCCTAAATTATGCAAACAACAGCCTGGATTAGACATCTTGTAGACATTAAACTTGGATCTCTTTCAGTCCCGATGCAGCACTGTTAAAGAAAGCAACGGCAATTTCATTATTACAAATTCTGTTTTTGATGGCTCAAAGAACATAGAAGTGTATCTGAAAACCTCACCAAGTCAAAAAATAATTATAGAGATATTACAAAGAAATTTAAATCATACTTTTCTTAAACCATAATACATATCTTTCACTAGATTGATGGAAGTCTGCAAATTCATTTACCAAATGTCTTACTCAAGTGAAGTTGACTTCTTTAGGCCATTCAGGTTTTAGATATCATAAAAAATGATACAGACTCTAGTGTCTCTCCAAGTGGGCTGCCAACTTTCCTCTGTGCAGTTTTAAAAAGAAGAACCTTGCTTAATAACTTATTCATCAACTAGTTTTATGAATTAGCAGCAATGCTAAATCCCTGAGATTGTCCAAACAAAAGCAGTGTCTCTGAGGCATTCTCTCTATCCAGGGCAGGAAGGAAGCAGATACACAGGTAACATAGCCTGGAGAGTTCAGAGAAAGCAGAGGAGTTTAAACTCTGAGCTGATAAGTGTAAAGGAGAGAGTAAGTAGCCATGAAGCATGATTACTTGACAAATACCAACCAGGGTATATCAATTGTAGTCCTGTGGCAAGGAAGACACCCATGCTATATTTGAGGGTGCAGGGGGTGAAGGAAATTTAGAAATAATGTTAATAAGGAAAGAATGCTAAATAGTGAAGGAAGAAGACAATTAAGTTTGGCTTGTATTCTGAGTGTTTTGTAAGAGGTGAGGCAAATAGCATAGTTGCCAGCTTCAAAAGCATTGTGTGTTATGTAAACTTGTTGGGGGTGGGGTGGGCTTATGTGTGCCCAGTTAATCTTGTACAAGTGTGTGTACAAGCACAGACCAGAAATCAGAATTTTCTGTCTCTTTAAATACCTTTCCAACTTTATTTTTCAATCAGGGTCCTCTCTGAACATAGAGCTCATTGATTCTGCAAGGTTAGCTGGCCAGTGAACTCCAAGGTTATGCCTGTTTCTATAACAAACCCCTTCCCACCAGCACTGGGACTGCAAATCTGCACTTCTTTAGTTTTTATTCGGTTGCGAAGGATCAGACCTTGGGTCCTCATACTTGTACAGCAAGCCTTTTGCAGACTGTGTCACATCCCCAGCTCCCAAAGGAATATTTTGACTTGATTATGTAAGGAAAAATATTAGAGAAGATATGATTCATACAGAACTTATGCATTAGCATGGTATATTAGGGAGATGTGATTCATAGCTTGAGGCATTTCTGACTGAGAAAGCATTAGTCTCAACAAACCTTAAAACATGTAATCATCTAGATGCCTCTTTAGTTAGAATCTATAAGGCCAGCCACTGAGCTAGGAAATGGTTTCCTGATATTTCTGTTAGAAGAAGTCTCAGGAGAAAGAGACAATAAGAATAAGGTGGGTAGGAGGTAAAAAAAAAAAAAAAAATTAAACCACCTTTGATAAGGTTTGACTTACATAGAATGTTGGGGACACAAGTTTTATCAGACTGATCCCCACCTTGATGTTAGAGGACAGGACTTTTGTCCCCCACTTCCCATAAAATATTAACTTTGTGCCTCTTATGGCAAAGGGATATGAGATACAGAGTATATATCATAATCTCCCATGAGAAACGGATCCTTTTGGCCAAAAACAATTTTCTGGAGGAGCTGCAAGTATTTTAAAGTTCCACTATCATTTGAGTGATGGTTGATTAGGGGGAGTGAGGAGGATCAGGATGAGGCACCAACACAGTCCAGGAGCCTGAGGTCACACTGGGTGTGGCGAGGACAAAGGAAGGAAGGACTGTCAGGCTAATAGTTAGGATTGTGTTGTTTAGAAAACTGACAAAGTGATGCCATGCAGTTAGCTTTTGTCTGGGAAGAGCATGGTCACATGAACTTGAAGGAAGAAGGAACTTTGTGAAAGGCAGGATATATGCCCAGATCGTAGCTATATAATTTCCATGGAAATGAAAAAAAAAGACAAACAAAAGAAAACAAACAAGAAAACAAAGAATATGGCTGGGCATCATTAAGGAAAGAACAATCTGTGTTTACAGACTTGAAACCATTCTTTTCATTGGAATAAGGAGAGAAAATCTTACACTTGTTTCTCAAATGATTTTTCCTAGTGCTCTTAATGAAGTCAGAAGATGACATGGAATAACATTATCCAGACAATAATCTTCCTTTGTCTTATTGGACCTGGAATTGTGGGGAATATCCTAATGTTTGTGAGACGTGTATACACTTCTGCCTCGGAGACCGAGAAAAAGCCTGTGGACCTCATCCTCATCCACTTGGCACTTTCTAATATGATCATTATTTGTACCACTGGGATCAGAGATATCGGTGCAGTGTTTCATTTCAGAAACTTCCTTGGAGACATTGGCTGTAAAGCTGTGGTTTATCTGGCAAGGATGGCACGGGGCCTCTCCATCTGTACCACCTGTCTCCTCAGCATGGTCCAGGCTGTCACCATCAGTCCCAGGGCCACCATTTGGAGCAAACTCAAGCCACAGACACCACAGCAAGTTCTTACCTATGTCTTGCTCTTTTGGATCTTTAATGTTCTCACAAGTTCCAACTTGTTGTACTATATAAGCGCAGGCAGTGGCAACAACAGATCTGGAGTTACAGGGTATATTGGGTATTGCTATATGCTTCCATCCAGGTACACAGTTAAATGGCTTTTCCTCTCGCTCATGGCTGTGCGTGACCTGACCTTTCAGAGTCTCATGGGCTGGAGCAGTGGATACATTTCTTTTTACCTGTATAGACATCACAAGCAAGTCCTCTACCTTCATAGCTGCAGGTTCGTAAGAAGTTTCAGTCCGGAGATCAGAGCTGGACAGAGTGTTCTCCTTCTCATGGCCTGTTTCCTTTTCTTCTATTGGACAGACTTCATTTTCTCCTTTTACACAGGTGTCATGGTAACACATGATTCTGTTATACTAAATATTAAAACATGTCTAGAACTTGGTTATGCTGTTCTCAGCCCCTTTGTCCTGAGGATCAGAGATGTCCCTGTTGCTAAATCTCCGTGTTCTCACTGAGAAATGCTAGGATTATGTTCCTGCACAAGCCCAAGATACACACTGTCATTTATTTGCCTTGATATTTTGTAGGGTATGTGGTGAGCATGTAGCTTTGCTATGTATTGTAAGCTGTCCTGGAAGCCACTTTTTAGCCCAGGCCTTGACCTTGTAATCCACCTGCCAGGACATTACAAGCATTTATCATCACACCACATTTGCCTTAGTATTCTATCATATCCTAACATTAAATCAGGTAAGCATGTTAGTAACTTTTTTTTTTTTTAAAGAAAATAATACTAGTGTGGTAGTTTGAATGTAATTGCCCCCCATAAGCTCAGGAGCGGAACTAAAAGAAGGTGTGGCCTTTTGGAGTCGGTTGGCCCTTTTGGAGGAAGTGCATCACCATGGGCCCAGGCTTTGAGGCCTCCTATGCTCACGCTATTGCCAGTGTGGACACACACTCCTTTACTGACTGTGGATTAAGATTCAGAACTCTCATCTCCTTCTCCAGCACCATGCCTGCCTCCACACTGCCATGACCCACCATGATGATAATGGACTGAACCTCTGAAACTGTAAGCCACCACAATTAAATGTTTTCCTTTATAAGAGTTGCCATGGTCGTGGTGTCTCTTCACAGCAATACAAACCATAACTAAGACTCCTAATACAAGGCCACTTAAGTGTAGTTCGGGGTTTCTAGCAGGTGGAAAGTGGATTCTTCCCATCTTCCCATCCACTATCCCTATCTTGTGACTTTAACTTTATTTACACTGGGAAAACACTGGAGGCAACACTGCTGTCAGAAATCAGCAATTTTCCCCCTCAAAGCCACAGGATGAGAGCAAGATAGTGCAGGTGGAGGCGAGGAGGTGACCCTTTTCTGGGGTGGGTTTGTACAGCAGAGTGAAGATGACAGTGAGACAAGTGAAATCATCACAAGCCAGCAGATTTGGTCTCCAATTGTTTGGTGTCTGATGTTGTCAGGTTCTAAACTGGCCAGGAAACCAGCGATGACAATGTGGGATAACTCTAACCATGTTACAATTCAGATAATCTCATGAGAATCTCTGACAAATGGGCTCTCTCAATGATGCCATCATAGGTCTATAGACCTTGCTCCAGGCTGGAGCCTTCCTGCCATGCTGTGGTGTGAATACCTCACCAGCAGCTTGTTAACACTGCAGTTTCCACCTCTGGCTCCATGTCAGTCACAGTGGGAGACACTGTACATCTGGGTCACTAAATCACTTTGCCTGTAATTCCAGGCTCCATTGTCACTGACGCTGCACAGATGCAGACATATGCTTCTGAGCTGTGGAGTAGGAGACCAGGGAACTTAGGCTGCACTGGAAATTTGCTTAGTAAATGCCAAAGGGCACAGCTTTGTCAACCAGAAGGGAATCTGTGCTCTGAGAACTCCACAGCCTCTGACCCAAGAGGAAATGGTGGGTCCAGAAGTACTCTGACCTGATGTCCTCCAGGGTCTGTGTGCTGTAGACTCACTCTGGAAGCTTCGGTCAGTATAGAGTGTGCACTGCCTGGAGGGCCATTAGACTATACATCAAAGTTGTCCATCAACTCACTACAGTTCCTGCCGGAAGAGAAAGGGAAACACCTTGGCAGTTAATGATGGAAGTGGAGCCAAACCAACTCTTTGTAGCTCAGTATCAAATAATTACCTGGCAGGAAGGAAGCTCACTCACTCTTGGTCTCTCCAAGGTCCAAGAGTTGAAACTCTCAAGAGCAAAGGAAGAGAAAGGTCATGCTGTTGGTTTGTAATGTACTGCTCTTTGCTAAGATAAACTATGTTTTTAAAAAGGTCTAACTAGATTAGGGACCACCTTCAGAGTATTATGAAATATACACCTGGCTAGGGAGGAGGACTGTTTCTCTACAGCATTTATAGCATTTACAGATTGTATGAGTCTTTTGAGTGGACAGTCTTTCTCATGAGTGGACAGTCTTTCTTATGAATGGACAGTCTTTCTCATGAGTGGACAGTCTTTTTCATGAGTGGACAGTCTTTCTCATGAGTGGACAGTCTTTCTCATGAGTGGACAGTCTTTCTCATGAGTGGACAGTCTTTCTTATGAGTGGACAGTGTGAACAGAATGAGAGATCTGTTCCTCACCTAGCATTTCTATCCATATCTCTGTATTGTCTACATTTTCTCATACGTCTTAAAAAGTGAAAGTGATTTACAACTAACCTTCAACAAATGTACCTTTGTTGCACAGTGTGTAATAATTCCCATTTAAAAAGCAAAAATAACTTATCCACTTACTCTGGAACTATTATTTGGTGGGTACAGTGAAAACACTTGAAAATTCTCTTAGCGAATTCACAGTGTACAGTACAGTAGAAACAGTTGTCCCCTTGCTTTGCACTGGGTCTCTTTAAATAAAGAACAGCTAGTGGTTGCCCATGTTCTTGTCCCTCCAGTAAGCTTCAGTAATTATGTAAGCGAACTAACCCAGCAGACAGCCTCTTATTATTTACTCAAAAAATACATTATGACCCTAAGAAACAGCTTTTGTAACTTTTTTTTTGGCCTGAAGTCTGTTGTATGTATAAAAGCTGCACAGACAAAGTGGGTCTAGAGAGAATGAGAGCTGGAAATAAAGAGTGCAATACCCCAAGACCCTGAGATGTTGCTTGAGTCTTTTTCCCCTTAGATAAGAGATTTTCCTAAAATCTTCACTGCTTTGGAGGCATTCTTTTGGCACCTTGTGTACAGCTCTGGGAGCAGGCTCTACAGGCTGCAGAAATAGATCTAGTATACATCTTCTACATGTGTATATTTGGTTTCCCCAGCACCATTGTCCTTCCCTGTGGACCAAACTTGCTATACTACCAACTTGACACATAATGCATGCCCAACTGTTGCAATAAAGGCATGACTGATATGGAGGCAACCAGATGCTCTCTATTGGATCTGAAACCCAATAAACAGAAGGAAATTCCTATTGGATGCCATATAGCTGGTCTAAAGCCTATGATTGAGTGGTGTGTTCACAGACCCAGTGTGGAGGCTGCAGCTGTCATTTTGCTAAGTAATATGATGGGCCTGTCAAATCACATTCTAAATATGGACTACACCCATGTTTAATGTTGCCATAAGCTTTATAAACAGAAGCTTCTTTTTGCAGTGGACAGTGGCTACTTCAAAAACTCAAAGCTAGATATATTGTTGATGATAAATGTTATAATCACCAACATTTTTACAATCATATTTCTTCTATCTTCTTGTGAGGATGATTATAATGTAATGGTACTAATTTAAAATAAAATCCATTTGTTCTAAGATTTTATTTAGTATATCTTATAATTAAGGATGTTGTATTTTATGTAATATTGTCATCATATTTTACTAATGCACATACAATGTTATAATAGTCATAAAATTAAGCAATGATATTTTCAGTGTAAGATGTGGAATGTGCTGGCTGGCCCAGGACCTTCTCACCAGGTAAACAGCAATCCTATAGCATATATAAATGGTGCTGGTCCTTTGAACATTCTTTTTGTAAGCTATATTAAACCTGCCTAAGTCACATACTAGACACATTCCCTCTTGGGGCTTGCATATGGATTTGTAATCCACAAAAACACAAATGTTCACCTCCATGCCAAATGCCATTAGAAACAAGTCAACTGTTTGCTCACAAGGCTCAGAACCATTTCCACTTTAAAAAAAAAAAAAAAAAAAACACGTGGATCCAGGTAACACCTTTCTGAGGAAAACAACAGTAATCATAGTACACATTTGCAACAAAGGCCTTTTTTATTAATAAAATATATTCATTCCATGTGCTTTTCACACATTCATTCCAGCTCCCTTCACATCCACCTTCACCACAGCCCCTCCTCCCAAAAAAGAAAAAAACATTAAAGAGAAAAAATAACAGAAAAAAATTAAAAAGAAAAAGAAGGGAAATGGATTAAAAACCTAGTCATGGAAGCTGCAGTGTGACCCAACAAGTCATGCCATGTATGCCTTGGCCCATACATCTCTACTTGCAAGTGTTTATTGCAAAGAATCTTCAGTCTGATTGGAGGCCTCTGGTCTCCACTACACATTCGATGCTGGGCCCCCTCTAGGACTCTTTCTGAACATCCCACTGACAGCCTGTGATGTGGAGATCCTGCAGCTTTGGGTCTTTAGGTCAGGTCCCTTCACGTGCTCCACCAGATTGTAGATGGGGTAGATGTTGGGGCATGTACAGTCATAACCCTGGGTCTGTCCTGGGCAACTGGACATCCACCAGATGGGAATTAGGGACAGCTATCTCATGCTCACAGTTTCAGTGCTGGCTCACCCATGCCTCTGCGAACAGAATTGGATCTGCAGCAAAACCTTTATATTGTAGAAAAATTCTAGTGTGTAAGAGGCAGTCCTGATAAATGCAAACATGCAGATATTTGACAAAGGATTCCATCTTTTATTCTGTGGAAACTTTTGTGGGTCAGGACACACATAAGTTTTACAAGTGCCCTTGAACTTTTATAATGAGTAATCATTGCTTTTGGAATAAGGCATTTATACTTCAAGTCCCATTAGATACTTAATGTGCAGGAATGAAACAATCACTTACAGCAAAGCCATTAACTGTTGCTGGCACTTTCTTGTCCCGCCAGGTCCTGCTGCCCTTCTCGGCCCCGAATATTCACACAGAAACATATTAAAATGTTGGCCCATGTCTAGGGCTTCTTACTGGCTAGATTTGTCTTAATTATTAACTCATAACTATTAATCTGTGTGTTTCTACATGGCCTTATCTTACCAAAGAACACCTGGCAGGGTCCTGTCCTCCCAGTCTCTACATGGAGTCTCCTCACCGTTTCTCTCTGCCTACTTTTCCCAAAATTCTCCTTGTTTCCTAGTCTTGCCTATTTTCTGCCTCTATTGGCCAAATAGTGTTTTATTCATCTACCAATAAGAAAGACATATATTCAGAAGGACATTCCCCCATCACTTAACTACCAATAGGCACAGGTAGAACAAGGAACTCTAAACTTGTCCTGGTCCATATTTAGAACTTGTTCAGTAAGCAGAATTCCAAGTGATGGACATCATTTATTCTACTTCTGTTTAAGGTGAGATTTTAAAAAGGAGAAAAAAATTGACTAGGTCTGTGTGTTAGGAGCCAGTTCCTTGCCAGGTCACAGCTTGGCACTTTGGGAAAGTGAAAGCCAGTCAGGAGATGTAGGAGCTCTGTACACAGAAACTTAGTTACCTGTTCATTTTCTCACCTCACATCCTTCCCTCAAAGTAATTAAGCCCTAATTATCTTGAAGTAACTTCTGAGCAAAACAGATGTAGTAACTGTGGAGAGAGGGGAAGCTGTACTTCAGGGACTGGGGCTCTGCAGAGGCCTCCCTTCCCCCTGACACTGTCACAACATGAAACTTGAAGTCTGCAATACCTGATGGCAGCCAAGAGCCCCACAGATCCTGACAGTACAAATATGACCTGCAAGTGTCACCTTCCCAGAGCTGCTCCAGAGCCTGTCTGCACCACAGAGGTCCAGGTGAGTCCATGGAAGTAAGAGCTCCCATTCCCTCAGCTGTGCCGTGGAGAGTGTCATTGCAGCAGACACTCTGTCTGTCTTTCTGTCTCTCTCTGTCTCTGTCTCTCTCTGTCTCTGTCTCTCTTTGTTTCTGCCTCTCTCTGTGTCTCTCTCTGTGTCTCTCTGTCTGTGTCTCTGTGTCTCTGTCTCTCTGTGTCTCTGTCTCTCTGTGTCTCTGTCTCTGTCTCTCTCTGTCTCTCTGCTCTCTCTCTCTCTCTCTCTCTCTCTCTCTCTCTCTCTCTCTCTCTCAGCTCTGGGAACCACAGGACCTCCACTTTCCTTCTGTCCCTAACAAGGCTGGTCCCTGGCTCCAGAAAGATCTGAGGGGACTCAGTCCTGGAGACTGAGAAATGGAACAGAAATGCTGAGGCATTGCTATCCATCCTCAGGCTGGAGTATAGGACAGAGCACTGGCTGGGTCTTTGCCTAACGTTACCTGCTTGCCTTTTAAAAAAGGAATCAGTAAAATACAGAAAACTTTGAAGAGACAGGGACTGGAGAGATAACTCAGTGGCTAAGAGCACTTGCTGCTCTCCCACAGAACCTGGGTTTGTACCAGCAACCACACGATATATCACAACCATCCTGGAACTGTATTCCAGGAGATCTGATTTCTTCTGCCCCCCCCCCCAACACACACCAGGCATGCATGTAGTGCACATAGAGACAGGAAGATGAAACACCCATACATATAAAACTGTTAAAAACAAATTAAAAACAAAACTCTGAGACAAGCAGGATGGTACACCCCTGTGACATCAGCACTAGAGAAGTGAGTCAGGGAGACAGCATGCTGAAGGCCAGTCTGTTACATAGGAAGACCTTGTCTCAAAACAAGAGAAAAGCAAAACCAAATGTTGCTGACTTTCAGTCTCCAGATTCACCAGCATAATCATTGCTATCTGTGCTTATAAAATATGTACTTACCAACTTTGGTACATTTTCATATTTCAAGTGTTTTCTTTTATAATGTGTTGGCAAGTCCTAAACCTGTTTATGAGAAACTTGAAGGTTTTCGATAAAGTTTTTTTTTTTTTAATTCTGTCATATAGTTATACACACTTGTAAGTCAATTTTCCTCATGGTAAGCTTGCTGGTGTGGAGAAGTATAAACCACTAGAGCAATAGTTACCATTACCATCTTGAGAATTCCTGCTGTAAAGAATCCAGGCTATTAAGTAATACAGCCTGAAACAGCTAATCTTAATTTTATTCCAGTGCTAAGGAACAAGGAGCAACAGTCTTAGTTGGCATGGAAGAATCATTAATGCACCTTAGCACTTGGGGATTATACAGAATGTGGTATTCTTTGTCTCTGCAAATGGAAATCATGTCTTTTTAAACTAGTTTTCTAAAACATTCCACAAGATAATCTAGGAGATGAGCCAGCTTACCTCCCTGTGTTTCTTCAGTTAGAAAAGAGAAATCACTTTTGAGATATCCCAGAAGCTGGCTTCAAATAGGAGTCAGAGCTTTAAAGTTTGGAGAAAAGTAAAGAGGCTTAGATCATGGAAATTCCCAGTCCTTAAACAAAGGGGAAACAGTCAATAATTTCCATCAGGAGTAGAGGTAAAAAGATTGTGGGGATATTGACAGATTCCGATCTCTAAGCATATATTTAATGAATATTCCAAATGTAGTAATAAATGCCGTAATGCTGCTAAGCTTGCTGTTACTGTTGTGTGTATTTCATTATTCACAGACATAGGATGGTATCATGTATTCTAGGGTGCAATAGTATAGGAGATAATTATCCCTTTGTTAGAGGAGCAGCTGAAAGGCAATAACTGACATTTCTAGAGTCATAAGGCAACATGAACCCAAACCTGGAAACATGGCTCTTTTTATGCAGGTCAAGGTGACATCATCAAGACATAGACATTTAAAATAATCCTGTTTCACAGAAAGAAGGGAACAGAGGCATTCCAAATACTCAGAACACATGAAATATTCAGATTAAAAAAAAAACAAACAAAAACCTCAAAACAACAACAATAAAAGAAATATCCAGATTCCTCTCATTCTAGAAAAGCCACCAATGCTTACCATAAATCCCTGAGAAATGAGAATGGAGCTCCCGAACATGAAGAATAGCATCCTGTTGAGATCTAAAGTTCTGTAATCATCTCAGACTGATGTAGAACAACACAGCCTGCCTGAAAAACAGGTTAGAAAAGAAACAGGGGGAACAGTATGCAAAGCAAACTGACATAACTGATGCTCACAAGACCCTACAGATGCAAATGTCACCATGGTCCTTTAGATTGGGGAGGAAGATCCTGCTCAAGCTGTGTGCCCCACCGTACAGTGCTATATATAGCCAATACTGAGGACTCATACTCAAAAACTTCACTCATTTCATAGCAGTATATATTTTTTCATTAATCCCCTTCTCTCATCCACCTCATCTTTATCCGCTGGTCCAGAGCTATTCCAAACTTCTTTAGATGCCCTGAAGTCACTCATTGAGGTCACAGATTCCCCGAAGACATCCACTGAGATCACAACCATCTGCTACAACTCTCCTAGGACATGCCCTGAGACTCCTCATAATGCCCTACCTAGTTGCAACCTAGTAGTTACATGAATTTTTAAGACAGAAGTCTTTTTCAGGAAGTCTTTTGATGATTCAGCTTTAACAGTTGGACCATATTTGGAAAGGTTATTCAGTATGACTTGACTTTGAGAACTATTTCTTATTTTAAAAAAATCATAAGAATGTATATGGAATAAAATCACAGAATGGTTAATGTCAAAAAATGTAAATGGAGAAATCCAAATTATAAAGCTTTGAAGCCAAATGCAAATCTGAAAATAGGTATACTAATCAAGATGCAGATAAGAAAGGAATATCAGGCAAAGGAGGAAACAATGTGGAAAGTAAAGTTGCTAAATCTGAGAGATGGTATAGGTGTTGACTCAGCAGAGAATCCCAGTGTCTTTGAGTGTGATGTGGGGGAAAGCAGACAGGTTCAGCATGAGCCTCAGGCTTTGAGATTGGGGTGGGGAAATATGATGCAATAGAATGAGAAACAGGCAGAAATTTTAGTTAAAGGAACTTGGAGTTCAATTTAACTTTGTTAACAGTTAACAAGGACAATGCATGCATGCACACACGCGCACACACACACACACACACATACACACGCATGCATACAGAGAGAGAGAGATTTAAACATGTCAGTTTTGCTCGTGTAGAGCTCAAAAATAAAAATCTCCTTTAAAACTTTAGATTTTTGAATAGCAGTTACCTAACTCACCTGTCAGAATACACACAATATCCCAGAGTCCACGATGGGGGGAAAAGGAGACATTTCAAGGAACTAATCTACATTACATGTGTCCACTGCTGCTTCTTGCACACTAGAAAATTCTATTGGGAAAAAAAATGGGTTTTTCAGATCCATGCCTAACATTACTGATGCTTTCTTGAAAAGTGTTTGCAGCCTGGAGACAAGTTTTTCTACCTAGGAAGGAAGAAATGGTTTTGAAGTTTATTAAGGAAATAATTTTCCTCTTCATGACTATGGTTGGTACTCTGGGGAATATTTCTGTGTCTATGAATTATATGTTCAGTTGGTGGGGAGGCCCTGAGAAGAAACCCATACACCTTATTCTCATCCACTTGGCTTTTACAAACATCATAATCCTTCTTGCAAAAGGATTGCCAAACACAATAGCAGCCTTTGGATTGAGAAACTTCCTAGATGACATAGCCTGTAAGATCCTCATTTACCTGGAGAGGGTGGCCCGTGGCCTCTCCATCTGCACCAGCAGTCTCCTCACTGTGGTCCAGGCCATCATCATCAGTCCCAGAGCATCTGGGTGGAGGATGTTCAGACCAAAGTCTGCATGGCACATCCTTCCATTTTTTTCATTCTTTTGGATGCTCAATGCTTTAATAAGTATGAACCTAATCCATTCCATCACAAGTATTAACCTGAATACATCACAGCTTAAGAATGACTACAACTATTGTTATTTTATGCTAGAAAGTCAGAAAACAAAGTGGATTGTTCTTCCTCTCATGGTCCTGAGAGATGCAGTATTTCAGGGTGCCATGGGAGGGGCCAGTGGCTACATGGTACTTCTTCTCCACAAGCATCACCAGCATGTCCTCTACCTTCAGAACTCCAAGCTTCTCTACAGAACTCCCCCTGAGCTGAGAGCTGCTCAGAGTGTCCTCCTGCTGATGCTCTGTTTTGTTTTCTTCTATTGGACTGACTGTGCTTTCTCTCTATTTTTAAGTCTCTCTTTAGGGAACAATTCTGAGATAATAATTATTCGAGAATTTCTGGTTCTTGGATATGCAATCTTCAGCCCCCTTGTGCTAATTCACAGGGATGGACTTCTGACTGAGTGTTCGCACGTTCAGTGGAAGAAATTGAGAAACTATCTCTCTAATTTATCTGGTTGATAAGCATGAAAAAATCCTCAGTCCTGTAATATTGTGGGTAAGACTTTAAATATGTTTATATTCTTAAACAGTAATCCTGGTCACTCACAGTCTTTATTTGAGAGAGATCTAAGCAAAGTACAATGACATAGAAATCTACAGCTAGGCACCTTCAAGAAGTGGCTTTAATTACAGATTGTGAAAATGATTTTCTCAGAACTAGTGGGATGTGTGAGAACAAATTAGGTACATTTTCTCAAAATGTATCTTTGCTTCCAGGAATTTCTTATCTTAGTTCTATAGCC
This sequence comes from Cricetiscus sungorus, assembly GCA_030556225.1. Lineage (NCBI taxonomy): Eukaryota > Metazoa > Chordata > Mammalia > Rodentia > Cricetidae > Cricetiscus > Cricetiscus sungorus. The sequence goes on along the minus strand of JANBXA010000392.1, from coordinate 6,766,004 downwards.
ACAGGTAGATTTGTTCTTTGAGAGTTTCATTGGGAAAAAATGTTATACATTATAGGATTGTTGTTTCCTGAACACTATAATATAAAACAAAAAGCCCATTTTTGGCTGCTTAAAATCAGGTTAATTATCCAGCCACAGGAAGGATCTTAGGGACTGGAAAGAAACAATGAAGAATCAAAACATCTTTATCAAGATGTCAAGAGAATCCATGGATACCAATCACAGAACTAAAGTACATGGACATATTTAACGGATGCATGAAGAGCCTCTGCAGGAAAACAGACTGTACACTGTGTGATAATCATGTAATGAGTGCACAGTGAAGTTTCATTCTGTATCCTTCTATAATTGCTGCATTGACAAAAATGTGAATTCCTCTTTCTTCAATGTGGATAAATAAATGTGTTCGCAAGCAGAAAGGGCTTTTTGTAGCTGCCCTTTGTTATTATCCTGGCTCTCTACACACTATCCATCTCTCTGTCACCAAAGAACTGAAAAAGGATCTGATTCTACTTTAATTTAATTGACAATTTCTGCAATAGGGTCCACACAATAAGGTATTAGGTAGAGAGTATGATTCTAGCTATTGGATATTGAATGTACCCATTATGAAAAATATTTACTGATCGTTAACTTATTATATAATCTATGAACATAAAACTCTAGAATTGTTAGAGACATATTTGTACCCTATTTGAAAAAAAATAACATTTCTATCACCTCTGGCAAGAACTCCCGTAGACATTTGGGTTCTACTTTACAATGGAGACAACATATTTGTTTGGTTGCACAAAAAATAAATGTTAGCAATTTCTGTTACAAGTTTATGCTATAGCTCCTTAAGTAGCATGACTTTCTGGTATAAATGCAACTTTATATGGTTATTGTAAAACTATTACTTATCTTAGTTTCATGGTTTTCTTGTTAAAAGCTTTTAAAAGTATCTATCGTAAATACTAGACCAACAAACACTTCCTCAATCCGTTTTTGAGAAATGACTCAAAAGGAAGTGAGCTAAGAACCTAGGGGTGGGGTGAAAAACGTGTTAAATCTAAACCATGAGAGAAGACGGCTGCGCACTAAGAATAGATAGAAACATAACCATTGATACAATCTGAGAAAGAGTAGACTGGAATTTAAGTTTCTTAAATTGGTGCTATTCTGGGTTTCTCTCTGAAAAAGCAGAATTAAATCAAAATTAAAATGGATTTAAAGTTATATGCAGAAAATAAATAAAAGTAAGAAAATGCTGAGTTAAAACTGTTGTAACCCTACATAAGTGTAAGGAACAGAATTTGAAAATATGGAATTTATAGTAGGTTCATCAAGTGAATTTTACTTTCCATTTGTTTTATTGCTGGTAAAATAAAAAAAAATATGAACACAAATCCTGAAGTGACTATTGCTTACAGAACCTTTCAAAATGTGTGAATAAATGATGACTAAAAAAAATGTTTGAAACCTGGTACCTTCAGATCGAGGCATTTTGCCAGATACGGGTGTGCATGCCTGCAATCTCAGTACTAAGGGAGTTAAGAAGGGAGGAAGGGGAGTTTGTGGGGAAAGGAGAAAGAGGAGAAGGAGGCCGAGGCAGAGCTGGGAAGATGATTATATCAGTAATGTGCTGGCTGTGCACACCTGAGAACCTGAGTTCAGATCCCTAGGACCCATATGGTTATAATAAAATAAACCAGGCATAGTGCAGTGAGCAACTCTAGCACTGAAAAGACAGAGAAAGACAGATCCTGCCAGCTCACTGGCCCCCCAGTCTGTGCATTCTATAAGCTCTGAGAGAGACCCCTTTGATAAGATGTACAAGACAGGTGAGATAGCTCACCAGGTAAAGGTACTTGTCGCCAAACCTAATAAAACAAGTCTGGTACTGAACTTTTTTCCATAAGTTCCGCCTCTGACCTCCATGTGCATCACACACACACACACACACACACACACACACACACACACACACACAAACAAATGTGTCCCCCAAAAATAATGATCTGATTTGAACTATTCTGATCACCACGTCACCATGACCATGACTAAGTCTTACCACTTGTTTCCTTTCCCCTTGGAATCAGTTCATCAAAGTTTGTCCAGAGATTCCATGTCAACCAGAGAGCCCCAGCACAAAACTTGAAGGCAAGACCCTATTGCTAAAACTATCACAAACTTTACTTAATGGACTTGGGGGGAATTAAGCTGGTTAGTGACCCAGAGGCCTTCTCCCTGAGAGCTACCTCTTAATATCATTATAAGATAATATACAAGCTGCTAAGGCAGAAAAGCAAGCAGCTGTTTTCAGCTGTAAAGCATACAAACCACAATGGCTGACCTGGCAAGATATCTCTACTGATTCAACAGTGGCACATATATCTTAGAGCTAACTAACAGCTGTCTAACTGGACTTAAAGCATGTTCAACAGGAGAAAACTCATGCTTGACCCTATCTATAAACCGAGCCAAGATCTCATAGGTAGAAAGGTCATAGACTGTAGAGGAGAAACTTACTACACTGTTTTCCTAAACCAATATAGCTTTAAACTGTGTTCCAAATACTTACACATACTCACAGATAAGCGAAGCTCTCACCAATTGTGGTGGTTTGAATGAAAATGACCTACATAGGATTATAGGGAATGGCATTATTTGAGAGTATTAGGGCATGGGGCCTTGTTAGAACAGGTGTGATCTCTGGTTTGAGGAACTGTGTCACTAGGGGAGAGCTTTCATGTTTCAGAAACTCAAGCCAGGCTCTTGCTGCCTGTTGATCTGCATGTAGAACTCTCAGATGCCTCTCCAGCAACATGTCTGCCTGTGTGCCCCCATGCTTCCTACCATGACAAAAATGGACTAAATCTCTAAACTGTAAGTCAGGCCCAATTAAATATATTCCTTATAAGAATAGCAATGAAACTCTAAATGAGACATTCCTCATCAAAAAATAAAAACAAAACAAACAAACAAACACAGGGTTCCTTTGAGGCAGACAAAGGTTACTACAGAGATCTACAACTGGTCAAAACACATAGAGTAAGAGATTATGGGCAATGGGGTGCCCAGCTCCAATTGGCACATCCACAATACATCCCCTACACCTTAAGGCTCAAGGAACTTTTCAAAAGATCAGGCAAAAAGCTATGTCAGAGGACCAGCATACCTGCTGAAAGATAGTGTCTTCTAAGCATGATAGAAATATTATACCAATGAAACCTCAAAAATATGGTTGCCTGAACAAGATCTGAACATTGACCACACCAGAGACATGTCAGTGTAGATTAAAGGCAATTTCTTACAAGCCAACAGCTACAGGTGATGAAGGTGTGAGGGGCCAGGAAGGGTGGAAATTCTTTAAGGACGGTGTACTCATGTATGAATGCTTTAAAAAGTACAATAACAACAAATTTGTCTTTTAAAGAAACATGAAAGGTCACAATGAAGCAAGAGAAGGAGCCTCCATGGGCTGAGAGCTGCTCCTGGCAAAACTGTGGTCCCAGAGAGGATCCTAGGCTTATGCTTCTGAAAACTTAAAATGTAACTAAAATAAAAATGGAACACAGGTCACAATGCATTAGAGTGGGAAGCTATAAGGGGAACAGGAAGAATGGATTGGGGTTTCACAGTGCTCACAAATGTGGTTCAGGTTTGCCAGTGACATCAGTGTTCCTCCTGGCTCTCAGAAAGCTGCACTCTTGTTTCCCAGACTTGCAGAGGCAGTTGGTGGAAAATTCACAAAGTGAAGTGAGAAGAGCATCAAAGAAAGCACCACCCCATTTTTGGTGTGAGGGACTATGTACTGAGCTCTGCATCAAGTCATGTTCTGGGATCCAGCTGCTTCATTTCCTTATGAGATATGATGTTGACAGCTACTCCTCAGGGCTGGGAGGAGGGGGTAACAAGCTCTATCTTTAGGGGCAGTACTGTCTATCCAGTGACAGTCAAAAGATGCCTTACCTGTACATTTGTTGAACTTCCTCCACAGCAATGGGTTTTATCTACAAATAGCATCCCTCTGACCTCTGCCACCTAGTTAGCTGTCCTTCCAAGGGCAGGAACTCCCTACCCAGGCTGTTACATCTTTGAGACATTATCAGATATCTGCCTGGTCCTCTGCTCCCCATCCTACACACACCCCAGGTATCTGACTTGTCCTCCCCCTATCAGATTCCAGTCCACATCCCACCTGTATGAGGGGGATCAAGTACTCTTATACACAGGTCGAGAGAAATGTTTGCTTTCTCATTTCACTTCTGTGGACACAATTAAGACTGAGGTAATTCCTGAGATAAAGCGATGAGGTCATTGTGGAGGGACATGGAAGGTTGAACTTCAGGGACAGGTTCTGTAGAAACTCCCTTCTCCATGAAAGTACTGTGACTACAAAACTTGAGATCTCAGAGACATGTTACGACAGCCAAGGCTCCACAAACCCAAAGGTGCAAATGCAACCTAGGAAGGCTTGACTTCCAGGACTCACTCAGAACCTGACTACACTACAGCTGCCAAATCAAATAGATTGTAAGAACAACGAGGGCTTAATATTCCAGCATGCCTTCGGGGTCCTTCACCTGTACAAAATGGCAACGACCCTGAGGGAAGCATGCAGGCTCCCTTTAAGCACAGCTAAGGAATTTTAGGAACAATTAGGTTGTCTCAAACATAATTGGTTAAGCAAGCAGCAGTTACATTAGTTCATTTTTAATTGGCTGAGGTTTTATCTCTGGACATAGTTGGGTAAGGGGCTTGCAGGGACTGGCCTTGAGACACTGTGGGGGCTGACCCAGGCCTTGTTCTTGCTCTCTTCCCTTGTCCCTGAATGTAATTTGTTGATAAATGGTCCTTTGTTGGGAGAGACATCTGTTTGCTCCTCTCAGAACTGAAACCTAAATTTCGTTGTAAAAGTGGGAACATTTAAACCCTTCCACACAGGAGGTCAAACACTTGCAAGATGTCTCCATAGAAAATAGAAGCACCACTGTGTTCGGAGGATGGGTTGAAGGAGGGCCTTTTTGTGGAAAATCTCAGCATGCTTCAGGTGCTCCTTCTGCAAACAATCAAGTCCCAAACAGTAGAGAGGAAGATAACAAGGATCTAGGCAGTCAATGCAGGGTGAGTTTCATCACAATGACTTGTGGGGTCTTCCTGGCCTTTACCTTTCCCATCAGGGAAGGATCCATGTTGACGCTGGGTCTGTCAAACGGGCCACTTGTACAGCACTGGTATTGATGAGTGAGACACCATGGGGTGGGGACTGAACACAAGCACCCTGAGCACAAGTGCAGGAGCAAAGTCTCTGGGATCCATTCAGTAATGACACTGCTGTCCAGTTGAACAAACCTTTGCTGCCACATTTGTAACCATATGTGGCGTGGATGACAGTGAAAAGGCGGGGAGGCAAGGGGCAGCACAGGTGTGGACAATTCAAGCAACTCTGGGCTCGGAGAGAGACTAGCTCTTCCCGGACTCTGGCCCAGAGTGCAGGCACATGCAGACCGGGCTTGGCTCCAGAGCTACAAGTGAAGTTTTATGCTACAATGGCTCCCCCTGGTGGACGCAGTACAGCCACACAGCTCTGGAGACCATGGATGCCCTGGATAGTGGTGGTTCCAGATTGAGAACATGGCTGCTTTGGGATTGAAGTAGTTCCTCTCCTGAAGTCCCTCAACAGCGGCAGAGTGTTATCAGGAAAAATGTGCAACCATGTCCCTGTCTGGGGTCCGCAGTGGGAATGAGTGCTGGTTACATCAATGTCGTAGGTGCCTTTGTCCTCTGTGGAGTAGGCACTATGGATCCTAGTGACTATAGAAATCCTGTCTTTCCTCCTTGCTCCCAGGCTGACTCCCACGATCTCTTGACCTCTGAGAGATTGTCATCGCACCAGCAATCTTTTCTTTGTAGAGAGTCTTCAATTTTTTTTCTCCTCTTAGCTGCTTCAGATTCTTTAATTGCCTGGGCGCCCACTGGTCTAAGGTGGTTTGTGAACAATCTATCTCCTCATGTACTGCTCTGCCCTCATCACCATGCAGAGGCACTGGCTTATTCCTTCCTTCTGAACCCTTCAGTATTGTCTTAGTAAAAATTAAGTATCCTCTTACATAAGCTCAATATAGCTGCAACAGCAAGGAATTAAGTAATAATTACCATATTACTATCCACTCAACAGAACATACTGGGGCCTCAACAGTTGTCCAAGTGGTAGAATTATGGGAAACGGCTAGCTCCATACAGCAATCTGTCCTGATTTTCTAGGAATGTCCTGAGTGAAGGGTTCTAGCAGGACTGAACATGACAAACACAGGCCCAAGCATGACACACATGGCAGCAATGGTTTTTGCCTTTTATGCTTCTCCTCCTTGTTAAAAACCATTAGACTACATCCCTAAAGCTAGTCCCCAAGGTCCATTCCATGATTTGGCCACTGACTCATTCCTTAGACAAAACAATGTCCAACCATCAACATTATGTCTAACCAGGATTTACCAACTCAATCTAGCACAGACTCCCCATTTTTCTCGTTAAACAGACTCTCCTACAAAATCCATTGCTGGCTTTCTGACTTCTTTTGCAGCACACCCCCCTTGCTCCTGTGGGGGTAAAAAATCCACTTTGTGCTCAGAATTTGGTGTCTGGATGTGTCCCGTACTGACTCTGTCTGGGGTGGGGGTGGGCAGGGCTATTTTACCACACTCTGAGTCTGACAGGATAAGATGCTCCAGACTCACCAGCTCCTCACCTGCTCATCTAGTCTGTGCTGATCCTGGACTACATCTGAAGACCTCTGGTTCAACACACCAAAGAATGGCACTGGGAACTGTGATCTGGTCAGTACATTCGTTTGGAGCAGGAAATGTCCTTTCATGACTTAATATCAAAGACAACTTCCTAAGCAACAGGACCCAAAATCATGGTGTCACATTCATGTTAGAGCCATTTTCAGTGTTTTTACCACCAAGGCATCCATATTAGTTTTCACAGTAGGTAGAGCTGGCTGTTTACATCAACACATAGAGGTTGGAGAACCATTGAATTTAGCAGAAATAATGTGTCCCTAAGGAGGAGAACTATAGAAGAATGGAGCAGAGTTTACTGCAGAGCTGCACCAATAAATGATCCTCAGTCAGGATGCTCTGTGGGAGCTGAGCTGCAAAGAAAATCATGATCTTGGGAGCAAATCCTGAACCTACTACACCCCAGTTCCATCCTGGGCAGTCAGTCTTAGAGCACTGCAGGAGGATACACACAATGCAGTCTGCTCTTTCCAAGAAAAAAGCTCTCCAAATTGGACCTGAGGATGGGCTGGAGGAGTTTTAACATAAACTGCATGCTAATTAATTATCAGGAAAACCATTAGCAAAAGCCTTTCTACAATAGTGATTTTGTTCATTTTAAACTTGCTTGAAGAAAATGGGATAGAAAATGTGGTCAAGACCTTGCTTGAACATCCTTTCTACACAAGTCAAAGGAAAGCATATATCGAGACATTTGTCTTCTGAGTTAATCATAGGCCTGGTTAAGTTTTCAGAGCATCTGTAAGACTTTCATAGGTTTATCAGCTGCACAGAGAACCCACACAGGTTACAACCACCCAGGTATGCTCTGAGATGAGGAATGCTGTCACACAGCTGCATCTTCAGAGAATAAGGATGTGGTCCTCTATAGGAGCCACTGTCTCCTTCTCTTTGCCTTAAGCAGGCACAACAAATAATCATTCATTCATTTGTTCATTCCTCATTTTCTTCCTTTGTCTTCATTTCTTCTCTTACTTGTCAGTGGTGGGAACTGAACTCAGGGCCTCACACAACCTAGGAAGCCCTTGGCCATTGAGTTATATCACTAACAAGTTCCTAGGCTGACCTTGAACTCTCTCTGTAGGCCTGACTGCCATTGAACTTTCAATCTTCCTACCTTAGACATCTAAGGAGCTGGGATGAAAGATGTATACCACCAGTTTTGGCCATAGCAAACCTTTCTTGACTCTCAACATGTAACCACTTCCTTCACAACAACCCTGTAGTATGTCTGGATTCTTTGCCATTTCTAATAAGACATGATATAGCAAGAGACAGACTAAGTGATTCTCCTTTCCATTGACTATAACCTCTGAGAGGTATTAAGATATCAGTTTTATACTGAGACTGTGTGACATTTGATGCCATGATAAAAAGATAGATTACACTGTCCTAGATGGATACAAAAAGCTTTAGTTGGAGCGCTGGTTGGTGGTTAGTCACTTAATCATTGTGTACATTCTTTATTTAGCCATTGTCTGCTTTAGAAAAAGAAGATCAAAGATAAAATGTCTTGCTTGCCCACAAACTCCTCTATATAAGTAGAGGAAAAAGTGAGAAATATTAAATCAGAAAATAATATAAATCAAAAGATTCCCATTAAAGTTAGGCTAGGGATTTAACTCAGTGCTAGAGTAGTTGCATAACAAATGTAGGGGCCTTGGTTCAGTCTGTAAACCTATAACACAAAAGACCACATATATAAGAATTAAAGAGAAAGAAAGGAAGCCAATCTTTGTAATAGGACAATTTTTGTTATATTTATGAATAGAAAACTCAGCAGTGTACATTCAACTGAGTTTGTTATGTGTTTTTGGCCTTTCTATTTTCTAGCTTAGCAATTTGAACTATGGATTTTGGACCCAGGACACCACCTCTCCAGTGATCATGGATCTCCTCACATCTGGTATTGGCCCTGATGTCTTCCTCCAGCTTAATCAGAGCTCCTTTGTCCCCTTAGTTAGCTGTGATACATGCATCATATAGACTGGCCACCTTGCTGTCCCCCTTGATAATGCAGCATGGGAGTCCCTTCTTGAAACACATGGGAGGCAAGGAGACCACTTGTTGTTCTTTACCACGTAGTGACAGTATTGACCCCTGCTTGAAAGACAGGTAGTCTTAGTGGGAATGTACTAAGTCTTTCCAAGGAAAACTATAACTCAATGTCAAATAAGGGGCTCATCATTTTGTAAAATATGGTTATCATAAATTACCATAAATTGGGTTATCATAAATTACCATAAATTGATTATCATAAATTGGGCTCCCTGTGTAAATTTACTGCCTCCATCCATAAATCAGTCAATAACCTTCTCATGTTTACTGACAGTTGTTATAGAACAGGGTTAGTCTTTCACATGGAGTTGGGTTTCGGGGTCCCAGTTGCTGTTTAATGGACAAAGAAGCAAGCAATCACTCAGGGGAGACCTGGAAACATCGAGGTACCTACAGCAAGGAGAACCTCTCTCTCCCTCCCTACTGTGTATTTGAGACTTTCCCAGAAGTGGAATTTCCAGAGATTAATGCCATTTGTCAAATTCTCTTATGTAGAACAGGTCAAGGGAAAGAACACTATAAGGATTTAGGCATTATGCTGGCCGGCCCCTGTCACCTGGCAGATTCATTCAGGCAGTACTCTGGTCAACCCAGGGTCCATAACTACTAGTCTGCAGGCAGGTGCAAAGGACCCCTTTAAAAGAAAGACCCAGCACACTTTCAGCTCTCTCTTGTGTGTGTGTGTTCCCTGGGGCAGGCAGGATTTTCCCTCCCTCTTGTCTTCTGTCCTTTCTCTGTTTCTATGTCTTTTTACCTCTTTTCTCTTTCCTTCCCCCTTTCACTTTCTAATAAAACTTCTCACTAAGCTCTGTCTACTTGGAATGTCTGCCCCCCTCCTTGGTCACCCTCGACTGCCATGGATTACAAGAAAGTCCCTACCACTTTATTCATAAGAAACAGGATCTTGCATTTTCTGTACCTTCTACTTCACAGCTTCAGAACTTTGTAAATGTGAAGAAAGGACTGGATCCAGAGGCAACTTGAGACAACCTAGCTGCTGTTCCTTTGTTCCCTGCATGTCTTTCTATTAAAATAATTAAACTCAAGACTAAAACTTTCAGGAATCATTTCCTTAGTCTGTTACATAAAGTAATTAAATTCTAATTAAGTCTGAAACAGCTTCTAGTACAAAGCTAGGTAATTGTGGAGGGAGAGGGAGTTGTACCCGAGGGAGAAGATTCTGCAGAGGGCTTCTTTCTCCCCTACACTGAAAGCTAAAGCCAGTGACAGGTTATTGAAAACAAGAACTCTAGCAACCCAGAAGATTCAAATACAACCCTGGAAGCCTCACCTGGCCAGAGGACTAAGCCAGAGCCTGTCTTCCAGTGCAGCCGCTGCTGTGAGCACACCTGACTGTCCACTCTTAGATGGTCCTGCCTGGGGCTGTAAGATTTCCCTTACACATTGTTCAGTTCTCTTTGACTGTGAGGCATAGGGCTTGATGAACCTGATCTCTACCGGTATGTACCACAGGCTGGGAAGAGGTTAAGTGCCAGGCTTAGGAGCCAGTGCCTTTGGGGAGCTCAGGGAGTGTCTATCCTCTTTCCTTTCGGGGAGAATAAGAATGATTCAAGGACTTTTCAGGTTCCTAGTGGGAGACAAACCAGAATGCTTTTCTTGCCTCTCCTTTCATCTGTACCATGACTGACAACATTATCAGCTTTCCAAAATTTCTTCACAGCATATCTGTCTTCTACATATGGACAGACTTTGTCTTTACCCATTAAGACCTTAATTCTATAACCCCTGCCCTGTGTGTATGTGTGTGTGTTTCTGTACTCATCCTCAAAGTATCTTGTAATCTCTTAGATAACAAACTATACCTCTGAGTCAACTTCATCATTATATACCAGTATGATGGAGAAAACTATTAACAATTAGTACTGAAAATATAATTGTTCCTTATCTTGGCCATGTTATGAGTTAATATAATCCATTGCAAATTTGACCTAGTTTTATGAAGTATCAAGCACTGTTGTCATTTTTTAGTTGATAAAACTATGTCTGAAATGGGCACAGTTGCCTGCCTGAGTTGTTACATAACTCATTGTAAAGCATGCCTTTTAAGCAGTTTCCAATAATAATTCAAAAACTATTTAGGAAAGTAATTCCCCACTTTGTCCCCTGCAACTGTTCAAATTCTTCACTCAAAAAAACTACTGGAAGCATTATAATAGGTGTTTTAAAGCTTACCCCAAATCTGATTTGGGGCATTAGGCCCTCACTAACACTGTTAGGTATCCCAGGATGATGGGAAACCCTAGACCCAAATCAAAATAACAAAAAGTGTTTGTTAATGATATTAGGGTATTGGGAAATATTCTGAACTGTAATGATAATGGGGATATGGTTACATCACAGCTGAAGCACTGTAACAGCTGGTTAACATTTCACTTAGCCTTGTAGCCCCAATGCATTTAGTGGGAGTGCTAGGGATTCCTAATTCATAAACTGTATTCACCCCATGGCACCACACAACACCTGGGAAGACTTCTCTCCTTGACAAACAGCAGCTCATCCTCATCTGTTGCAGTTTCCCTGGGAGACCTTGAGGTCATTCCTTGGGAGGGCAGTGCTCTCCTAAACCTTTCTAGACAGCTTACCATTGTTGCTCTAGGGCATAGTCTGGCTGCTTCCAGTCAGTGTATCTGCTTTGTTGAGACCACAGACTCACATCTGGAGACTGCTTAAGCATTATCAGCTGCACTCCAGCAGAGAAGTGGTGTGCAGGTGGTATAAGATACCCTCAGGAACTCCGAGAGCAGTGAAATTAACAGAACAGTTTGAGTTTTGAAAGGTTATCCCTGGAATATAAAGATGTGTGAATCAGTGAAAGATACAGTAACTAGAGACAGGATATAAAACAGTCCGTTGCTATATTCATTTCAAAAGAAAAATTACATAGAAACAAAACAAAAGGTTGTTGCAGAGGAAGAAAGGTCTCCCTCTCTGCAAGATGTCAATGCTGATGCAGTAAAATGGGGTTGCTTTGTTTCCTATTGGGTCTTCTTATGTGACTGTGACTGACCTGGTTATGAATGCATAGCAATCCTCCTGCCTCACCCTTCTTCAAGTGCTGGGATTACAGAAGTGAGCCACCATGCTTGACACAATGATTTTAAGAAGTGTCTGTTCCCTAGGTGTGAGGAGGGGAGATTAGGGGAAGGTGTAGGTTGGAAACTGACTCATGGGGTAACAACAAAATTAAATGGAAAATACAAGGAAACATTCTGATTGGTGAAACTTTGTACTTATTTCAACACATGCTGAGGTTCAAAATACATGGGATATATATATGAACATGTAATTTAATTTTGCTACTGTGGAAGTCGGGGAATAAAATCTGTTTTGTAATTTCAGATTTTTTTTACCTTCTGCCACAAGTTCCACTTAAAGTACAAGATGTCCTATAAAGACAACAAGAAAAAAATTAGAATTCCCTACATTAAAAAAGATAATCTGTTCTATTGTACATGTCAAGGCTGTCTTTTATATACCAGAAACACACTATGACATAAAATGTATTTTATAGATACATATCATACCCTCAAACCCTACTTGGAAGATCCCAAATTTTCTGCCTATGAAGTCAAAAATGGTTTTGAATATTAGTGAAATGACAATATTCCTTCTTCTAACTGCACTTGGCACTGTAGCAAATGTTTCTGTTTTTGTGAATTATATATGCACTTTTGTGAGTTCTGGGAAGAAATCTATACACCTTATTCTCATCCACCTGGCTTTTACAAATATTATAATGCTTTTTTCCAAGAGCATGCCAACGACAATTGCAGCTTTAGGTCTGAGACACTTTCTAGGTGATGTGGGCTGTCACATCATTGTTTACCTGGAAAGGGTGGCTCGGGGCCTCTCCATCTGCACCAGCAGTCTCCTCACAGTGGTCCAGGCCATCATCATGAGCCCCAGAGCCTCCTGGTGGTGGAGGCTAAGACTGCGGTCTACAGGACCTGTTCTTCTCTCACTGTTCTTCTTTTGGATTCTCAATTCCTTGATCAGCATGAACCTCCTCCATTCCATCAGAAACAGAGGTACAAACTCATTACAACTGAGTAAAAATAATGATTATTGTTATTTCAAAAAAGAAAGTCAGAAAATAAACAGCGTGTTTCTCACCCTCATGGTCCTGAGAGATGCAGTGTTTCAGGGTGCCATGGGAGGAGCCAGTGGCTACATGGTATTTCTTCTCCACAAGCACCACCAGCATGTCCTCTACCTTCAGAACTCCAAGCTTCTCTACAGAACTCCCCCTGAGCTGAGAGCTGCTCAGAGTGTCCTCCTGCTGATGCTCTGTTTTCTTTTCTTCTATTGGACAGACTGTTTCATTTCTTTATATTTATCCTTTTCTTTGAAGAATGACTCCTTAACAATGCATTTGCAAGAATTTCTGACCCTTGGTTATGCAGTTCTCAGCCCATTTATGCTGATTCACAGGGAAGGACATCTGGCTGAATGTTGGCATGCTCAGTAAGATTTGAGAACCCATGTTGCTTATGATATTATTGGGTTCAATTGCATTCAAGCTACCACGCCTTATCTTATATATTATATATCTTAATGCCAATGAAAGGCATTAAGGGCGAACATGTACATAGTCAAATATAAGCCCATCTTGGCATTAGAAGAACAATCTCTAGTTAACTGTTGGGACTGTTTCTCTATCCCAGACAAGAAAAAATAAACATTTTGTCTCACATAGCACCCCTATCATTATTGACATCATCAGTGTCTTTCAGGTTTATAATTATAGACGTGTTTGATTTTTTTTTTTAAATTGGATACCAGAACATAGAAATTTGAAATTGAACTACTTGGGTATAAGTTCTGATTCCCTGATTTATTAATTACGTGTGCTCCGGGTAGTTATTTAATACTTCCTGTCTCCTATGTGTATCAGAAGATAACAATGAGTATTAAATGAATTGGTGCATGTTCAAATATGTAATAAGTATATAACAAAAATCTAACTTATTACAAAATGAATAACTAAAAACAAAGAGGTCATGGATGATGGGAGATGTTATTCTGTAAATATGTTTCTCATACTGGTTAAACAATAAAGCACTGTTGAGCCAATGGAAAAGCAAGATAGGCGGGGCTAGGAGATAAGGAGGAAAGAGGAAGTGGTTAGGAGGAGTCAAGATGGAGACCTGGGAGAAAGAAGATGCCGGCGGCGGCTCCCGGATAAGAAGACCACGTGGAAATACTTAGATAAGTAGAAATGGGTTAATAATTAAGACAGAGCTAGCCCATAAACAATAATGGTAACTGGCCAACAGGATTGTATCAAATACAGAGTCTCTGAGTGTTATTTGGGGCTGGTGCAGCTGTGGGCCCAGACTAGCGGCAGGCGGGCTGGCAGGCTGGCAGGCTGGTGGGTTGCCAGAAAACAGCAAGCTACACATGGATTTGAAGGGTTTAAATTCTTAAAAATGCATAATAATGGGACCAAGACTGGGAGCTCACAGTCTTGTGGAGATACTGGTCAAAGGATTATGCAAAAGGGTCAGAAGCACGTACTTGCTTAGCATTCTTAAGGCTCTGGATCCATACTCAGGCACAAGGAAAAAAATAGTTAGACAAAAGCAATGCATTCAAGAGACAAATAAAGGAACCTAATTACTGTCAGTCATAGCGATGTACTACATATATTTTTTATGTTTGTTTTGTTTTGTTTGTTTGTATATGTATATGTGTTCCATGTGTATGTCTGCTGACCACAGTGGTCAGAAGAGGGCATTGTATCCCTGGAACTGGAGTTACAGATGGCTGAAAGCTGCCATATAGAAGGATATTATTGCTTAAAGACTATTCTATTTGAACAATAGTGTTAACAGGATTTCCTGCCCAGTTCCACAGCTGCCTTGCCACAAATGAACACTTAGAGGCTTATTTAATTAGGAAACTGTTGGTCGGTGGCTTGGACTTCTATTTGGCTAGCTTTGTCTTAATTATTAACCTATAACTACTACCCTATGTATTTCATCATGGTCATATCTTACTGGAGAAAGTCTGACTTGGAGTCTTGTCTTCCTGGGCTCATGTAATAACTTCTCTCTGCCTACACCTCCCAGAATTCTCTTCAGCTGGTAGTTCCACCTAGCCTCCCTGCCTGGCCTCTAGCCATACAGTGCTTTATTCATTAACCAATAGGAAAAACATATACAGAATAACATCTCCCATAAAATAAAAAGAAAGGTTTTACCTTTAACATAGTCAAATTATATATAACAAAACAGTTGTTAAGTAAGAACTATAATTACAATATTTAGTCCATTAACATTTAGCAAGATTTAAAGAAAATATTCTATCAACTATCCTATCTTTGTGCATCCAACGTCTTATATGTAACTTATCTTTTATCATAACCAAGGAAAACCATAACTTTAACTGTCTTTAACTCCATCAAAGGCCACAGAAGGATAGTATATAAACTCTAGAATTGACAGAGATATCTCACTTCCTGGACTGTTATCCAAAGTTACTCTGTAACATTGAAGCATCTATCTTCAGCCCATAGATCATAGGGTGTCTGACAGACTTCTCAGTGAAGCAGAAAATTTTAAACTATCTGCCTATATTGGCAGTTTGTCAGTTATTTTTCTGTGTGTCCTGCAGAATTTCTGGCAGACTCTTCCATGAAGCAGGAACCCATATTTTTTTTGGCAAATTCAGCAGTCACTTTCCTGTGGGCCCTGTATGTATGTCCAGTTTGGACACCATACAGGCACAGTCAAGTCAAGAGCAGTTTCTTGCCTAAATGGCTAGTCTTGCCATATCGAAGGCAAAGTCCATGACAAGTTTCTCTGATGCCCACCTTCCTTTCTGAAGTAATTGATGTTGCCAGGAGAAGTTGTGTCTCACTGTCATGGAAAACCCTAAATAATTTTAAACACCATAATCTGAAGGTCTTTGAAAGGTTTGAACACTATCTATCCATCTCAAATATATCTTTGTATATCTAGAAAACCTAATTGTTGACTATTATAGTGACTATATATAATCTGTATTTAATTATGTACTACATCTTAAAAGATCTGTATAAACAAGAGGAGAAATATACATATAACAAAAATGGCCTTAAATTTGTATCAACAAATCGGAATCTATATCAATGTATTCATTTTTATATCTATCATACCCCCCATTTTAAATAAAGAGATTTGTTGTGATCATTAACCATTTATAACCAACCCCATTTAAATGAAAACAAACATTTATAAACAATATTTAGGAATGTGGGCGTAGTTCTCTCCAAACTGCTTCTTGCTGTTTGGGGGTGCTGTCATGAGAAAACACAGAAACCTGGTTAAATCCTGGCTGTAGTGATCTGCAAGGCTGCGTTGTCTCAGCTGTTTTGGATGTTGGATCACCTGGGCCACTGCTTCAGGAGGACTTGCTTGATCAAACCATATTAGTCTGGAAAGAATCCACAGCTTTTCATTTTCCGTGGAAACAAAAAGAAAGCCTCTTTTCCAAAGTAACCTTTATTTAGACTTAAATTTTGAAATCAAAGAATTTTTAAAATATAGATTGGAGACATCCAGAAGCATTTATAATCAAGTGTCTGTTAGCAGCTGCTGCTCTTTCCTCAGCAGTCAAATAATTCAAAGACAACACCATGACATGCAGCATCCAGACTCTCTGTGGACTTTCCATCTTTATGTGGCTTTTTCATTATTCTATTTCTTTTTTCTTTTCTTTTCTTTCTTTTTTTTTTTGAAGGATTTTCTCTATCCTTTTTCTTTTCTCTCCCAAGCCTTCATATATTTTTAAGCATACTGTAAACTCTCTAGAGGTTTTTCTTTTTCCCTCTGAATCTGGCTTTACTGTATATCTTTATCTTTTTCTGATCATGAGACTTTTATCTGCTAAACAGCATTGCTAGAATTAAAGAGAATGTTTTAGCTGCTGGTTTTCCAATATGGCAGGAGTAAGTTTACTGCCAGCACTGGGAGCTGCACTCACTTTGTCGACTCTTAAACCTTTATGAGTAAAAGCTGAATCTCCCATGCAACATGCTGGTCATTGCTGCTGTTGTTTTTTTTTTGTTTGTTTGTTTGTTTGGGTTTTTTTTGTTTTTTTTTTTTTGGTTTTTTTTTTTTGCTGCTACACTGAGTCAGGAACCCTCTCTGCTTATCTCTAGCAAAACAGAGCCCACTCGAGAAAATGCTGCTATCAAGAAGCCATGCTTGTCTCTGTTGTTTTGTTTTTAGAATCCCGTTTTTTAGCTTTTGTCAGGTGGAAAATCATGCAATTCATGTTGTTGCGAGTGGTTCTTAGTCCCGGCAGGGTCCAGCTGCCCTTGAGCTCTAAATAAACACACAGATGCTGTTTTAATTATAAAACTGTTGGCCAATGGCTAGGGCTTCTTATTGGCTAGCTCTGTCTGTCTTAATTATTAACCCATTTCTAGCAATCTATGTATTGCCACAAGGCTGTGGCTTACCCAGTAATGTCCACACCTCTGGCAGCATCCTGACTCTGTGTCACCAGCTCACTCTGTGGGTCGTGAGTCAAGAGTAGTGCTCTCCAGGTCCACTGTCAGTGCTAACTATGACTCTTCCTTGGCATGTCTTTCTTGGTTGTAGTTCATTTAGTCTTTTGGCATATATATATATATATATATATATATATATATATATATATATATTGTATATATATATGTATACATATACATATACATATAATATATGTATATGTGTGTGTATAACATATAACAACAAATATATGTATATTTGTTGTCATCATTTTTTTAAAACTTCTAGCACTCACAATGCTGAAACATTAGGATTAAGATATGTGAGGCCATCCTGAACTTTCAATCAAGACCCTAGACAATAACTGTATCATATAGCAACACCCATAATCCATTGCAACTCCAGATGTGTTCATGCTAACGACTGCTGTGGTATAGTGAAGAGAACTGGAGTTCACCAGAAAGTTAAAGATTCAAAAGACAATAAGCAAGTCTTGTGGTCTGAGGTTGACGCTTTTTCCAACAGGTGGTCCTGGGACTGTTGGTGGCAGCCTGGACCACAGTGAGGTGACAGGGAGGGCAGACAGAAAGGTTGGGAGACACCTTTTCTAGGTAAATCATGCTTTTGCAAACATTATCTTGGAATTTCTGAAGGAAAAATCATAGTCACACCTCTGGCCCATAGAGTACACAGATTGGAAAGCAGGACCGCATTTCTTTCGGAAAGGGAAGTAGGGAGTGGGTGAGCTGTCCATCACAGGGGCAAGGCTGCCCTCAGGGAGGGTAATTCCATGCATTTCTGCAGACATGATGACTGGGCCATACACTGCAGTGTACACTGGGAACCCACAGAGATTTCAGGGGCTTTCACTTTACCTGCCCCCAAATGATAATGAAAGAACAGATGGATATGTTAATTCAGCTTATATGTGAGATTTCAGATTTGTATCAAAACTATATTTATTGAAGATTAATTATCTATCAGTTTTATTTTTAATAATGCAAGAGAAAATCCATAAAATGAAATGGTTTGGGATGTAAATGTCAGGTGGGGCTCTGTGCTCTCATTCCCACCCACATTGCCCACTCCATAAGAAAGAGGATGGATACACCTTGTAAACTCACAAGGTCTTTGGAGAGGCAGCCCTCTTCCTCCTCAGCCTTGCATCTCCCTCAGAGCACTGGAAAAGGTAGATGTTCTAGTGGAACAGGACCAAGAGGACAGAAAAGATATTCCACATAATATATGATACAGTATTTATGTATATGACAGAGTTGATTAGATCGGCTTTAAAATAGTAACAAGAGCTAAAGCCAACCAGAGCAGCTAAGAACCTGATGTGGTGCACTAGCGCCTCGAGCCTGTGAGAATCTAATCATAGCTATCTATCTCCATAGCTGTCTTTCACCAGAGCTGTCTCTCGCCAGAGCTGCCTATCACTGGGGCCATAACTACCAGTCAGTCCATGAGGCAGGCACCTCAGTAGTTCCTACTCTGGCTCCAGAGGCCTGGAAGGTTCCTAGAGAGCCATTGGTTCTGCTCTCAGCAAAGGAATCAGCCCCAGCAGCAGCAACAGAGCAAATCAACTCAGAGTCAGAGGGAAGGCCAAGCAAGCACAAGGCAGGAAGATCTTCCCTCAGACACACCCTTTTAATATGGAGCTCCCCACTCAGATGATTCTGATTTGTGACAAGTTGACATGGAAACTAACCGTAATAGTGGTCTTCAATCTATATTAGCAACACATTACAAACCTAGCTTATCTCAGCAAAGAGCAGTCTTTCAGAGACCCACAGCCTGGCCTATTTCTTGCTTTAGTCTGAAGAGTTTCATCTCTTGGACTCAGGCAGCAGCTTCACTCCCCTCCAGGCACAGTACTAAGCTACACGGGGAGCAGTTCAAGCCCACTCCTTGCAAGAGTTGTTTGGGCCTTTCTATTTATCCTGGGGAGGGAATGCAGTGATGTAGCAGCATCTTGCCTGTGGACCTGTAACAGTGGTCGCACACCGTTGGGCATGGCTTCAGGTATGGAGGGAAGCAGAAAGAGGAAAGTGAGATTTGGTCTCTCTCGCACGCCCTCTCTCTTCAACCACAGATCAGGTCCGCAGGGCAGAGACAGGCTACGGGGTTCTTTATTGTTCTGTGTAAGTTGATCCCAAATAAAACACATATTTAGCATTTATTTGGGGTCTAGTGAAATCATTACACCTGCGCCTTCACAGTGAGATGATGGACAGCTTTGATAAACAGGGCTTCAAAGTCCTGCATCCCTTCAGGAATGACACTCATACAGAACAGGAGCCTCCTTGGGATGAATACAGTGCAGTGTCTTGAGGACCCAGGATCAAAATGATTTCGGGATTCTTCGGGTCCTCTTGGGCCTGCGGCTGTGGAGATCTCATGCCTGCCAATGTCCTGCCACTTGGCATGGCCATGCCCCGTGGGTTCTCCCAGGCAGATTGGCAGATTCCCTCTGCACCATCACCACCTTAGTCTCCTGATTCTCAGCTCAATAAGGTGTGCCTGCGCAGCATCAGGGAAGATGGAGTCTGACATTCAGGAGCCAAGGAGGCCTAATAAACACCGGGGTGTTCAATATAGGCTTTAGGGAATGACTGGGAATGAGAGGCTAAACTCCAGTGCTGATCAACGTGCCAGTGAGGCCCTGGCTTGGAGCACAACATCGTTAGAGAGACCCTGTTTGCTAGAGCGTCTTATACTGGTACACTAAGTGTTAACACAGTTATAATTGGCCAGCAGCATCAACACTTTGGGGAGGAACATTTTGGAACCTAGCAATGTAAGCAATGGTAAGCAAATCTGCAAGCAAGCTGGAGTGACCTTGCTTGTCTCACTGTCATCTTCCCTCTGCTCACCTCAAATAAAGGCCATTTCCTCACCTCTATTTAACCCATTTTGTCTTCATTTTCTGGCTTTGGAAAAAATGCAATACTAATTTCTGACAGCACACTTACCTCCAACAATTTCCCCAGTGCTAATAAGAGGCAAAAAAAAACCCCACATGACAGGGATGGGAAGACTACTTTCTACCTGTCTGGAAACCCTGAACGAGTATTAAGATTGTGCAGTGTTAGACATTTTAAGGAAAGAAAATATATTACTATGATATTTAATTTAATGTCATGATACATCAGAACATTTAGGCAGATGTTGGTTTGGTGGGAAATGCCTGCAATACCAGCATTTGGGATTCTGAGGCATTTCCATATGAGCCTGTTCTACCTACTGACTGCAAGGTCACCCTATGCTACACAGCAAACATTATGTCATCTAGCTCTAAAATTCATCATGACAAAGCAGCTTACAATGCACATACCTTTAGCTCGTAGAAACTATGTGTACAATGTAATTTCTACACATCTCAGTGAGCATGCAAGACATTAGGAACTCGGACATCTCTGTTGATCAGAACATAGGGGCTAAAACCAGCATAACCAAGTTCTAAAAATGTTTTAATATTTAGTGAAATAGAGTCATGTATCCCTGTGAAACCAGTGTAAAAGGAGAGAATGAAATCTACCCAATAGAAGAAAAGAAAGCAGGCCATTAGAATGAGAACACTCCAGGTAGCTCTGATTTCTGGAGGGGAATTGCTTTCAAACCTGGAGCTGTGAAGGTAGAGGACACGCTTGTGATGCTTATAAAGATGGAGAGCCATGGACCCACTGCTCCAGCCCATCAAACTCTGAAAGATGACATCCCGAAGAGTCATAAGAGACAGGAAGAGCCACTTGATTATATGTCTTGATTGCAGCATATAGCAGTGGCCAATGAATGTTCCAGGTATAGAAGTGTTCAAGCCACCACCTGCTTTGATGTAGCAGAGCAAGTTGGAGCTTATGAGAACATTAACTATCCAAAAGAGAAGGAAAAAGGGAAGAACTTGCCGTGAGGTCTGTGGTTTTAGCTTTGTCCAAATGGTGGTCCTGGGATTGATGGTGACAGCCTGGACCACACTGAGGAGACAGGTGGTGCAGATGGAGAGGCCCCGTGACATCCTTGCCAGATAAACCACAGCTTTACAACCAATATCTCCTAGGAAATTTTTGAAATAAAACATTGTGGCTATGTCTTTGATCCCTGTGGTACAAATAATGATCATATTAGAAAATGCCAAGTGGATGAGAATAAGGTCCACAGGCTTTTTGTCAGTCCCCAAAACAGACATATATATGTGTCTCACAAATATTAGGATATTTCCCACAATTCCAGGTCCAGATAGAGAAAGGACGATTATTGTGTGGATAATGTTATTCAAATTCATCTTCTGACTTTGTGCAGAGCACTAGGGAAAAATCATTTGAGAAATACATGTAAGGTTTTTCTCTGTTTAGTCTGATAAAAAAATAATGGTATCAATTATATAAACACAGATGGTTCTTTCCTTAATGATGCCTGGTTATATTCTTTATTCTCCCAGTTTGTCTATTTTCCATTCCCACTGAAGTGCTCCTAGCTACAATCAGGGCATAAACTTCAGTTTTCCTGCCTTTCACAAAGACCCTTCTCTGTCTCCTTCAACTTTCATCTATAGTCACATGACCATGCTCCTCCTGGACAAAAGCTAAATACACAGCATCACTTCATCAGTTTTCTGAACAACTAAACAGCACAGTCCTGAATATTAATTAGTCTTAGAGGCTGCTTCCTTTTCTCTCATCACACCTGGTGTGACCTCAGGCTCCTAGACCATGTTGGTGCCTCACCCTCATCCTCTTCATTTCTCCATATGCGACCATCACCCCATTCTTGAGCCAAGAAAAAGCTCACAGCTTCTCAGAAAGCTGTTCTTGGTCAAGTGGCCAGGTTTTTCTGGGAGATCATATGGTGTTCTCCTCTTCCCAAACACTTTGATCATAAATTACACGGAGGTTGGTGACTCAGTGGGGGCCTCAGGGAAGGAGTAGGTGTGATTAAAAGTTGTGTTCCTAATATTCATGCTGAAGGTGATTTCCTGCCTGCTCCACTTCCTGTTGCTCCTCTTTCCCCTGGAAACACTTCCGCCCTTACAACACCAGGAAACTGTTCCTGTGGAGTATTAATGAAGGTGTGTCTTGCTCATAGTTTTAAGGTTGGTTCAGGCTAGTGATGTCCTCAGTCACAATTCCCCAGCCTGCGAATCCTCCCCAGTATCTCAGACTGTGATTGACATCATTTTATGAATGCTATCCTCCCCTTGTTTTTTACTTTCTCTGAAATCGAAATGAGCCTGTGAAGCACATACTCCATTTGTTTCACCCTCAAACACAGAGCTTCACACGACAACCTTAATTTTTCTTTGTCCTCTACAATTAGGCATTCTTCTCCTCATTGAAACTATTTCTGCCTTACTTTGAACCTCCTCTTACAAATGTAACACTGGCCCTTACCTTTCCACAGGAATATGTGCTGTATCCACAGCTGATGTTTGCCCTACTACCATGCCTTATAGCACCTTGCTTAGCGTCTCTTCTCTTCTGCTTTCCCTGCCCTAAGAAGGTTGCCTGTGTATGTGCTCCCTTCCTGCACTGGGAAATGAGCATGCCTCAGAGACACTGGTTCTGCATGTAGTGTGTAAGTATTAGCATAATGCCTGCTCAAAAGTTTATAGCTGCTCAAGGAAGCTACTGGTTTTAAAACTGCACTTTAATCATAGAGATGACCTGCAAAGCAATTTTGAGAAGCATTTGAGTTGGGCTCTTCATTAAAATTGATAAACATTAGTAGCCTCAAGAAGTCAGCTCACTTTGGATGGCACATTTAGAAAGTGTTCAGCGCTTCATAACTTCTGCAATGTTGTGAGCTTCCAGGCTTCAAATAGATTAGTGATGGGCTGAGTCATCCTTTAAGAACTTACCAACAATGCTTTATTTTCTCTCTAAATAAATCTGTACTAAACTGCTTATGATGGGATAGCTTTTCATATGTTCATAGGTGATCTCTGAAATACCAATTGCAAAATTTATAACCGAGAAATTGTCTTTGATTTCCTACTTAGTCAGGACTTAGTTGGAAAAGCTACACACACACACACACACACACACACACACACACACACACACACACACACACACACATCTATTCGAGGGTGATTTGGTTATATACATCTTCATATATATATTTAATATGCTTTCTTAACCATCGCTCTCCCAGCATGTAAGAAATAGCAAAGAGCAACCTATGTGAAACTAATCAAATCAAGGTTTTCTTTCGGAAATGGCTCATGAACTCTAGAGTCAGATAGATACAAGGTCCAGATGCATGAGAGAGAAATCAGTAAACTAAAGAAGAATAAATTGCAAAATAAACAACCTCAAGCTTTGCAACCAGCTATCTGTCTGCCAAAGCCCACCTTTCCTAACCGCTCTACTCCTGATTTGAACGTTTAGCTTGGCCCCTTTAAGGCTCACTTATGTAGAGATGGTGCTTGCTACCATTCATTTGTGTTGTCAGGATTCTACCGAGCAGAGGCACATAGTGCTTTCACAGTGCCTGCAAGCCTTGCCCATGCTCCAATAGCACTGCTCTATGTCTGTGTCATGTCAGTCTCTGCTCTTGCACACTGTGTTATGTTTGAGTCTGGACAGGGAAGCTTTGGGAATAATAACACCAGAACAAGGAAGAGCAAAACTCCCTCCCCCGTCTTTCTCAGAGGCTAAAGGGTACCAGATCTAACATATTATACAGTAGAACCTTTCACTCCTGTGAGGACAAACACACAAACTGGAGAAACTGCAGAGAAGAAATACTTCCTCACGCCAAAATCTCAGCCCATGTCTCCTATACCTGCCTGGGCTGGCATGAGCATCTCCAGCACAGTGCAGCCCATGCAGCTGCACATGGCTCCCTCATGGACATAGAAACAATTCTGCATGGCAGGTGGAAATAAGAGATTGCTTTTCCCCGGGATCTTCCCTTTCCTCTCGCTCAGTGACCAGGGAACCTGGACCCTTCTCTTCAACCGCCTTCCCTCCCCATTCCTCCCTCATGGCATCTATGAAAGGCAGCTGCAGTCCACTATGACATGATGGAACACTTACTTGTGGAGTCTGTCTTTGTGGGCTCAGGATGGGTGTTCTCATAGCACAGCCAAGCTGTTTATCATCTTCAAGCCTTATGCTCCCAGCAACTGTCATTGCTGTTAGGATGTCACCATTGGAGCTTGGCTTCTCCAGGGAAAAAGGGTTCCTTATGCACCTGTCCATCCTGGATGCCAGCTCTGTGCTCTCCCTGGAGCCCTGTCATTTGCTGAGGCAAAAACTTTCTGTTCCTAGCCACAGTCCCTGTGTGATGACAAGGAGGGCTGTGAGGATGAACAACACCCTGAGTTTCCTGGCTCCTGGGAATTAAATATCTAGTACATATAGATAAAATTGTAAATAAAAATAGGTTCAATAAAATGAATCAATCTAATAAAAAAATAAAGGTTTAAAGAAAAATACAAAGAAGCTCAGTGACACCATGAACAAAAGTCGGTGGTTGGTCTTCAGATGCCGTGTCCAGGCTGGAGCAGCAGGAAACTTTTTGGAAGTCTGTCTGTTCCTTGCTCTGAGTGCTAACTTTATACAGAGGAGTCAACTCTCCTCCTGGCTGAGTTTTCCATTTCTCCTCTGGTTTGTATGTAACTCTCTTTGGATGTTCACTGTCAAACAATGGCCTTCTTTCTTTAAAGATCAGATTATTTGGTCATTGCCCAGATCACATGGAGAAGGGTTATTTATAATTAACTCTAAGAACCACACATCAGCTCTGGGTCTGTAACACCAGCTTGAGAAATAAAGTCTTTAATGCTCATTTGCCCTTAGACAGCAGAGGATATCCAAGGAGAACGCACTGGACTCACCATCCACACAGCCAGCCCTGTAGAGAGGCTCAGCTCACACACACTTCCCCAACTCTGCCACTCAATTTGCCTTCCCAGAGCCCATCCACTTCCTGGTGTGAAGGGATGCATGGAGTGGCCATATTGGAGAACTAATATTCAGGAGACTTCTCCCTCCCCAAGAGGGGCATCTGTGCTTCTGTCAGCACAGATGGATATGAGAAGATGGGGAGTAGAAGAGAAGAGGGCTCTCAACCTTCCCAGAGACACCCTGTTGGGTCTAAGCCCTGGGTCTCTCTCACTCTCCTGAAAGGGGGGCTCTGGCAGTTCTTGCATCAGCCTGTGTCTCACTGAAACTTTACTATCAGCCCTGGACTGCAGGCGGCTGCTGTACAGACACACATTCTCTCCTTTTATTCTTTTCCAGTCTTAGACATATCTAACTGTGACTTAGAGGTGCTCTCTCTCTCTCTCTCTCTCTCTCTCTCTCTCTCTCTCTCTCTCTCTCTCTCTCTCTGTGTGTGTGTGTGTGTGTGTGTGTGTGTGTGTGTGTGTGCGTTAGACAAAACTCTCTTCATATAGTATGTGCATATGTGTAGCTTCTTTCTTTAGTGTGTAGGATACAAACTCTTCTAGCCTGTGACCTCCAAGGTCTTCATTGTCCATCATAAAGAGTTCTTGAAAGTTGTGGTCATGTTCATTTTTATATTGTTATCACAGCGTAGTATTTTCTTTAAACTTTCATTCAATTCCTGATTTTTTTCTGCTTGATGATCCAGTTTTGTTTTTTGTTTTGTTTTGTTTTTTGTTTGTTTGGGTTTTTTTTTGTTTTGTTCTTTGTGTTTCTGTTTTGACTACTTCTCTCTGTTTTCTACTTGGCTTATTGAGTTTTCCATTTCTAATATTTCTGTTTGATCTTCCTTTGAAATTTGAATTTTTTTTTTTTTTTTTTTTTGCTGAATGTCTAATCTGTGCTGCTGACTTTCTGATCTACATCCTGAGTTTATTACTGAAAGTTTCTGTCTGAGCAGGGCATGGCCTCCAGACAGCCTAGGGCTGGAAGGAAAATCCACAGCGAAGGCATATACCAGACTTTTCCATCTGAGGGAGTTAGGGAAAAAGACACTCACATACTCTCTTGATTGTTTTCTTCAGACCTTTACTTTATTCTTCTTTTGCATTTCATATTCCTTCTTTCACTCTTGTTGTTTTCCTTCTAACTCTCTTTACTCTTGATGTTTCTCTTCTAACTTTCATTCTTGATGTTTCCCTTCTAACTCTCATCCTTGATGTTTTCCTTCGAGCCCATTTTAACTCTCTTTTACTCTAATACTATTTTTCCCTTACAACTTATATACCCCAGCAATATCTTTCATTCTGGTTTTCAAGTGAATGAATACAAGTAAAAAAAAGCAGCATGCTTTCCATACCCCTTACATAATTAAATATTGTACATAATACAGGTGAAACACAAAACATTCCCAGAACCCACATATATTCATACCCAAGCAACTTGTTATAAATTAACCATGTAGGCAAGCTAGCTATTCTTCTCTATCATGTCTTTCATGGACAGGCTTCATTTTGCAAGTACAAATAATTATTTTATTACTTACCTTGAAAGGTAATCTTATAAAGACTCTTACCAGCTCTATTTTAAATCTTTAGGGTACGTACCCACTCATCAATAGTTTTTATGTCAGAAAATTGTCACATGTCAGGTAGAAACAAATCTACTGTGCCTGTTATACAATTTTCATCTTCCCCCTTCCACAATTACCTCATTTAACTCTCAAGTTATCCTGGGCTTAATTGTTTACTTTTCTGCACTGCTTTCAAATAAGTTTGACATTTCTTTACAGATATTTTGGCTTCAGCTAGATCTTGGGAATGAAACATAATGAAACATATAGATCTGAGCAGTGCCCCTTATGATTTGGTACAGCAATGTTTTGTGCAGAAGATGTTTGAACCTACTACATCTTGAAGTGTTTTCTCTGCATTTCTACCTTGTAGTCTTAGAATCTGGGGCTTCACATGAAGGTCTCTGATTTGCCTTGAACTGCCTGTTACACAGGATGATAAATAGGATCTAACCAAGATCATTCTTTACATCTTGACTTCTTATTTCCACAAAGAGATTTATTTAAGTTTGTTTTTAGGTATTTTTTTCATTGTTTGAGAATAATCTCAAAAGCATTGTTTTGCTGATTTTGTCTCAATTTTGTTTTCATTAGCACATCAATTATGTTTGGATTTGTATAATGACTTTATATCCTGTTATTTTGTTAAAAGTTTTGTACTGACCACACCTAAGAAAATTCTAGGGAAATATTTAGAGTCATTTAATTAACATCCTGTCATCTGAAACATTTTGACTTTGTTGAAATTGCACTGGAAATATCAAGCACAGCTCATGAGGCTAGGGAGGATTTGATGAATGCATTTCTTTTCCTTGCCATGTCCTGGCTTGCCTAGGCAATAAACTTAGCTTTTTCATAGGCTCTCCTAAGTCCTCACTAAGAAATGTCCAGAAGTCAAGATTAGATTGATCATCATATTCTTCACCCCGTGCCTCAGGGTGATCTGCAGACAAGGGAGGGTTCACATTTGAAAGTGGCTGCAGTGCAGGAGCCATCTCCAGCTTACTTGTCAGTGGTGCCATTTTTACTTTTAATTTTGCCTGCACGGTGAAAAATCTTCATTTTACCTCTTTTTACCAGTTTTAAGTTTCCACCATCCGGCTTATAGTCACGAAAGGTATTATCCCTCTCTTTCTCACGATTAACAACATCCTTCTATTCCCTAAGTGTTTTGTAACAGATAAATGCCCAATTGACCCGAAGGTGAACTTTTCCCTTGTTTATATGCATTTTCAGTATTTTGGCAAGGGGGACGGAACTCTGCCCCTTCTTCCTCATCTAAATTTCCTTCTTCTGAAAGCCGGGAATTATAAACACAAACAACTTGAAACCTAAGAGTTGGGATGTTGATACTAGTGTTCCTCCTTTCTTGAAAAAGGGAAACACAAACACAGCCTAAGACAGAGCTATCCCAGTTTCTGCCCTGTTCATCTCACTCATGCGCTCTTGTGAGGATCTCCACTCTCTGGTGTCATAGCCAACTTCAGGTCCCTTTTCAGGCACGAGTGTCACCACTTCAGAGGCAGTTAGACCTGAGAGAATGAGGTGACAGAAGTCTCAAGCGATAGCCAACTTCATTCAGAGCAGCAGACAGTTTGTACTCTGAGGGTGAAAAAGTTCATATGAGTTCAAGCTGTATACAGTGACAAAGACAAGCTGAGCATGACAAAAAAACATTTTTTCACACAAGCACACAGAGGACTTTTAAGCATTGAATTGATTATTGACAGGAAGCAATAATAAGTCATCTGAAATAAACCCACTCCTTTCTGCTATTCCTGGAGGGAGCATGAAAACACATTCCAAGAAAACTTCTGTGATTTGGAGAAACTGAGACAAGAAATTTTTTTGTCCTGTTTTCTTGGAGTGTTTCCACAAACACTCAGAATTCTCAAACTACTCCATTTCTGGGCCATGTTCTTATTGGAGAAAAGGGATTGTTTGGATTACACTTCCACATCACTGCCCGCCTTCAGAGGAAGTTACAACAGGAACTCAAGTAAAGCAGGAATCTAGAGGCAGGAGCTGATGCAAAGGATACGGAGGAGTGTTGCTAACTTGAAAGACCCCCACCATGCATTTCGCCTGCTTGAGCTGCTTTTGTAAAGGGTCAAGGTGGGGACAAGTACAAGAGGGAACAGAGGGTCCTTGAAGCGTCTTATCGCAACCACGGAGTGCTGAAATAGTCATAACTGAATTCCTTGTACCCAATCTGAACAAACAACTCTGCCCCAGGCTGATCCCAACCGCTTTGAGTGAACCAATGAAATCCCAGTAACCATGCATCTGCTTTTTGCTGCCCAAACCATATATAATCCTCTGAAGTTTTTGGCCTGGGCCCGAAAGATTGAAGCGTCCACAGGTACCTGTGTGAGCAATAAATATCTTCTTGCACTTGTATCCAGTGGTCACTGTTTTGTCTCTCGGAGAAAGGGATCCAAGGATACAGTGGGTCTTTCAAACTGAATTGTTCCTCATGGCTGCTCAGCCTGCTTTAAATTTTTTTTTTTAATATTTTTTCTTATTTTACGACTCCATCCCAGTTCCTTCTCCCTCCCATCCTCCCATGTCACCCACAGCCCCCTCCATCCCATCCCCATCAACTCCCCAGGGAAGGTGAGGCCTTCCATGAGGGATCATCAAAGTCTGTCAAATCATGGGTGGTAGGGCCTAGGCCTTCCACCACTTCTCTAGGCTGAGGGAGTATCCCTCCATGAGGAATGGGCTCCTGAAGTCCATTCCTTCACTAGGGATACATCCTGGTTCCATTGTCAGAGGTATCATACACTTCCCAGCCTCCTAACTGAGACCCACGTTCAGGGGGTCTGGGTTGGTCTTATGCTGGTTTTCCAGCTATCAGACTGGGGTCTGAGAGCTCCCAGTTGCCCAGGTCAGCTGTTTGTTTGGGTTTCTCCAGCCTGGTCTTACCCCTTTGCTCATCACTTCTCCCTCTCCACAACTGAATTTCAAGAGTTCAACTCAGTGTTTAGTTGTGGGTGTCTGCTTCTGCTTTCAGCAGCTACTGGATGAGGGCTCTAGGATGGCATATAAGTTAGTCATCAATCTCATTATAGGGGAAAGGCATTTAAGGTAGCCTCTCCACTATGGCATAGATTATTAGTTGGGGTTATCCTTGTAGGTCTCTGGACATTTCCCTAGTGTGAGATAATATGGTATCTCTTTTCTTGTTCTTTTCTATTCTTCCCCTGACTTAATTTTCCTGCTCCCTCATGTTCTCCTCTCTCCTCCTCTTCTCCCCTTCTCTAACTTCTTCTACCCCCAACCCTGCCAGCTCTCAATTTGCTCAGGAGTTCATGTCCTTTTCCCCTTCTGTGATGGACCATATATGTCTCTCTTAGGGTCCTCCTTGTTTCCTAGCTTCTCTGGTGGTGTGAATTGTAGGCAGGTGATTCTTTGCTCTATGTCTAAAATCCATATATGAGTGTGTACATACCATGTTCATCTTTTTGTGACTGAGTTACCTCACTCAGTATGGTTTCTTCAAGTTCCATCCATTTGCCTGCAAATTTCAAGATTCCATTGTTTTTTTTTTCCACTGAGTAGCACTCCATTGTATAAGTGTACCACATTTTCTTTATACATTCTTCAGTTGAGGAACATCTAGTTGCTTCCAGGTTCTGGCTATTACCAATAATGCTGCTATGAACATAGTTGAACAGATGTCTTTGTTGCATGGATGTGGATCATTTGGGTATATGCTTAAGAGTGGGATTGCAGGGTCCTGTGGTAGACAGATTCCCATTTTCCTGAGGAACCACCATACTGACCTCCAAAATGGCTGTATAAGTTTGCACTCCCACCAGCAGTGTAGGAATGTTACCCTTTCTCCACATCCTCTCCAGCATAAGCTGTCATTAGTGTTTTTGATGTTAGCCATTCTGACAGGAGTAAGATGGTATCTCAGAGTTTTGATTTGCATTTCTCTGATGGCTAAGGATGTTGAGCACTTTCTTAAGTGTCTTTCAGCCATTTTAGATTCCTCTATTGAGAATGTTCTCTTCAGTTCTGTACCCCATTTTTTATTTAGGGTTATTTAGTGTTATGGTGAGTAGCTTCTTGAGTTCTTTATATATTTTGGAGATCAGCCCTCTGTGAGATGTGGAGTTGGTGAAGATCTTTTCCCAGTCTGTGGGCTGCCATTTTGTCTTGTTGACTGTGTACTTTGCCTTATAGAAGCTTTTCAATTTCAGGAAGACCCTGATAAATTAATTGTTTATCTCAGAGTCTGTGCTACTGGAATTATGTTCAGGAAGTGGTCTCCTATACCAATTTGTTCAAGGGTACTTCCCACCTTCTCTTCTCAGAGATTCAGTATGATTGGATTTATGTTGAGGTCTTTAATTCATTTGGACTTAAGATTTGTGCATGGCGATAGATATGGATCTATCTGCAGTTTTCTACACAGAATCATCCATTTGTGCCAGCACCATTTGTTGAAGATGCTTTCTTTTTTCCATTGTATACTTTTAGCCTCTTTGTCAAAATTCAGGTGTTCATAGGTGTGTCTCTTAATATCATGGTTTTCAATTGGATTCCATTGGTCTACCTGTCTATTTTTGTGCCAATACCAAGCTCTATAATAGAGCTTAAAGTCAAGAATGGTGATGCCTCCTGAAGTTCCTTTATTGTACAGGGTAGTTTCGACTATCCTGGGTCTTTTATTTTTCCATATAAACTTGAGTATTGTTCTTTCAAGGCCTATGAAGAATTGTGCTGGGATTTTGATAGGGATTGAATTGAATCTGTAGATTGCTTTTGGCAAGATTGCCATTTTTACTATGTTGATCCTGCCTATCCATGAGCATTGGAGATTTTTCAATTTTCTTGTATCCTTTTGCTGTACAGGTCTTTCACTTGTTTGGTTAGTATTACCCCCAAGATATCTTATGTTGTTTGTGGCTATTATAAAGGGTGAGATTTCTTTGATTTTTTTCTCAGCCCCTTTATCATCTATATATAATAGGGATACTAATTTTTTTTTTTAGTTAATCTTGTATCCTGCCACTTTGCTGAAGGTGTTTAGCAGCTGTAGGAGTTCCTTGGTAGAGTTTTTCAGGTCACTTATGTAAACTATCATATCAATTTGTATCCCCTTGATCTCTTGTTGTTGTCTTAATGCTCTAGCTAGAACTTCAAGTACAATATTGAAGAGATATGGAGAGAGTGGACAATCTTGTCTTGTTCCTGATTTTAGATGACTTGTATTGAGTTTTTCTCTATTTAATTTGATGTTGGCTGTTGGTTTACTGTATATTGCTTTTATTATGTTTAGGTATGTTCCTGTTGTCCCTAATCTCTCCAAGACCTTTATCATGAAGGGGTGTTGGATTTTGTCAAAGACTTTTTCAGCATCTAGTGAGATGATAAGATGGTTTTTCTTTTTCAGTTTGTTTATATGGTGGATTACATTGATAGATTTTCATATGTTGAACCATTCCTGCATCCCTGGGATGAAGCCTACTTGGTCATGGTGGATGATTTCTCTGATGTGTTCTTGGATTTGATTTGCCAGTATTTTATTGAATATTTTTGAATCAATGTTCATGGGGGATATTGTTCTGTAGTTCTCTTTCTTAGTTGTGTCTTTGTGTGGCTTGGATACCAAGGTAATTGTAACTTCTAAAAAGAGTTTGACAATGATCCTTCTGTTTCTATTGTATGCAACACTTTGGGGAATATTGGTATTAGCTATTCTTTGAATTTCTGGTAGAATCCTGCACTGAAGCCATCTAGGCCTGGGCTTTGTTTTGTTTGTTTGTTTGGTCGGTTGGTTCGTTTGCTCTTTTGGTTGGTTTGTAGACTTTTGATGACTGCTTCTATTTCATTAGGTATTATGGGTCTATTTAAATTGCTTATCTGTTCTTGATATAATTTTGGTAAGTGATACCCATCCAGATATTTGTCCATATCCTTTAAAATTTCAAATTTTTTGGAGTACAAATTTTCAAAGTATGACCTGAAGTCTTTGGATTTCCTCAGTGTCCATTGTTATGCCCCCTTTTCCTTTATGATTTTTCTAATTTGCATGTTCTCTCTGTGCTTTTTGGTTAGTTTGGATAAAGGTTTGTCTGTCTTATTGGTTTTCTTGAAGAACCAACTCTTTGTTACATTGATTCTCTGTATTGTTTTCTTTGTTTCTCTTTTGTTGATTTCAGCCCACAGTTTGATTATTTCCTAGAGTCTCCTTCCTTTTGTTCTAGAGCTTTCAGTTGTGGTGTTAATTCTCTAATGTGACTATCCTCCATTTTCTTCGTGTGGGCACATACTGCAATGAACTTTCCTCTTAGTACTACTTTCAGAGTACCCCATAAGTTTGGGTATGTTGTGTCTTCATTCTCATTGAATTCTAGGAAGTTTTTAATTTCTTTCTTCCTTGACCCAGGAATGATGCAAATGCACATTGTTCAGTTTCTATGAGTTTGTAGAATTTCTACAATTTATGTTGTTGTTGAATTCTAACTTTAAAGCATGGTGGTCTGATAAGATACTGGGGACTATTACAATGTTTTTGTATCTGTCAAGGTTTCCTATGTTGTTGAATATGTGGTCAATTTTAGAGAAGATTCCATGTAAAGCTGAGAAGAAGGTATAATCTTTTGTGTTTGTATGGAATGTTCTATAGATGTCTGTTAAACCCAATTGGGACATAACTTCTGTTAGTTCTTTGTTTCTTT